>CM038723.1:34729300-35076800 GCA_021613375.1 Megaleporinus macrocephalus
TCAGATGGTTCAGAGGGCCAACCGAACCAGTATGCAACACGGAAAAAAACCAAAAAAAAAACACAACAGGTGAGAAAAAGAGGCAATCCAACGCTCACATAGCATGACGAGTAACAGAGAGCGGCCACAGGAAAGTCCTTTAGGAGGGTCAGAAAGCAGACAGCCAGGATACTTCCTGATCCAGTAAACAGCTTTGTTTGTTTAGAGGAGAGAGAGAGAGAGAGAGAGAGAGAGAGAAAGAGAGAGAAAGAGAAAGAGAGAGAAAGAGAGAGAGAGAGAGAGACTCTACTTCTCCGCTATGAACGCACACTCAGGATTCCTTTACGAAAGTCAGGTTGCTGGAAAATCCTAAATGATTCTAGCTTGTGAGTGAAGCCAAAGTGACAGAACCTTCTAGTGAATCAACACGTTCGCTCAGGCCTCTCGGGCCAAGTCGTGAGCGACAGTCCCTTCGCCCTTTTCCTTCAGTTGCCCCGTTTAGCTTGAATGGGCGTCGGATCCAAACATACCTCCTCGCCGCTAGACGCTTCTCTTCAGCCAGGAACTCTACCGCATGCCCTATTCATCTGTCAGTGTTGAAGGTGTTTATGGAAAATGAATGGTAACTGCTTTTATGATAGAAGTGTATGTACATTGAGGATACGCAAATTAATCTACGATCTCAGGGCTTTAGGTAGCAGAGACAGCGGGACCCTTGTTAAGCTTTATTTCTTTTCTTTTTTTTTTTGGCTCCCCTGCCTGGGAAAAGGTCCCAGTCCCGTAGATGGAGGGGGGGGTGGTGGTGGTGGAGGGAGCAGTCCAGCCTGTGGGTCCAGAGCATCTCAAGAGTATTCAGACCAGGAGCAGAGAAGAGGCAGCCAGCTGCTGGGTTCCTTCTGATGGGAAAGTACTGACGTCACAGCTTCTCAGACCATGAAGGAATTCTGATTCTTTAGTTTCTCTAGTTCCTTGATCTGTTGTCTCAAGAACAGTACCCTACAGGGAGAGAGGGATCATTTAGAATAAATTAAGTTTAAATTAATTTTAAAAAAATAATGGTTTATACCTTTTTAAGGTGTCAAAAATACAATAAATGCAAGAGTGATGCATTAATTCCATGTTTTGTAGTCGTGTATGAGCACAGCACATTTAAACATATACGAACTTCTATGCACCGCTACTATATTCAAAGAAAAGTCAGCATATATGAACTTTGTAGTGTGTTTAAGGTTTTATACAGCCATCTATCCAACATCCTCTGCTTTTTACCCACTAGTTGGGTTCATGGGGGGCTGGAACCAATCCCAGCCTCATCAGGCAAAGGCAGGGTACACTGTGGACAGTTCGCCAGTACATCACATGGCCAACACACACTCACACCTACGGGCAGTTTAGTGTGAGTGCACGTGTTTGGACTGTGGGACCTGTGGGAACATACCCACTCCACACAGAATGACCCAGACCGGGAATCCCACCCAGATCATCTTGCTGTGAGGAGATGACCACTATATTACCGCACGTCCAGGTTTTATACAATAAATCAGATTGTGTGTAATGACCTTTCTGTCCTACTGCCAAGGAGCAGAGCCTACTTCACTGCCAACCTCACTAGTTATCTACACTCAGTTCACATCACATGGGTATCGACATGTTGGTATATGTGAATTGGCATTAGAACGAATAAATGAGATTAGTATTGGCCTGTTACCACACCTGATACCACTCTTGTTATCAAAACATCCATAACAATAATAATAATAAATAATATTACAACTGCAATACTTCTAAAATGACAACTGTCCAAAAATTCTTGGTTAATTTTTTACATGTACTTTAAGACTGCTTAAGGATCTGCATGAACATGCATGAGGGATGCCACCATTGATTTAACTGATGATTGGCCAAAGACTACAGATAACACAGCCACCATATGGAGAAACATGCTGACTCTGATTATTATAAACATGTATTACCGTCAAACTAATCGAATACCTGAATACCTGAAGAATAATCAGGTTTAACCAAGCAACCATGAGCAGGGTATGCAGAATCCATCCACTTCAAACTCCAGGACTTCTTATGACTTAACCAGTTCCAAATAAACAAGAAATAATCCCAAGAAATAATCCAGGACCAGCTAGCAACCCAAGGTGAAGCACTCCAATATAATAAAATGAAACTACAAAGGGCTTCTAGATGATGGTAACCTTTACAGTGACACATTAACGCCACCTATTAGGAGATTGATAGCAGTGTTGAACCATTAGCAGCAACCCTGAGCGAACACTGGCTCTCACCACCCCATAGATCTACTACTGGTGGCTAATCCACCGGCTCATTAGGTGGAACAGCTCGCTGGAATGGCTGTCGGCTGCAGAGTTCTTGGGAAAGGTCAGAAATAATTTGTAACAGAAATTTTTTTGGCGTTTTTCCCCTCTTCTTAAAGCTTTTCGGCAAGCAGTCTCACCAACATTTCCAATTACGTCAAATTTCTTTTAGTTCATGAAGTAACGACGTCCCACCATAATTCCCATTTTCCATCCACTGCATGTTTAACTGATAGCTGATATTCAGCCTAGCTAACAGACCATCCAGCCTAAAGCTAACAAACATGATGCATTCGCTACTTGATCCCACAAATAAGAGAACACAAAGTCAAGTTGGGTCACTGGTCTTGTGAAAAATCACTTAAGGCAGTGTGTTCTGACAGTGGAACATATTCGCTGCCTCTGAAACGCGAGGAAGGAGCACAGCGGACCCTTGAGGGCGGAAAGCTCAACACTTCAGCACATATTACATAGAAAACGGAGTGAGTGAAATTAAATAATTAAAGAATGCCATGATAATGTTTTCCATGGTTTTAAGCATTATGTTGTTGTTTTTCAAGGAAAACTAAGTAGTAGACTTCAGTACCTTTATTTTCCATGACTTTCGAGGATCTTGGCTCATAGAGTTCAGGAAAAGTTACCTTTGCTCTCTCAACGTAGCTTGTATCTCACACACTCGCACTAAGGAACGAAGTTTTTTCAGCTCTGTGCAGATCTCGGACATGTTGATGCTACCCATGTTGTAGAACTCCTCCCGTAACCTTAAAGCCTGAGCGACAGAGAAAAGACCCAAACAGTCAGCCCCCTAATACGACCCTGAGCTGGTATTCAAGCAGTCTATTTCACCAAGTATGCTACACAGAACCGGAATTTGTTATGATGAGTGCACACGTAATATACAACACACTAAACAGACCAGACAAGAACAAAAGAAGAAAAAAGGATAATAAACAGTAAAGGGAAGGAACTAAATAATTTATATATTTTTATACATTATATTTTATATGTTTATATTTTTATTATCTTTGCTGTCCAAAGAAAAGCAAGTACCTCCTAAATGGCAACTTCAGAGGAGAGGCCAAAAACTTTTAATGCAAGTCAATGGAACCAGAATTCTTTCAAGCTATTTTGGAGAATTTCTATTGGTCCAGTCATCATGAAACTTTCAAACAATGTAAAAGACAGCTGCCGTGAGCAAATCATGCAGAAGAAACACAGACAAAAACTGAGATTAGGGCTGCACCTAATAATTAATTTCTTAATTAATTTAACAACTCATTTTACTTTAATGTGAGGATTTTTTGTTTTATTCTTTTATTATGATTTGTAACCAATGAATGATTTTGTGTGTGTATGTATATATACTCAGCGTCACCACAGACCTGAAGGAGATGCATGTTCTTTGGACAGTAACGATATGAATACCTACACATATGCAGGTCTGCATAGACATGAAACCTATTTTATTGTCGCTGTGCACGGCAAATATATCTCCATTTCTGTCGACTTTCATTATTTTTGTCTGAAAGTTTCATGATTCATGGACCAACAGAAATGTTCCAAAATCACTAGGAAACAAAATTATAGTTTCTGCCATCCTTCTAAAATGACAACTGCTCAAAAATGTATCAATTATTTTTTTTACATGTACTTTAAGACAAACTAATCAAAAACTAGAAAGGAAACAAAATTATAGCTCCATTTAATTATTTTCACCTAGCATCTGTACAGCTGTGCAAATAAGTTATGTTTCTGGGGAGTTACTGAGTTACTATTTGAGTTGTGCACTATGGAGGTGACCCATGTGGTTAATGAGCAGTATAGTTATTAGCATGTCTTGCTGTGCTGAGGCCTCACCTGCTTCTCTATGTGATCTGTAGGCCAGCTTTGGACATGTCTGATGAGATTCTCATTGAAGTGCAGTGCTAGAGAAGGAGTGAATGTGGTTGGAGGGCATGTAGCGGCGCTGCTAACGCTGGTCACCAGGCAGCCGTTTGGCCCTGAAGATGGAGGTCCTTGGCTACTGCAGGAAAGGTGACAGGAGAGGTGATGAGTGCAAAACTGAACAGTGAACACTTTACTGCAGTACCACACTGACCCATAAGATGGAGCCATTGTACAAGAAACAGTATTTCTTTTAGGCCCCATAACATACAAAGACAACTTACAGAATAAAACTTAAGTCAGGAAGTTAATGCTAGATTAATGCTAATGTTAAAACACATTGCTCTGTGTTTAATAAATCTGTTAACACCTCTAGAGACTCTCTGTAAAACATAAAGGAGTGCGTTACTTTTGCCTTTGAAGCCGCGGGTCCTCAAGTTCACCCACTTTGTCTGTGCTGCCAGAGGAGTGCTGCAGAGCTGATCCTGACTTCATCACAGACTCACTAACCTGAAAGAAGAAAGACCCCTTATTTCTCTGTCTTAAAACAGACACTCCAGGCATGCTGATGTTTTGAAACTGCTGACAGCAACAAGATATTCTCAGAGTTGGGAAAACTAAAACTGGACCATTTAAAAATAACATCACGTGTCAGGGAGTAAATGACACTTGACATGTTATGGAAAATGTTCTACATGTTGAAATAACGTAGCATCAGGTTTGTGCCTGGTGTTTACTTTAGGCTGAGCGGGCATCGATCCAGCATTGTGGAGGGGCTTCTGGGTGACTGTGTTGGTCTGAGGCGTGCTGACTCTGGGCGACACGTAAGACCTTGGCGATGAAGCATCTGGCGTTACGGACATGGGCGACTGCCCGGACTGTTGAGCTGAGGATCAGAAACAGAAATCAATTACTAATAATAGAGTCAGTAATAATGAGACACAGAAATAATAACGGCCAGGCACAAATAAGCGCTTTGAAAACAGTGTAGAGGAAAAATACTGAAAGGCTAAATGCAGATAAACGCTGGTTTTGAAGAAGATTTCATGTGAAGTGAGTACCTTTATAGAAAAGCTAGCAAGTAGAGCTGCAAAATATGTACACATTAATTATACTATTTAAGGGGCCCATACAGTACAATATTCTTGTATTGATTTATTTTGTCCCCCAACGTCCAATTAATTATTAGGCCCACTTGTTTATGTACCAAATACAGACTTAACATACTTGTTTATTAGTTTTTTTCTACGAAATGTGCTGTACTGCATCTTTACGACTAATATGTAAACCATCACTGTTGTAAACCAAAGCAGTCTAGGCTGAAATACTTATGACTGCAGCTTGAATGGGGGTATAAACTGTTGTCGACTAAACTAATGGACGTTTGTATAGATGTTATTGATCGTGACATCAAAAAAAACTATATGTATTGGGATGTGAATGGAATAAGGATGTAACTATACTCTCACAATGCAGTGCGATTCACGATACCAATTTCTCACAAATTTTTTTTTTTAACACCAAGTCAAACTGAACACAAGTTATGACCGACTAAGTCTCCTTTTATTGTTTACCTACAACAAAACTACAGAATTTTGCTTATTTTTTTCTTTATTAAAGTAAACTGAACTGAATATGTGCTTATAAAAAGTGGTACGACATAAATCACTATTATAAGTAAAATAAATCAAACTTTTAATCTCTCTCTCCTGTCAGCTCCTCTTCATCCACCATGTTTGTTGTAGTTTGAGAGGCTGTTCGTAGTGAGCGGTCAGTCACGAAACCAGGTGCCATCACCCAATAGCATTCGGCCCATATGTCCCGCCTCCAAACTGTCAAAACCGTGTAACTGTGTAAACTCGAGCGCTGAAGGTTCTCTGGAGCACAGAGAGCAGCTGACGGTAGTGTGAAGCGTTAAAGCGTGCAGGTTAATATTTTTGCACCTCACGTTTTTGCGCACCCTAGTTTTGACCCTGACGTGACGCCATACTAAGACGATGTACAGGCGTCAAAAAAGCGAGGTAGACAGTGCCAGTGCCCTCTGCTGTTTCAAAAAGATATTGATTAATTTTACATCTCAATCAGTTTCAGTCGTGGCATTTTTGTATCGATTATTATATATCGATAATATATCTCACAATGCATCGTTACATCTCTAGAATGGAATATCTTAAAACGCCTTTATTTAAAATAATAAAAAAAAGAAAGATATTCATGTTATGGGCCCTTTAACGATACAACAACAGTGCACGGAGACACAGCCAGTGACGAAATCAACAAGGTGGCCAGAAAGAGAGTCAGTGGTGGGCAGAGGTGCAGCTGTGGACGGCGCAAAACGCCTCAGTTCAGCTTTCTGCAGAAGAGCAGTGATGCAAGGCTGCCATAAATAATCAGTAACGTGGACAGCGCTGCACCGACCGAGTGTCCTGAAGATTTGTTTCGCTGCATTTGGATGGAAATAGGAAAGCGAATTTGCAGTGACGTGCTTGTTTACTGTGTTTAAATACTGAGGTCACTATAAAAACATTTCTAATGATGACCATAGAAATGATAGTTTATATCTTTCTCAAGCAATGTTAATAACAACAGCTTATCCTGGCTTGCTTGAATATGCAAAGCAATCAAACGTCTTGTCTACACACGCTTGTCTATCGCTTTGAAACGCCCAACAGTAGAAGGCTGGCTGAGCAAGGCTGAGCGATTTTAATCACCGGCAGTGTGTATGTAGACTGAGCAAAACAAAATAAGGTTTATCTCTTAAGATGCTGCAGCTAGTTCAGTTGGGTGGTTATTTTTGTTGCATCATGTATGGAGTGTCCAGAGTGACTAGAACTGTGGGCATACCTTGAGTGGACAACTGAGCAGCTTGGGAAAGCAGAGTAGTGATGTTGAAAGCAGACGGTCCAGCAGTGAGAATTTTATGAAGCATAGACTGTAAGGAAGCTTGGGTGACAGCAGCTGTAAGGACTTGGAGAGGGAAACACACAAAGAGAAAGAGAGACAGACAAACACAGAGTCAAAGCCGGATTATGTACTGAAAGCCATTGCAAAGAGACAACATGGCGCTTTACTTAAAATATAGTGAGCTGCACACTGTAACTTGTAAGAAATTTGGAATACAGTAGAGTGGGAGTGCAGAAAATGAAGGTTTATCAATATAAAGACAAGTTTTCATTTAAAAATGAAGTGATTAGGTGGCAATTTTGAGCCTACATAAGCAAATAACCGGTCCTGATGAACTTTATGTAGTAACAGGCAGCATAACTATTAAAATATAACAAAAGTCTCCAAGAATCAAACTTTTCATTCTTTCTTAACTCTGAATCAATGGAAACAGACTTGAGGGACACGGGGTGCTTTAGAAGAATCAACGGGGGGACTACAACAACTACAAAACACTTCACTGCAGACACTAAGAAGACTCAAACAGGCAAGAAGTGCAGAGTAGAAGTTCCACATGAAAGCAAGTATTCAAAAAGGTTCACACGAAGAATGAACCCCTCATACAGCGGCTGACGCCATCTACTGGTAGAACGTCTGATATGCTTTTAAATATAGGATGTCTCTGTACGTTGCATGCACAGGCACCTCTTGCGAGTCTGTCTACTGCCGCTCTTAAGGAATCATGTCAAAACCACACGCTCTAAATAAGCCTTACAGACATGCAGTGCACTGTAAAGGTCTAAAACAACAGAAGCCTCGCAAGAGCAAGGCACAGAAAAGCCACAAGAAGGAAACCGTTTGAACAACAGTAGGGCTGTCATTACCAATTACATAGGCAGTCAAGTAATCTAGCTGTTACACGAAAAAGAACTGAAAATAAACTATGCATAGACCTTCAAAGCCCTCAATATATTAACAGAAAATAGGAAACCTTAAGAGAAACATAACTAAATCAAAGCTAAACGGGTTTGTTAATCTGGCTGCTTCCTATCATTAAATGGAAAAGAATGAGGATTTAAAATCTGCATCTCCACCCAACTTGACTGACAAGCCCGGGAAAATATTTGGCATAGTACAAAAGTGTAACGCTGCGTAGGCTGTTTAAGGTGGAGAAAGGCAAGAGGACGATCCATACTTTTTTATTTTATTGTTGTATAATGCTGGGTTTGTCTGGAATTTAAAATTCAATGGCCAGACGTTTGGTGTACATGGCTCCCCAAAAAAACCCAACCTCCGGTTTACTTCAGCGCTAGAGTCGACGGAAAAAGCTGGGCTAACTGACAGAGCGCTCCACTCCTGCTGCAGTCAGTGGAACGCTGCTGGTTGCGGTGACAATTTTCCGTTGTGGCTCCACTGAAAATAGTGGTATCAGTGGCGAAAGATAAAACTGAAAGAAAAACGATTTTCATAAAAACACATCGTCCTTAACTGTAAATTCGAATTAATCGATCAAATCAATTTATCGCCCAGCTCTACTTGATACTTAGGAAACTAACCCAGTGCTATGATTGGTCAAAATCTTTCTGGTCAGACGCTGCTGTCTATTACAGGTTAGACTTGAGTCTTGCACGTGCACAGCTGAGCTCCCAGAGATCACCAGCTTTATATGTAGCTTAGGGTGACAAAGCAAAGCTGCATACTTTACTGTCAAAATGCCTTACGTGCTACACAAACTTTGTACAGTCTTGGCAGATTTGCGACTAATTATTCAATCATGACGAAAGCAAATTCAGATCAGTGTTCTGTTCTGTTAAATTCAATAATCACAAAATTGTGACAGCCCTACACAAACATAGGCTTTCATTGGGAAAGTGAGAGAAGCAACAGCAAAGTGCCACAAGAGATGTGCTGATAAGCCTGGAAGCAATACAGAGATCACTCTTGGGGGCGCTCACCCTCATTGATTTTGGCCATGTCCACGTTGGAGCTGTTAATCTGCAGGGTAGCCTGTAGGGCAGGGAGCAGCTGTCTAAGAAGGGCCGGGTCTTGCAGTAGAGCGGAGGCGTGGGACTGGAGGGCTGGGGACACTGTAGCAGAAGTGGATGAGGTGGAAGCGCCTGTGGCATGCAGGCCGCCTGAAGTGCTGGAGGATGCCTGGGAGAGGCTGGAATGCGATGAAGGTTTGTCAGACGGAGTGGGCTCTAAAGAGGGAGCAGAAAAACAGAGGTTTTCTTTTAATATTTTTATATAAGAAAAACATGTTTTGTGCTTAATAAGCACTGTTATATACTCATAGGACTGAATAATATGGACTGTGCAAACAATTACACTGTGATACATGATGATATATATTGTTGCTGTCTATCTCCAAAGTGGCAACTTTACAGGAGAGAACAAAAACTTACTTTACTTTTAATGCAAAGTCAGTGGAACCAGGATTGTATTACAAGCTGTTTTGGAGAATTTCACTTTATCATGAAATTTTCATACTGGATGGATGGATACTTCATTGATACCAGAGAGAAATTCATCCAGTAGCTATTCCACAAGTGCACAAAGTAAGATAAAACAGGACAGTTCAGGACAACAAAAAATAAAAAACTGAATATAAATAAATAGAATATAGAATAGAAAATAGAAAAAGTCTCAATAAGTGATGACAGTAGTGCAGTTATATATATATATATATATATATATATATATATATATATATATATATATATATATATATATATATATATATATATATATACATATATATATATATACACACACACACACACACACACACACACACACACACAGATAAATCTGTGTAATATATAATACGATACGATTGACAAAATAGACATACATATATAGATACATGCTTTAATGAATAAGAGGGCGACTTAATAAATAAATAATGAGTAAGAAGTAGTTTTGAAACTGGTAGTGACTAAACTTATCAAAATATTCTACCTATAGTTTTATGTATGCAGCTAACAATACATATTTGCAGACCTGCCAACCTTGGAAAAAAATTGTGAGTAGCAACTTACAGCACGGCATGGTGTGAGGTCAGGTACAATTGCTGATCAGTATTGATCTAACTTATTACTAAGCACACAGTTCTCACTCACCTCCATATCTAGTTATTCAACATACAATGAGGCTATGAAGAAATGAAGGCAATACATTTCACAGTTTTCTGTGTTTTGATACACTTCAACTTTTGGAACATGCTCCAATGTTTTCACCAAGACATTTGGCATAAGGTAACTGAAAATCCCAAAAAATGTCCCTTAAACGGCACTTAGACCTAACTTAGGGCTGGGCGATAAAACGATAACAGAAGGCGCGGCCACCTTAGCGACGCATCAACACACGTTATGCTAATCGACCTGATTTCATAATCAATAAAGATAAATATGTATACTGTAGGAGTTTGAGTGAGAACGCTGAGGTAAAGTTGACCTTATAACCAAAAATCCCGAGGAGGGAAACTTTTTTCTACCGAAAACAGAATCACTAAACCAACTCCACATTAGAGCCGACAGAGAGTCGACTCGAGTCCTTTCCTCAGCCCGAACTTAAAGGGCCAGCAACAGCCTGCTTAACACAGTGCCTGTGTGTGAATACTGTTCATGCTAATTATATATATATATATATATATATATATATATATGTGTGTGTGTGTGTGTGTGTGTGTGTGTGTGTGTGTGTGTGTGTGTGTGTGTGTTTAATTTATTTGAAATACATTTGTGTAATGTTCTAAAGTACATTTGTACTATTTGTATCTTCGGATAGAAAATAAATCAGAGGATAAACAAATTAACAAAATTTTTACATTTTGATATCTTCACTCCTGACTTAAAGTAAAAAGGCAAAAGTGATTTGATTTATATCGTGATTATATATCGATATAGACTGATATGAAAAATATTGTGATAAGATTTTTTCCCCATATCGTCCAGCCCTAACTTAACTATAATTGAAAATTGTATTGGCCTATGGCATATTATGTGTTTTAAATACATTGGACATTATAAATAACAAAGAATCCCAAATAGCATGCCATGTCCCTTTATTCAACATTATACTATATAAATAACAGGAAAACTAAAGGGCTTTCTATATTTTTTAAACATTACACATTATAAATACCTGAAAACTGCTGTCCCTTGGACAGATATGAAACAACACACCCCCATGTCCACCCCCAAACTGTCAAAACAACCCCAATCCAATCCTTCAGCACAAAACTTCAAATTTGCTTTTAAACCAACGTATGTTGACTATGCAGTCCTGCTGTCAACTAAAGGCTCATTTATACTCTCTCTACATGCGGAAATGTCTGTGTGCGTTTCAAGCAATATAACCATCACTGCCCATATACTACTCTGCATCAGCTCCATTTACACGGTTGTTGAGCTACACTTCCAGTAGAGGGCAGTCTGGAGTAAATCAAACATGGCGGCGGTGGAGGAGCTTGTAGTTCTGTATTTCCTTCAAAAATGTCAAAAAACGACTTGAAAAACGAAAAAACATTTGTCTCTGCACATGTGGCGAAGTTACATCCTGGTTAACATTTTTAACCAACTCGCACAACCATTCTTTAAAGTCCCACCGACTGGTCACAAAGACTGAACTCCTCTGGTAGACATCAGATAAGACATAAGGTTAAGATTTTCCTAATAATAAAGAAGTTGTCCATCTAGCCTTTGATTAGACGGAAGTATTTAGATTAACCAAGGATAACCCACAACTGCTAGAGTCCTATCAGAGTAAAAACGAGAAACATATCTAAAAATCAGACAATTACCAGTGAAAACCCATGACTACTGGAACGTACACAGTGAAAAACCAACACCATCAAATAGGCTTAGAAACCCACAGTGATGATCTGTTAGTAGTCACGCAAGACAAGCTCAGTGTGATGCGAAGCAGGAGAAGAAATGTCTGATTAGTTTGTAAGGCAGCAGAAGAAACGTCTGTGATTAAACAGGCAGGCCAGTCTTTCTACACAGCACTGGACAGCAGGAAGCTTCATGGCGGGTGATAATTAATACACATTTGCATTGTTCACACATGCAGGCTTACACTTCCTGTACTTACTCATACCAGTGATGGCACTGGCAGTTGCGGCTTGCATGGCCTCTTGTCTGTAGTCTCTATCTTTGGGAAAACTGTTGACCACGACGGCCTTAGACGATTCCTTCTGCCGCTGCTCCCTACACAGATGGAAAAAGTCCAGGGTTAGAGTTTGCTGGTTTTAACTCATGCAACATGTAGAACACTGGGTCTCATTACCGCAACACTGCTGCCAAGTAATGCCTAGCACAGGGCTGAGCTCATTACCATAACCACCGCATTTATTAATCAGGTTTGGCATCTGTTTACTACTTTCCTAACAGCTCTCTGTCCGTGAGCTGAGAAAGACTAATACCACTAACGTTAGCTGAGACAGGTTTATGAGATATAACAAAATGCTCTGTGATATCCTTCGAAACTGTACAGAGCTCAAGAGTCACACAGCTCTGTTCAGAGATCTTATTTCACCAGAATCCAGAGTTTAAAGTGTTATACTGATCATTATGACTGACAGCCCTTCAACCCAGGTGCCCCTTCAATTAATATTTATTATATTAAACTAAACAGCTGCTGTGTTCTGGGAAGAAAAATATAAATAAATTAGAGATGGAAGGATCGATTGGCCATGTATCGGTATCGGCCTATTTTTAATCAAAATATGTGACCGGCCAATATTTCTCCAATTGAGCCGAGTCCGAGAGCCAATCAATAATGGTAAACAAATGCGCCTTATTTCTGTATTTCCACCTAGCGTTTCATCCAGGAAGAGGAGAACCCCCTCTGGGCAGCTCCCTGCAATTCCTATCTGAACCACTAGGTGGACATACACGCCCTTTCATTTTCCACAGACTGACTAAAGAAGCAGCCTTGCGTGAACAGTTTACGGCGTTCACTGCATGTGTGGATAGAAAACATGTCGTCTGTCTTTGTATGTGACTCAGACTCATCTAGGGCAGTTTGTAATATCTGCAAAATTAGTAAAATCAGCGTCTCTCGCGGGGGAACCAAGACAAAGACATTTAACACTGATACGTCGTGTACACCACGCAGCTGAATACAGTGAGTATCAGCAAACAGCAGAGCTAGCACGCACAGCTAGCACAAAACAAACAACCCAGAACACCATACAGACCAGATCTGACCGGTACGAACAGAACAGCAGCAGCAACAGCGAGCAGAGAGCTAAAGAACCACAGCCAGAGTGATTAAGTTTATAGTTCTAGATAAGCAGCTCTTCTCGGCTGTAGAAGACGTTCATTCTGCTGCTTAATATTCCACCTGGATCCACGCTCTGCCGTTCCTAGTAGAAATACTTTTCAGATGTCGCTCTTCCGGAGCTGTATCAAGCGGTTTGCTCCCACACAGACCCAAACAGACTTCTAATTTTATTACAAATATTATGCTGTTCCACAAGAGCTTGTTAAAAATGGTAATAAATCACCATTTACACCATGTTTTATGACTTGCTTGTGCTAATAACTACATGTAGCCCTGCCGTGGTATATAGCCCCACCCTCAATTGGTATCGGCTATCAGCCGAACGTGTTGAAAGGTGATCAGAATCGGCCTCAAAAACCCTGATCGGTCCATCTCTAAAATAAATCTCTGTTTACAAAACATACACAACCAAAATCACAAGTCTAATTTGCATTGTCGCCACAACACATGGCACAAAGGGCTCACCTCTCCAGCCACTCCTTGGGCTTCTCCCACTGGGACACCTCCGTTCTGCAGTTGTAATAGTACTTCTTTCCCGAAGAGCTGATGTGCTCAGACCAGTCATCAGCTGGCTCACGGGGCTGGAGAGGAAACAAGGAAACAAGTATAACGCATGTAAACCAAGTCTGCAATGAGATTTGACAACAATGCCATAAAAACAGGAACAAAGCCAGTGGTTGCATGCCCAGCAATCAAATAAACACAACCTCACGCATATCAAATTCAGTTAACAACTGACTTTTATGAAGTGCAGAGGACAATGCAGGACGGGAGTAACTAAATGCTAAAGAAAACATCTTGCACAGCAAGCAAATCCACTGCAGGACGATGAAACATGTACTAAGTGCAAAACACACTGGCCTGGATGTTGGTTTAGGTGAAAGTGGAAGAAGAAGAGACAATTTTAGGTGAAAGATAAAAAAAGCCTTGACATTTAACGGTCCAGCAGTAAGAATTCTATGATCCCCACAAACTTTTGAAATCATGAAGAATAACATGATATTGCAATCTTTAGAAAGTGAACTAATTAGCTCATTTGAGGCCACAATAGAATTCATAAGTTAGTTAGTGTTTAATTTTTAATGTCATGTCTGAACTTTGGGTCATGTTAAGGGCTGGAAAGATTGTGATCTGTCCTTTATTTACTTATTTCGTTTTATATTGGCTTGGAGAAGTTGTGTCTGTTGTCCATGTATGTTCACCTATATGTGTTGTTTCAGTTTTGTTAATGACAGGTGTTTTAGGAGTGCTGTTGCTTTGGTCTTTGTTTATGTTTTCTGCTGATAGGGTCTGTTTTCTTGCTTGGTTATAGATGATACGTTCCAGCAGTAAAAAGTTTTATTGTAATCTGTGTTTGGCATGTTGCACAATATGAGACTTTTATCAGGTGCATGTGTGTTAGTCAAGTATGTTGATAGAATTTATTATGTGAAATTTGCAAACACGTACAAACAATTAGCTTCATGTAACACAAAAAGTAACTAATTAATATTTCCATAATCAGTTTATGATTACGACAATTAATTGTAATCATGGTCATGTAATGCCTGCCACAGGGCTGAGCTCATTACCGCATTCAATTATAGGCTTGGCATCAATTTACTACTTTCCTAGCAGCTCTATGTCAGAGAGCTGAAAAAGACTAGTGACACTGACACATTAGCTGGAACATGTTTATCCAAAAGCCTGACTTTAACGGTAACTACATAGGCTTTTTGAGGTCTTGTTGAGGCTTAAAAGTAATGACTGAAACAGTCTGTTTATGCTGTTATAGTTAAATCTGCTGGAGTCACCAGCCACACTCTGAAATCTGTTTATTTCTTTCATATTTTCTACAGTCATACTCCTGAGCTGAACTCTCTTTACTTTTTCTGAGATGACTGACCATCAGGGCCTCTTTAGCTCATCTATCACCAACTAGCTCTCTTGTACATTTGGGCCAACTGAAACACCCTCAGTTATATCACTGTGCCATCCAGATGTACCAGCGTTGAGATAGGATGGGGCGGTTTCATTTCAATCCCACTTTTCATAAAGACTGCCTCAGCCAGAGACTGCCTCAGCCAGAGACTGCCTCAGCCAGAGACTGCCTCTACCTGCGCAGTTTCTAAAGCTTTGCCATCCAGACTTCAGAGTTTCTCTCTGCTTTTCTTTGGTACTTAGCTTATTAAACTGTAAATACTGTTCGACCAGAGGAGGATGGGTTTCCCCTTGAGAGTCTTGGTTCCTCCAATGGTTTTTCCTCCAGTCTGAGGGAGTTTCCTTACCACTGTGGTTTGCTCATTGGGGGACATATGCTGCAACTGTCTGTTTTCAAACTTTTTGTAAAAAGCGCTATACAAACAAACTTCAATTTAATTAAATTAAAAGTAATGACAAAAATGCTGAGTACCCTGTGACATTCATAGAAACTGAACAGTGCTCAGAATCACAGCATCTTATTAAAATGCTTTACTGATCACAGTGGCAAAAACCAACAAGTGTTACGTTAAATTATCACTGAGAGACTCAGTATTCAGCTTTCGGTCTAGTTGTGTTTACTGTGAAGGAAAATTAACGATAACTGGCTGTTTATAAATATAAACAACGGAAATCACAGTTTATTCTGCAGTGCCCATATGCCTGTGTGACGTGTGTATACAAAGGAGGAGTCAGTTGGGGAGTCAGAGTCCACCAGCACCCTCGTGTACCCTCGTTAAAAATAGTGCTATTAAGTGTTTGGACACTGTGCTGTGGCCTTAAGGCTGAGCATGTGAAGCAAGGGTGGCGTGTGCCAAGTACATCCAAACTTGCTTACTGTGTACATTCAAAATTAAGGTTTGCCTCTACAGGCAGGTATACAAGAGCTATATTAAATAATTTTGCAGATATACTGCATTGGTGCAAGAGTGCCAATGTGTTCACTGGCGGAGAGGCGCTGGGCGTGTTGACGTAAAACAGACAAACTAATGAAATAAGTTGCTTTTTCACTGCAATAACAAAATCCATACTGCTATAGCCCTAAACTGGAACCTGATAATGATTCATAGCGCTACGTGATGTATTAGCTCCCCAGTAGATGATGTACCAACATGTTAAGATTGATAGGAGCACTTTGTAGTTCTACAATTACAGACCGCAGACCTCTCTGTGTACTTCGTAAACCCCCCTTTCACCCTGTTCTTCAAAGTAAGGGTCCACCACAGAGCAGGTATTATTATGGAGGTTGATCGTTTTCAGCACTGCAATGACACTGACGTGGCGGTGGTGGGTTAGTGAGTGTTGTGCTTGGGTGAGTGGAACAGACACAGCAGTTGTTAATCCAAATCAATTGACTAAAACCAGATTTAGACTGAGGTGTTTATATGCACATTAAGCTGATATAAGATATAAGCTGATTTGGCGTAGGCTCATGTTTAATTTGCTCCACAGTTTATGTCATTATGGTTTCACACATCTAAAGCTGCATGCGAATAACTAAAAATGTATTTAAAATTTAAAAATGTATTTCTCACTAATGTGCTAAATAGAAGAATAAAAGCCATGTAAACAGTAATGTCCAATTACATGGCTGTTATTCTTCTATTTAATACATTATTTACAGAATTGCCCACACTGGTTAATCAGATGAAAATTGTATTCATAATGGCCTCTTTCTGACTGGTCTATCCCAACTAAGGTGCATATATGGACATGGATTTTCTATTCCAATTTACCCATTAGCCAGATTATTAATGGACTACCAGGTCGCATTTAAACAAAGCTATTGTCATTGCTAAGGGCCAAAACTATTCGGCCAACAGCACCCTACGAGCACCGTCCCGTAACCACTGATGAAGGACTGGAGGAACACAAACTGTGCAGCAGCAGATGAGCCATAGTCTCTGACTTTACACCTACAAGGTGGACCAACAAGTAGTAGGAGTGTCTAATAGAGTGGACACAGTGTTTAAACACTCCAGCAGCAGCACTGCTGTGTCTGATCCACTCACACCAGCACCACACACACACTAACACACCACCACCAGTATGCATCACTGCAGTTATGAGAATTACCCACCACCCAAATAATACTTGCCCTGTGGTGGTCCTGAGTATTATAGAGCAGGGTAAATGGGAACTATGGTAAGTGGACGATAGCCTCTTTCGCTGTTCGGTTACAGTTTATTTTCCCATCTGCTGTGCCACTAAATCAGAACCAGGAGGCACTGAAGAAAACAACATGGCTAACTACTAAGAGTCTAATGCCAACACAACATGCACCAAAAAGGTTTGATTTCATATGTTACACGGATCTGTTACTGACTAACGCGGTGTGCTGTACTTGCAGCCAGCTAACTAAGAGCCCGAAGTACCCAAGAACAGATTTATTTTTTTTAACCCTTGTCATTTGACGTTTGAATTTGAGCCCTCAGACATTAGTCTGTATACTCTTAATGGGCATTTTCAAGCATCGGTACACTAGAGCCGAGCCTGTAGTTTGGGTGGAGACACCATATGCATAAGCAAACTAAACTTATTTGATTTGTTTTCTGATTTGAACAAAGAACCAGCAAATAGGAACATAGTAATGTCCCCCATTGAAGGGTTCTGTACACAGTCAGTGGTTAGTCTAGTTTAATATTAGGTCACGTTTAATTACATGACACGCCCTTGACAATGCATCACTGTGGAGTAGTACACACAGTGAAATGCACACCCGCACACACAAAAACAAACAAAACCAGTAACAGATTGGGTTAAAACAAAAAATGTTTAGTAACCATGTTCTCCATCGTTCCTCTGCCAAAATGTAAGTAGCACCTGACAGCAATTTCAGTTTTTCTAATACCAGCACCTCATACTTAATCAAAAAACCCCAGCAGCCATGCAGTAGACATGAATTTTTCCACTTTAGACTAGTTTTAGTATCTGTTACTCAACATCCTGGGCTACAGTACATTTTCCATATACACCATTCACCATTCTCCTCACCAATATGCACCATTTACAGGAAACCATAATCTTACGTGACATAAAAGGAAAGTTCCCATATTCATAACTCGTACACAACTGCAAGGTGATTGAATGATACATGGGCAGTTCAAGTGTCATCAAGCCACATAACCCCTAACACAATTTATTGCTAAATACTTCATTACCAACTTTAACCCCTTAATTAGTTTGTTGTTGCAGATCTACCAAGAATCACATTTAGTGAATATACAAGGTACCTCATACCCCCCAGCACCACCACCAGCCTCAAAGACAAGCTGAAGACAAGCTGGAGATGAAAACAGCAGGCTTACCATTTCAGAACATTTGCTAGGAAGAGAGTGAGAGTTGGCACTGTGATGGGCGTGATTGAGAGAGTTCTCTTGTGGTGAAGAGCTGGTGCCTGAAAAACAAAGATTTAATATTCAAACACAATGTCATCTTTTAGCTTCACAGGTCTTTGGCTCACAGTACATGTGAAAATCCCGCTATGACGAGTAAACGTTTCATATGAATGCTTTACATGCTGCGCGGCTGTTTTACAGGCCAGTATGGAGACTGGTGTCACAGCTCAAATTGTGGAAACAGTGGTCTCATGATGGGGTGAGCCTCTTTTTCCAATGACCTACCGATTCGGACCGGCGATATACAGCACCAAAAAAGCTGAAGCTCCTGACTTTTGCCAGGGCCGTAGCAGATTTTTCCATCTACCAAAGAACGTCAAGCTTCATCACAAGCTGTCATAGCAATAAGGTTTCTTTCTGGCTTCCTTTTAAAACTTTAGTTTGTTCCGGAGCGAAAGCACCTAAGCACGTGAATCCCCAGAGAACAGTCAATCAGTAGAGAACAAGACGACACTGGCTGTAAATATAACACTGACAATGATCAGTGACGTGTTACAGTTACTGAAGAAGAACGTTGTTCCCTGCTTTGAGCTGCATAAATGCCTTACCCACAGGAAGTAAACAGACATCGAGGGAAGCCAGAGATGCAGCTGTTTAAACAGGTTTCTTTGTAGTGAACCTGATCAGCTGTGAACTGTGTTCATTTGTTTGGAGCACATTAAACAAATATACCTACATTATTTGGCTGTTATTAGACTCAACTCTCAAGGATTATTCGGTGATCAGGAAATTCACTGGCATGAGTTTCTCTAAAGATTTGGACCACAGTAAGACAATTAAACCCAAAAGACTCATTATATTCATTTAAAAGATAGCTGCACACGATGCAAGATATGAACTGGATTTGTTGGAGACCAGCAGCACACAGGTATATCCATTAACTCAAGCTCTTATAGCTTATTTTCAAATTTAAATTCAAATGTTTAAAACCACATGTAAATAAATAAACAAATAAAACCATTTTAAAAATATTTATATCCTGATACGAAATAACCAATATCTCTTCTTCACCACGATCAGCCTCTTTAAACAACTCATAACATAAATTAACAGATTAAATTATTTGAATTTTTTATAAATTTTGGAAGAAAATAAAAAGCCGGCTTAAAAACGTTAAATACAATCATAAAGTCCAGCTTTAATATAAAGTCTTCAGGACGGGCTAATTAAGCTACTGTATTTCTCTTTAAACCTAAATAAATCCTTGCTGTAAATAAATAAACAAAGAACATACATGCAGTTTAAGATTTGAATAGATCAGACCTTGAGATGTCTGAGTTGAGATGGTGTGAAATATTCTCAAACAAGAAGATGAACGATAACATTGCGCAAGACAAAGATACTGTGTAGTCTGATCATGGTATAAGCGCATTGGTACAAGCACAAAATTTTTAGCTCACCTGAAAAGGTGAAACAGAGTTGAAGCTTTCGGCTCGATTGCATGAAATTTAATCATATTAACTGCAGAACTCACTTAGAACCCAGTAATAAACCAAATTACTAAAGATAATCAGAGTGCTAACTTAAAGAATCAAGTCAGTAGCACATTGTGATGAAGCTTGTGATGTACACCCCTAATACAGGAGATTTACAGAATTCACAAATTTTCAGATAATCTGGAGAAAATCCTTTAAAATTTCCTCGTTTGAACTTACTGCTCTCTTTAGGCCGATGTATCTGGAGTGCTCTTGTATGGCCGTGCCCTGAACCATCGCTTGCTTGCTTGCTGTCGGGACTATCTGACCGGCGCAGCATTTTAGCTGGTGGAGTTTGGTCTGAGGAGTTGTGGACCTTTTCATGACGATGGTCATTTGTTGAGTGACTCTTAGACTGGTATTTGAGGGTCTGCAAAGCAGATAAGGGCCATGGTGAGAGGAGATGAGGAGAGAAGACTTGCACGCCTTAAAACGTGTACACATCCAATACTATTAAACTTGACATGACATATAAAGTAAGTTGAAATGCTTGGTTTAATATAACAAACATTTGTAACAGGAAACTTACTAATACTAGTTGTACTGTCATGAGGTTGCGGTGGAGTCAGACCTATGCTACCTTGATATTATATATTAGAGTTAAATATTTAGCTCACTGTTTCTCGCTCAGTAGGGATGAGAGAGAGAGAGAGAGAGAGAGAGAGAGAGAGAGAGAGAGAGAGAGAGAGAGAGAGAGAGAGAGAGAGAGAGAGCTACTGTTTTAAACATGGCAGTCCACTTATAAAAGTATTTGCTTACTTTACTACACATTTGAATGGCACTAGACCTGTACACCACATTGGGTCCTATAGGTTCTTGTTTAGACAGCCAGCCCTAAACCAAACTTAATATATCCACATTTATTTTAGACAGTCAAACACAAAACACACATTTGGATGTGGTTCCAAACACTATTCCAATCAGTGATTCCAATTCCAATCAAATCAGACCACAATGTGTCTTCTGCATAATTTCCAAAGCAACAAACAATGATGAAGTCAAACCAGTGTGTTGGAAGTGCTGGGACTTGGACAGAACTACTGACCCCTATGTTGTTACCACAGCAGCCCATGCAGATAAGTTGGTGATGTCTGGACACAGAAATCTGATTTGCTAACAGCGTGATCTGAGATACAAATCTGATTCGCCAGCAGTCTAAACACAGCCTGTCTTAACTGTCAAGCTTCCTGACTGCCAGCGACTATTAAAGTGTAAAGTCAAAAAATGAATAAATTAATTCATGGCAAAACTGGAAAGGAACTTTGTCTGACATTAAGTACTGATCCTCACTGGAACTGAAACCTTCTCGTTGCCGTTCTTCTACATTTTGGGGCTTTCCAGCCTGAACTAAGAAAATTAAGATCAAGAGTGAGAGAGGAGGAGCTGTCACCAAGAAAACAGAACAAACTTAAACCCAAAAAGGGAATTAGGAACTAAACGCAAATGGCTATGATGAAACTGAGGGTGAAACAGATTCCGTTCCTCACAAATACCCACAGTTAATCTAACATCAGTACAAGCTACATACATATGTACTGTTTTACATTGTTTTGTAGTGTTTACTAATCCTCCCCACCAGTTACAAAACCAAATTAGTGACATGAAAAGTCAAAATTTACTCTTTAACATCTGAAGCATTTAAGCACACGAAGGATGAATGTATGAACTGCTGTACTAACGAATGTTGGCTGTTAATCTGAGGCAGGCCAGCTGTCTTTACCTGACAGCAAGCAAGTTGCTTTACTGTGGTCACATATTATACAGGCTTTTACTAAAATCTGGAGAAAGTAAATGCATTAACACTAAAGATTAAACTGAGTAAAAAACAGATGCATCTCGTCACAAGGCCCAGAGTTTCTGCGTACAGGCGGGCGGGGAGCCGGCTTACTTGCTTATGTGGCCTTAAATATGACATATGGACCTTTATGCATGTATGTGTGAGCCTCTAAAGATGTTAACATGTGAACTGAACCACTAAACGTAAACTAGTTTCCAGCTATTTAATCCAGAAAGCCAGGTAATGTACGCAGGCCTGAATCTCGCTAGCTAGTTAGCCTAGCCGGCTAAACAGTTCAGTTCGCCGGTTTATAGCATTAAAACAGATTTACTGGCAGCCAAACACTGGCTCGTCTTAGTGGAGCTGTCTGTACCTGGTAAGACTGGTAATCCCTTCGGTCATTGCACCTGTAAGAGGAAAGAAAAGAGAAAGTTAGTGTTTGCTCGCTAACTTAGCCAGTTAGCTCGCGATAACTTTTACGCGAGCTTAGACCCGAAGCTAACGCTAAAGCTAAGCTAACGCTGGCTTTTAAACGGAAGTCTCAGGACCACCGTTCACTGTCTGCGCACGAAACGAAGCACGGTTCTTAGTCTAGTTCACCTGCGGCTGAAATAAGGTGCCAAAATGTTGAAAATAGAGAGAAAGTGTGTGTTATTTTTACCCATCAGCGAGTCTCGGTTGTTTCCGCGCGTACATTACCATTAACGCTTCTGCTGCGGATGTGGGCGCTCGCGCGACACTGAGAGAAATCAAATAATAACAGCGATAGAAAAATAGACGACGGTTAGAGTAGAAACTGCACCACAGATCTCCGCAGCCGCAAGACGCTCAACAAACTTATAAAGTGTTGCAATGCTGTTTTTTGCTGCTTGTGCTTTGCTATTCTGGGGCAGAAAGCCGGCGGTCCATCCCTCCGGGGGTCCAGAGTAGCGACCCCTACAGCAGACTGGGCGAACCTCTCTCTCATTCATACTAGTAGCATTTGATATAAGGAGATAATAAATTAATTGTAATTAATGGTACCACAAAAATACTCTCATTATTATTATTTTTTTAATTGTGGAAGGGGAATTCCACCAAAATTTGTGAACAATTCAGTCAGCCATTCAAAAATAGCTTGTCTTTCTATTTTAGTCTATTTTGTTCTACATAATTTGAACACAACAGCTGCTGTTTACATTATGTGAATAAATATATACTGTATGTGTGTGTGTGTGTGTTTATAATAGTAACATTTTTGTTGTTATGTAGGACTGTAGCCTATGCACAAGCTTGCGTGTAGTCAGAGTTATAGTTGTTTGTTTCGAATCCTTTATTTTTATACTTCTTCCAGGACACGTCTACTACAAGTCCTGATGTAGTAGACCCAACCTTCTTCCTGGGCACTCACCACATGTAAATCCGCTGGGTTTTGCCATCTCCCAGGATAAACTTTTTACAGGAAAAATGTCTGGTTCCATAGACGTATACATGTTTTCCTAGAGCAACATTTACATTTCAGCATAAGTCCAGAGCGACTCATAAAAGTGCTTTGTATTTAGTCCAAAAATGTATCTCTGGCTAGTACAAACTGGTTTTGTTTTGTTTACCACCAGCGAACCTACACAGAAGATACGATTCCTTTAGTGTCATTTCTAAGGAACAACGAACTGCTGTCACCAGTGTATACATCATCACCACCACCACTGTATACAACATCACCACCACCACTGTAAACACCATCATCACCACTACTGTAAACATCACCAGCACTACTGTAAACATCACCACCAATGTAAACACCATCACCACCACTATAAATGCCATCACCACAACTGTAAACATCACCACCACCACTGTAAACACTACCACCACCACCACTGTAAACATCACCACCACTGTAAACACCATCACTACCACTGTAAGCGCCATCACCACCACTGTAAACATCATCAACACTGTAAACACCATCACCACCACTGTAAACGCCATCAACACTGTAAACACCATCACCACCACTGTAAACACCATCACCACCACTGTAAACATCATCAACACTGTAAACACCATCACCACCACTGTAAACATCATCAACACTGTAAACACCATCACCACCACTGTAAACGCCATCAACACTGTAAACACCATCACCACCACTGTAAACATCATCAACACTGTAAACACCATCACCACCACTGTAAACGCCATCAACACTGTAAACACCATCACTACCACTGTAAGCGCCATCACCACCACTGTAAATACCATCATCAACACTGTAAACACCATCACCACCACTGTAAACATCATCAACACTGTAAACACCATCACCACCACTGTAAACGCCATCAACACTGTAAACACCATCACCACCACTGTAAACGCCATCACCACCACTGTAAACATCATCTCCACCACTGTAAACACCATCACCACCACTGTAAACACCATCACCACTGTAAACACCATCACCACCACTGTAAACATCATCTCCACCACTGTAAACACCATCACCACCACTCTAAACACCATCACCACCACTCTAAACACCATCACCACCACTCTAAACACCATCACCACCACTCTAAACACCATCACCACTGTAAAGAAAGCAGTAAGTTTCTATACGAGGAGACATTTTACACCAAACCACTTCAAGTGAATCTGTTTACATCTCAAAGACTGACTTATTCAGAAATTTCGAAATATGGGTGGAATTCCCCTTCAAGTGACTGGTTTTACAATACTGATATACTATTATATACTTAAAAAACCTGATTGATCACTGATGTTCACTGGTGGTGTATTTTGCTGGGGGGGTAACAGAGACCACGTGCTCCGCCCTGTCATTGAACGTCAGCCTGGTTCATTTGGGTCAGTATTGATGATAGTCTTGGTGCGAGCACAGCTGCAGTCTGATTCATGCTTTCCTGAACTGTGCTTTGGTGAGTCTTTATTATTCTTGCACTTATTATTTCATCACTCATCCGATCCTATTATTTATCATTGGGCGAGAACAGGACGGCCTAACTAGACCTTCTTAGAATAAGCGTCAGCCTGTTGATCATGCAGCCTAAATGTGGCCTTATAAGATGACTTTTCTGGGTATAATATGTGATATGATATGTTCCTGTTTGCTTTGATGGAGACTATTTGTATATAGCATGATGCTCTATAACATAGAGAGATGCTGGTATTGGTATTTATCCCGACTAGAGGGATAAAGCAGAGGATAATGAATGAACCGCTTACTTATACAGAAATTTTGCACAATTAGTGTAACGCAGTACTTAATTTTTGAATTTTTCAATGTAAATCAATGTAAATTTCTACTGGTCTATTCGTCATGAAGCTTTATAAAGCATATAGAGAGCAGCTTTATCTTCACATTGCCAAAGATAGAGAAACATGTTTTTCTTTGGACAGCAAAAGAAAAAAAAGTAACTAATGTTACACTGTGATACACTGACAGAATTGTTTACAGTGCTGGTGAATGGAACCCGGCGTCTCAAATATGTATATATAGGAAAGATCAGTCCACAACAGTTTGATCGATATGTAAAGCAAATACAAGCAGCTCTCATAACAGCAGAATAATCTTGCATATTCTTTCCACCAGGTGGGAGCATTGGCCTTGTCATAAAAAATGCATGCAAGAGCCCCTTTAGGGTGACTTATGAACTCACAGCATAGTGACATATTAAACAGTGAATCAAAAGTAGTACATCACTATTACCTGTGCATGCATAACTATCATATGTACAGTCTGCAGTTTCTAATATATACATATTTATTCATGTATACATATTTCTTTGCTTCTGCAACACTGATATTTATTTAAAACCAGTCCTCAATGTGTGTCTGTAAGTTTTCACACAGAAGGCCTTCTGCCCACAGGACCTGACCTCTGAGAACCAATCCTCCTGAGACTACATCACCTGTGTTTTCACTCTGTGAAGATATGCTGTGCTCATCTGCTAATCCTGGGAGTAAGTATTAGTGGTAATCTTGACATTACATTTATGGCAGATGCTCTTATTCAGATAGACTAACAGTTTACCTGTACACAGTTAGGTGAAGGTAGTGTTACTGTTTATCTGTACACACGTAGGTGAAGGTAGTGTTGCAGTTTATATCTACACAGGTAGGTGAACGTAGTGTAACAGTTTACCTGTACACAGGTAGGTGAAGGTAGTGTTACAGTTTACCTGTACACAGGTAGGTGAAGGTAGTATTAGACAGTTTACCTGAATACAGGTAGGTGAAGGTAGTGTTACAGTTTACCAGCTTCATCACACATGGCATAGTCTTGTAGCTCCAGTGCAAAACTTTAAGCATGTCTTGACTGTTCACCTGCATTTGAAGGTCAGGTGGATTATTTAGTGGACTAAGGGGAATTTTATTATTTAAAAATAATAATAATTTAACAGTTGAGATGTAAGTAGAGTTATTATTTTGAATAGTTTGCTGTGAAATGCTCCTATCTAGAGAAAGTCATAATTGTTCACAGTGATGGTGAATGAAACCAGACATCCACCTCTAAAAGCTCCCTCACAGAAAGTTAATTCATGAAATGTTTATCAATAGACTGTCTGGTGTCATTGTTTTATTCTTTATTGTTTGGTGTTAAAATGTAGGCTTAAAATATATTTCAATCTATTCTTGGATTGAGTGGGTACATGGGGGTATAGTAGGGCAAAATAATCCCCAAAGAAAACTTTCAGATTTACGTTACATTATTATGCCACCATCAAAAGTCAGAAGGCATGTGGGTTCACTGGTGTTATGAATAAAATGTTGATATTTGTGTTGTAAACATGGTGACCCCTGGTTCCCATCAGCGCCACTGTAAAGAAATCAGTACGTCTGTACGTTTTTCCACAACGAACCATTTCACAGCAAAACATTTGAATGACTAAAATGACTAAATTATCCAGAAATTTTGAAAAGTTGCTGGAATTTCCCTTTGAGGCGAGTTCATGGTTTGTTCTGTTGTATTGCTCCCCACGCGCACATTTAAAAATTCAAAAATTAACGGAACCCTGGAACCGTTACAGCTGAGAAAACACTGGCATTGCTTCCGTAGCTATTTGTAGTTGTTGTTCTCATATTTATTATCGAATAATTAATTATTTTTTTAAGTTTGAGAGCTGAATTAACAGGTGCTGGTTGTCAGTTTCGGCTCATGTTGGCTTATTTCGAGCACGCTAATGTTAATGCTAATGTAATGTTAATGTTGTGTATTAGCCCGTTAGGCTAGCAGAGTTCTGCGCTGAGGTAAATTAAAACTGACTTTATATTTTGTTTATGTGTGTAAAGTGGGCTCGTTTAAAAGCAATATTATCTCAGATAGGCTTAGTGGAAAATCTAACGTTAGTTTGTAGTCGATGTTGTAGCGTTAAAGGTAACGTAAGCTTTTAAATACAACAACTGGTCGAATCTGTGGCTGCGTCCCAAATCACACACTACTACACTCCGCATACTGCATTAATTAATGGACTTTTATGAGTGGTGTACTATTTTTACATACTATTAAGTGTTCTAATATGCGGTTTCGGACGCAGCCTGTGTCGACTCCGACTCTCGACTCCTACAGCTGGAATCAATGGAATCGAGTTTTCGACTATTCTTAATTTTAAGCTTAATTTTTCTTAGGCCAATAATAAATGGGACACAGACGAGATAAAACAGTTTTAAACATAGTTTCGCCACTTGTAAGTGTGACGAATATTCGACGAGGCTGAAGTTGGCTTCGTATTAGCCAGCTTCTTTTTTGCCTTTCCAGTCCACCTTAAGTGAGGCACCAGTTACAGGGTGCGCCGGTGCAAGAACGTGGCTGCAGCCATATTTAAGGTGGAAAGAAAATTTTAACGAGGCAGCTGGAAAATGTTCAGTTCTGTGCTCTATGGCGCAACCTTCTATGGTGATTAGTTCAGTGTACCGTTTCTAATTATTGTTTATTGTGACCCAAATCATTAAGAGAATGCATAACTGCGGTTCAGAACGCATAGAAAGCGGGTTTGTGTTCTACAGCTGCTGGTGTTTAAAACTGTAATTCAATAAACCTGTTATTGGCCAAGAGTCTCTTGGCCTTGGTGTGCTGGTGTTGACGAATCGACTCCTTGTTAATAATTTTCAGTTAACGTTACAGGGAACACAAACTTTACACGAACACTGATATGGAATCAAGCTGTCAACTGACTTATCTGCTCAACATGCGAAAAATATAACAAACCAAAAGCTACGATGAAAATAGTAACATTATATTAGTCCATCAATATGGCAATATCTATCAACTGTAGTAAAGGACATGCTCTGCAAATTCTTTAATTACAAAACAAACCCAATGCCTTGTCTGTGGCTAGTAATCTACTAACTCGGTTAGCAATAGAGGATTTTGAGTTCCACCAATTTTTAAACTGTCTGCATAAAGAAATAGTTAAGTTTAGTTCACGTAAAACTTGCCAAGGTGTGGTGATAGAGATCATCTGAAGAGCTTAAAGGGGAACTCGTTTAAGAGAATGACATTGTTAAGAGGGTAAAAAGTGGTTTGCTCTGAATGCATTGTTCACTTACTGAGTCTGAATTGTCCATAGTGGTGGTGATAGAAACCAGATGTCTAAAGAGTTTTAAGGTCTCTAAAACTGCCTTGGCAGAAAGTTATTACATGAAATTATTCTAAATACTCATAATACTGTATTTACACTGCTATAGATAAATAAAAAAGAGTTCAGTACATAGAACTGACATACAGTGAACCTCAAACAATGTTGTTCCTTTTTTCAAATACAAGGGACCTTTACTAAAGAGGGGCGGTAAAACGAGCTGTTCCCAAATTCCTAAACTCTTACATAACAGACTCATTAATATTTGTCATATGTACACAAGTTTACTTATGATAACTGAGCAACAGCAACTAGATTTGTGGACTATATGTGGAAATGTCCAGTTCCAGGTTGTGAACAGGATGTTGGCATTTTTACTTCCCTACCGAAAGAAGAAACCGGACTGTCAGTAGACATAGTTGGTGCTTGTTTTTAAACAAGGGTGAGGCTTCCTATCCACCAGCCTCTTAATTGTATGTTCTGTTCCAATTTAAATGCTGCAGCTTGTACAGATGCCAGAATCTATTTGAGGCACCACTTAAGGTGGAACAGAAAATTCATAAAACAAGATGGTGAATAGAAACATTATCATCTTTAACAGCATCCTGCAGAACTTTAATTCAGAGTTGTTAATTTGCTCTGCACATTTCACGTATCGAGCAGCTTCGCTTAGCATTTCATATAAAAGAGACTGAAGACAGAAGCAGTTCCACCTTTAATAGCATCACAACCCCAACAGTAATCTGTAAGAAGCAGCCATACTGTGAGATTTTATCGCTGTTTTCTAATAGAAGCAGATCAACTTTAATTTGCTACGTATTGATGTCGAGTTGGAAAGCAAGTAGCTAGTATAGGTAGGTATTAGGGCTGTGTATGGGCGAGAACCTGCTGATAGAACACGCATCTTGATACAGCGGTCACGATTCAATATATCGTGATATACTGCAATATTTCAAAACCTACTATTAAAATACACCACTATATGAACAGGTTTACCAATGCTTACAATAGCATTGCGCCCTTGTGCTGCTTGTTAATTTTGGAGCTGAAGATGGATTACAACACTGCCATCTAGTGGTCAGAGGTCTAAACTCAACACACACTGATTCACTGTCTGCCAGGAATCTGTGTATTGATACTGTGTTTTTGAGAATTGATACAGTATCACCAAACATAATATCCAGATATTCCATATTTCAATTTTTTTTTACAACCCTAGTAGGTATAGGTAGATACTAGCAAACTCCATGTACCTAGTAGTACTGTAGAGGAGTACCGAGCTTATTTACACAGAGGTTCATTTTATTTTCCTGTCTGTGTCTATTTGGACGGGTTGCTTCTCTTCACAGTAAACCAGCAAATCAAAGCAGAACTAATAAAGTTATCTATAAACTCACCGAATCAAGAAAAAAGGGCCAAATCATAGGGTCGTAAATCGGCATGTAAAACCGCATCTAGGCATTTTTCATTACGAGCAAAAGTCACATACTTTTCTGTTTAGAACATTTAAACATGCAAAATAAGAAGTGTGTTCTATGGCACTTCTAAAAAAGTGAGCAAAACTGGGTTTTCCGTGATATCAGCCCTTTAAGACAGTCATGCAGGAGTTGAACAGGTGGACAGCAGCTGGGTCGGGCCAGGCATGACCACGCATGATATAGTCCTGCACGAGGGAGTAAGAAATAGCTTCGTTGTAGGGAGTTAACCAGGTTCATCAAACACTTCAGTAACTGAAGCCATAAATCTAGCTCTGTAGATTCTATGTATGCAGCCGTGATTGCACACCTGGGCTGTCAGAACCATGCTCACTGTGCAAATCTCTCCAAGGGTGCGACCTGTTTATCTGACACAGTTTTACCAGGGAAGTTAATGGCAGAGGTTTGTTAAGTTTGGAAGCTCCATGGCCGTCTGGCCAGTTTGTTACCCCGCGGAGAGTTCCCCCGCAGAGTTCCTTTCGCTGCCCCTAATGCGGCAGCTCTGGTACCCTTCTCCTCGAATTAAGTTTAATAATCCGGTCCGTAAAAAAAATTGGCAGCCACACGCCGGCGTACATAATCGTTTTTTATTTTGCGCTTTGAACAATTCCCTCATGGGTTGAGATAATGAAGACCAGTCCAATTTTCCCTTGCCTCAGCGAATGCGCCATATGCTCCTGGAATTGTAAAGCTTTTTTAAAAAGTGGTGACAGGCGTTCAGGACGCTTCCTCTGCTTCTGTCACTTTAGTAGGGACGAGCAGCGAGAGGAATAAAGTCAGTTTTTTGGCTGGAAGGCACTGCTTGGGTTGTGTAGATCCATGTACCACCATTTGAGGGCGCTGTTTGAAAGATCTTGTTGGGGCAGAGTTTGAATGTTACCAGAAAGTGTGTGTGTGTGTTGATTCAAGGACCAAATGTCACTACGTTCGGAAGGAAAACATGAACATTCTGCGGGGACATTTTTCTGGTACCACTGAGATTTTTTTATAGGGAGAGCAAAGAACAGACTAACACATAACACAGCCTCTGCTTAATACAACCCTGTTTTCAAAGAAGCTGTGCAAAATGTAAATAAGAACAGAATGCAAAAAACCTTTAATGTAAAAATCATTTTATTTATTTAAGAAACTATGCCTATTTTAAATTTGATGCCAGAAACACATTTCCAAAAAAGTTGGTGATGTTGATCACTGTGTTCAACATTTTAACAGCACTGTAAGTGTTTGGGAACTGAAAAGACGATTGCTATAGCCTTGAAAGTCAAAGTTTTCCACTCTTGCTTGATTTCAGCTGCTCAACATCTTATATATGTACTGTTGATTATTATGGAAGTTCTTTGCAAGTTTTTGTTACTTCTAAAAGACCTGTTCCCAATTGACCTAATTAGTTGTGAGACCAGGTGTCTTTATAGCATTTTGTTGCCCCATTCAATTGAAAATATATATATTTTATATAACAATACATTTTATATGTTGGCTTTGTAACATAGTTATAATTTTTTAAGGTACGTCTGTTTAAAACTGTTTTATACAAGCAATCTCCACATCTCAAGCCCACGTCACAAATGAAAATTTAAACTTTGCTACCTACACTGTTTGTGAACAGTTTAGTCATAAGTGAAGTGTAAACGCTCATGGGGTTAATTTTAAGAGGATAGTATTTACAGTCGCTAAAAAGTCTGGAAAGTCAATTCAAATCACAGTTAGTTAAATACTAGTGCCATGGTACTCGGCTCAATCTGACCTTTTTGGTTTTCTGTTAGCTAAACCTTGTATTTTAGTATCTCCTCTGTTGAGGTTCCATGCGTGCTGAACCAGAAAAAAAGTGCTGACTAATGATTGAACCGAACATAAAGCATTTATGTAAGTCGCTCTGGAGAGTGTCTGCTAAATGCTTTTAATGTAAATGTGATTGGTCTGAGAGAATCGTCACTATCGTCCTAAGCACATGTGCTAACACTAGCTACCAGGTTAGCAAGCCCTGCTGCATCACCTTTGAGTAACCAGAATCATGTTTTTGTCTAAACTTTGATATAGTACTTCTCTAACTCAGTCTTTTGTACTGCTACCATCTGCCTCTAATGAACAAAATTCTCTATTTCACGTCACAGAAGTTTCATGCAGTGTTGCTATTAGGGGGTGTAACGATACACTCTGCTCACCATACTGAGATCACAATTCGATTTTCTCACGATGTTTTAAACAAATGTGAATGACGAAAATTATTACATTTTTTTCTGAAAAATAAACAATGCCCATTTTCTTGTACCTCTTTTTTTTAAACAAAAAAATGTAATTAAAGGTAATTACAAGGAATAGAGGTTTAAAATTGTAATCAGAATGCTCTATCGTGGCTTAAATAACAAAATAATTATATTATTCATATATTGCAATAAAATGTGCTACTATAACAGTACTGTAACCTACTAACAGGTTCACCAGTGTAATTATCGCCATCATAAACTAAAGTGTTTTTCGTCGGACAGCTCAGTGGTTGCTGTTTTCGGGGGTTTCAAAAGTTAACCAGCTACTGTAAATTTAACTATATCTTCAGAGGAAGTTGAAAAAACCGTTACCAAAAACAAGTTGAGTCAAAATGAAAATGAAATTAAATTAAAATGAAAATGGTTATTTAAAAAAGGCTGTGTTAAATGTGGCAAATGTAATTTTTAATTAAAAGTACATTGAGAGTATATAACAGCTCATGATGCAATGTCAATATACATTTTATACAATAGTACATTTTATCAACACATCTTGTGTATTGACACTTTAACTGTGATGGAATCTCCTTACTTACCGTAGTAGGCTCAGTTGTAACACCATGATAAAACTAACCCCACCATGTGGAGACAGTACCTGATTGGCTACCTCTCACTGTGACTAGCTCTCACTTTGACTTGTTTACCTGCTTCAAAACTTCTAATTCAGCCCACAAGAAGAAGTTAATTTATAGAACAGTTGTCAGGGTGGATCTGGATTTTGTGTTGGCTCACTAATCCAGCTTGACCAGCTGCTTGTTTACCATAGCGGCTGGAAGCTAGCTTTAGTGGGAGCAAATTGTTTGGTTTAATAACTCTTCTCCTGGAAATCTTCTATAATAGTTCAGTGCTACACTCTTCCACGAATTTACTGAGGTATTACACATCCCCTCTTTTTTCTCAGATTTAAGAAATGAATAAGAGTTCATTCCTTCCACCAAACTATTGGGAAATCTGAAGGCATACTGTAAAATTTTCTGAGATATTCCTGATAGACCAGTGCCGCATTTCTAGTTCGCCAAGACAGACACAAGCTCATTGATTGCTATGTCAAGCAGTTTAAACAATCACAGCATAACGTCATGATAAGTTTATTTTCAGGGGCCTCAATTGTCAGGGAAGTTTGATGTGAAGGCTTTTAGGGGGTCCAAGAGGTTTATTGTTATATAAGAGGTGTCCTGGACTCCTCAAGGTCTACTGTACTTTGCACCTTAACTATGGAGGCACTAGAAGATCTACTTGAATCTGTTTAACTACAACAGTCCCACATACTGGCATTTTGGTCCTGGCATACCATAATATTTTAAAAGGCTCAGTAGAAAAAAATCAATAAAGATGTTCAAGAGGCCCTTTTAAGAACTTGCAGTTCTTCTCTTACGTTAAATGCAAGAAAGAGAAGGGTCTAGTTAGAATTCAGTAAGGTCCAGTTAGAGGAGATTTCCTAAGGCCAAGGTACGGACCGTCATTATTTCTAACTTGTGTTATGATTTAGTGCCAGATCCTGTATATTTAAAATACCTAGTATCAGCATCTTATACCATCAGCAACTGAAACACCAACACATCACACTTACCGTTCAGTATATTTCAGTATATTTACTGTTTGAATGATGAACTGAATGTATTATTTATAAAGCTCCAAATACATTTTTGTCCTTCTAGTAAGAACAAGTGCTCATTTTACAAAAAATGCTTTTCAAAGTGTGTATTTACAGAGAAAGTAAATAAATTGTGTGTCTTCTTGTTAACTCAGCTTCACAGATGAACATGTTGGTTGTACAGAGTGGTATTCTCCAAAACTAGACGAGCAGCTCCATTCCAGAACCGTTCCTGTTAAACACTCAGTTTCCTCTGTTCAATTTCTGTTTTTAGAGCTCGTTATTCTTTCTGACTCGCTTTAGTCTCCGGCTGCTGCTCCTCGCTTCTTTACCTCGCCTGTGTGCGGGCCGCACTCCCCAATCTGCACAGATCTGATTGGCTGAGGAGCCTTCAGTGATCTTACAACACACGAGATTGGTCTGTGAGTTCACTGCGCCATAAAGCTTGTATACTGTAAAGAAAAGTACCACCGCTTAAAATAAACACAGTCAAGATTAAATAATTCTCAATAATTTATCGGTTTGGGTCTGGAACCGGACCGCGGTCCGCCTATTAGTGACCCCTGCTTTCGTGTGTTGGAGAAACTCTCTCCCACAGAAACAACTTTGATCAGCTGCCTTGTTGGAATTCCAGTCCTTTCCTCTATTGCAAGGTGACATCATCTCGTAACACAATTCTTACTACCCACCTACCAACATGCCCTCACATAATACAAGGTCCAGCAAATACTGGAGGCTGCCCACCATTCTGGCGACAGACCAATTATCAAAGAGCTGGTGAGCTGACCAATTAGAGCATACTGGCCTCACTGGGAGGTGGGGCTTGAGGACACAGGAGCTCTAACAGAAGGTTTCAAGTGAAGATAGATGGTATGATGGTCTATGGTATGAGTTGTGTTTTGGGAAATCTATTCCCCCAAAATAGAAAGAGCTCTCCTAGAATACTTGAATAGTAATATTTACTATTTATATTCAGTGTCTGTCTCATGTTCTTCTCCAAACTTTTATAGGTGCATGTAGACTGCTGGTCACTCTGCTGTATGGACTGGAGTCTTACATGGATGCTACCGAGGACAGCAGTTTTCTACAAGACATGCTTATGAGCAATACTCTACATGTGCTCATCAAGGTAAGCATACTATCTCATGTTATTCACTGTATTGTTATTGCTATAGTAGTATTTATATATTGGTTCATGTAAAGGAGTGGCTAACTGACAGTATTTAGGTTACAGTTCATAAGAGTACATGACACCTACATAAGCTGTTCACAACAGCTGCTATAACCCTATGTAAATGTTTATAAATGTTTTTTTAATAAGGTTGTATTTTCAAAAAAATACAAAAAAAACTAAATACTTAATATACTACTGTATATCGTTGCTGTCCAACTAAAAGCATCTCTATTTTTTTCAATTATTAGTTTTCTACCTCAGTTGAATGCAACAGCCGATGTTTATATTGTCTGACATTCTGGTTCCATAGACCATAGAAAAGTTAATTTTTTTTGGTCCCTCTTGTAAAGTTGCGATGTAGGTTATTTGTGAGTTAGTTGTCACACAAAGTATAAAAATAAACAAAAGAACACAAGAAGCCAATTAGGGTCAGGTTTTGGGTTTTTACCTACTGATATTAAAGATATAAATTATTAGGGTTAAAATCAATTGATATTCTTGAAGCAATGGACGGCAAAAACAGTGAGGCAGCTTTCTACCAGTAACGGTGGAGGGCAGAAAGTTCCTGAAATACTGCAGCTAGCGCACACCCAGTAGCATCATCTGCTGGCAGACGCCACTAATGAGTCCAACACATGCTGTCTGCGACGCTGAGAAAGAAAGGGGGGGGTTGCGGCTGGATGTGATAAAAAACTCAAATTAAAGCTCAGCTGGGCTGTTGAGAGCAATGTTGAGTGAGTTACCTGTAGAATGCAAGTTTGATGCTCTGGGTAAACGTTGTCTTTTCCTCACCTTATTTAAGTTGATATAATGTGATATAGCAACTGTATTGTAGCAGTCACCGCTATTAAAAGAAACACAAGCCCCTGTGCCTATGTTCCAGCTGTTGGTGAGCACAGCTACATCGTACATAAGCAGAGTATTATTTTTCGTTCACCAGCCAGCTCTCGTCTCTGGTTTCACTGCTTAAACAATTGGTAAAAATAAATTAATATAATTATACAATGGAGTTATAGGCTGTCATATACAGTTTTTAAAGTTTGGTGTTTACAGTCGATATATAATTTGTCTTAAAATATTTATTTTATGACATATGCAAGTGTTCTAGAGGAACTGACAGTGCCCATGATGTTGACTCTGTCATATTTAAATCAGGTAGCCATTTAAATAACATTTAAAAATTGGCATTTTCTTTGCATCCACCCATCCATCCATTATCTTCCACTTTATCCTGCTAGTCAGGGTCACGGGGTGGGGCTGGAGCCAATCCCAGCGTCATCGGGTGAAGGCCATGGACAGGTCGCCAGTCCATCGAATGACCAACACACACACACATGCATGTGTTTGGACTATGGGAGAAACCCACTCAAGCACTACACCACCGTACTAACCACTACACCACCATGCTGACCACTACACCACCATACTAACCACTACACCACCATACTAACCACTACACCACCGTACTAACCACTACACCACCATACTAACCACTACACCACCATGCTGACCACTACACCACCATACTAACCACTACACCACCATACTAACCACTACACCACCATACTAACCACTACACCACCGTACTAACCACTACACCACTATACTAACCACTACACCACCATACTAACCACTACACCACCATACTAACCACTACACCACCATACTAACCACTACACCACCATGCTGACCACTACACCACCATACTAACCACTACACCACCGTACTAACCACTACACCACCATACTAACCACTACACCACCGTACAAACTACTACACCACCGTACTAATCACTACACCACCGTACAAACCACTACACCACCATACTAACCACTACACCACCGTACAAACCACTACACCATCATACTAACCACTACACCACCGTACTAACCACTACACCACCATACTAACCACTACACCACCGTACTAACCACTACACCACCGTACAAACCACTACACCACCATACTAACCACTACACCACCATACTAACCACTACACCACCGTACTAACCACTACACCACCATACTAACCACTACACCACCATACTAACTACTACACCATTGTACTAACCACTACACCACCATACTAACCACTACACCACCTTACTAACCACTACACCACCATACTAAACACTACACCACCATACTGACCACTACACTACCATACTGACCACTACACCACCGTACTAACCACTACACCACCATACTAACCACTACACCACCATACTAACCACTACACCATTGTACTAACCACTACACCACCATACTAACCACTACACCACCTTACTAACCACTACACCACCATACTAAACACTACACCACCATACTAACCACTACACCACCATACTGACCACTACACCACCATACTAACCACTACACCACCATACTGACCACTACACCACCATACTAACCACTACACCACCTTACTAACCACTACACCACCTTACTAACCACTACACCACCATACTAAACACTACACCACCATACTAACCACTACACCACCATACTGACCACTACACCACCGTACTAACCACTACACCACCATACTAACCACTACACCACCATACTAACCACTACACCATTGTACTAACCACTACACCACCATACTAACCACTACACCACCTTACTAACCACTACACCACCATACTAACCACTACACCACCATACTAACCACTACACCACCATACTGATCACTACACCACCATACTAACCACTACACCACCATACTAACCACTACACCACCATACTAAACACTACACCACCATACTAACCACTACACCACCATACTAACCACTACACCACCTCAAGAAGTAGAAAGTACTGATAATGGAGTGTAAATGTAAGGAGTAGAAAGTACAGACAATAGAGTGTAAATGTAAGGAGTAGAAAGTACTGATAATGGAGTGTAAATGTAAGGAGTAGAAAGTACTGATAATGGAGTGTAAATGTAAGGAGTAGAAAGTACAGACAATAGAGTGTAAATGTAAGGAGTAGAAAGTACTGATAACAGAGTGTAAATGTAAGGAGTAGAAAGTACTGATAATGGAGTGTAAATGTAAGTAGTAGAAAGTACTGATAATGGAGTGTAAATGTAAGTAGTAGAAGTAAAAAGTCAGCTGATAAATAATTACTCCAGTAAAGTATAAATAACCATACTCTACTTAAGTAAGGTAACAAAGTATTAGTATATTGTTTACAACACTTAACAGCAAGTGTAGCTTTTGCCTTAATGAGGTCAGCCATGCACATGACCACTTATCTATTCACTGTCATCGCCATCTGAAATTCTCCCAGCAGTGCATTAAAAAGCTGTTGCAAAGTGCACACGCACACACCTGCTGAAGCACCCTGTTGGAGAACAAGTGTTGCATTGGCGAGAGGCTCTCAGGAGACAAGCTAGGACATTATTTATGGGCTAAACACTTCAGCATGAGGCCGAAATATATAAAGTTGATATACTGAGTCTCAGCGCGCGGGCCGTGTTCCAGACATACCCTGAACTCATCTCAGCTGAGAACACAAACACACAGCTAACAGTTTAGGCTCTGTGCGCATGAAGAGATGACTTCTTGTTTATTTTATTGTTTCATTTTTTGTACCCCCACCAAAAAACCCACTGCCATGTGATTGGAATGGGAGTGAGTTGTGTTTCTACAGGCCAGTTTGCAATAATTCCACCTCTCAAGACAAAAAGAAATCCAACTCTGCACACTAATCAGTGAATCAGGTTCACGCGAGTGGCTTCATAGCTATAAAAAGTGGTTTTAGTTTTCATTCTTGTGGATGATTTTCAATATAGATCTCTATAAACAAAAAGAAATCTAGCTTAAAACACTAAGCAGGCAATGTGGTTTGCTTCATGGCAATGAAGAGTGGGTTGTTTTTGTTGAGTCCAGTCATCTCATCCTCCGTTCTTTCCTACAGCTCTTTCTTATGTCAGTAAACAGGTCTGCGGCGACCGAAGGGACCGCAGTGGATTTCTGTGGCCGAACGTTACGAAATATTTTCAGAACCGTCTTGAAATCGGGCGAAATTTTTTTGGCTCATCCGTATACGAGGTGTGAGATTTGGCCGGAGCGCCGGGTGCTGAGCGAGGGACATGATCAGAATGTGGAGGGAGTTTTATGTGCGAGCTATGTAGACTCTGTTCAGAGATCCAGTCTCCAGGGCCAGAAACTGCCCAGATCCACAGCCTACATGTGGCCGTGCTTGGCGTCCGATATCGTTTGTGGGAAAAAAAAAAAAACCCTGACATTGTTTTACTTAATCCAGCTGTTATAAAGCATGTCCTTTTTATAGAGAGCTCTTAGCTATGTGTGGGTTGTAAATATGATTACATCTTTCTTGGGCAGAAGCTTTTTCTTTGCAGACATGGCTCTGACTGACTACGTGCTGATAGACAGGGAGGTGGGACGGTCAGAGAGACGGGGAAACAGACTGGTGCCTCAAACCCATACCTTGTCTTATTTTATCAATGATTTAATTCACACCTCAGTTAATGTAGACACAGGACTCAAGGTATGTATGGATTGCTACAAGGTATAGGTTGCTTTGGGATTCGTTTGAGCAGCAGTTTCTGGAAAGGTTTGGCGAAAGAATTATAGAATTTTCTTCTTCACCCCAAATGTGAGTGGTCAGCAGTCAGCCAAGACATGCTACGTCCCATGTTTGGTGCTCCACTCTCAGAACTAGGCAACTGGGTGCAATGGGTTCAATGGAAGTGAGTGTGGGGGATGCACAGTGTATGTAGGTGTTGTGATTTCTGGGGGTTATTGTCAACAAAATCGAGACCTTTGCAGAAGCAGTGAATAAGATACAAAATATAATATACCAAAATCTGCAATTGCCTATAACTACAAATTGGTTTGTTTTTATTAGTTTAGAATAGGGCTGGGGCGACGCCTCAACATAATCGATCGCAAAGATGGCGGCGCCTACTGAAAGCATGGATGTATCAGATACAAACAATCTCTCACGTGCATCTAAAAAATATATATGCATACACAAAATCATCCATTGGTTACAAATCCATAACAAAATAATACAAAATTTAATTCTTAACACACTCACATTAGAGTAATCTAAAAATCACTCATTAGATTAATTGACTAATCAGAAAAGAATCTTTGGATTAATCGATTAAGAAATTAATCGTTAAGTGCAGCCCTAGTTTAGAATGAGTCCTTTATATCTTCGTAGCAGCAGGTTGTTTTGTAACAAATGCTGCCACCGCCTTGTTTCTACGGTAGCTTTTAAAATAAAAGTTTTTTAAACAGTTTCTGCTTTTTCTGTGCTTTAAAGTTTGGGTCAGACAAATCTACCTGTTTCTGATATTGGGTGGGACCCCATTATCTCCACCGGTTCCTACGCCAATGCTCGCTGTGAAAGAAGAGAAAACATGCAATTACGAAATCATGACTGAGGCAATGGCAGCAAACCTGACAACCACTGTAGGTTCAAAAAAATTGAGTGGGGTGGCTTCAGTGTTGGTGATGGGCACTCATAGCTCATCAGTATTCTCTCTGGGTGATATTCCACTCCGGGGTCTCCATATCTACGTAGGGACCAAGATATATGAGATGCATCCAAACTAACACCAGTTCTTACGCTGTACAGCTTCATGACAGGCTGAAGAGGTTTGGGGCCCAGCGGCCTGCTCCGTTCCAGGACGACGCCGAGGGTCTGGCCCGGGAGGTGAGTGCTCTCCTGGGGAAGGTCATTGTGTGTTTGTCTGCTAGTCAGTAGAAGCTGTGAGAAGAGAGACAGAGCACCAGGAGCTGGGTGAAGTTTCACTGCTCCTCCAGTCGAAGGACTGCGCTGTCAGTGTGAGGTATATTGAGTAGGAGCTCCAGTCAGGACGAAAGAATAACAGTAAGACACCGTGATACACATATACCCTCACTCACACATTAAACACCCAGATTATACACAACGGTCTCCGTCTCCTGATTGCTACAGCGGTTTGGCAAGTCACAACTGGAGCAGGACCAGGCCTACTCAGAAGTCCATCAGCACTCCACTGTATTAGGTCCTTCTCCTGACAGGACTACACCGAGGCGGCGCAGGATGTTACATGCATTACAGAGCTCCTAATCTTTTCCCCAATAAACGTACAAGCTAGAAAACCCTCTGATGAACTTTGCATCTCTGTTCTTAGTCTCTGAGTCTCAGTTTTTTCCTCCCTCAGGGGATATCGAAAGAATCCCAGATATTACTAGATATGAAACTCGACTATGAGCGCTCTAATAATTTGTCTCATCTGCGAATCTTGCAAAAACCATTATCCCCTCAGCGGGGTCCAGCTGGTGTAGGTTCAAACCTGCAGTGATGGTTGAAACAGAAGATTATCTCTCGACCGCGATCGCTCACCGTATTTCATTAAAGCGAGCGGCAGTGTTCAAGAGATATCGCTTTCCATCTTCCCCGCTGAGCTCGAGCGAGGAGGACGTTTCGGAGCGCCGAGCTGCTAAAAGCATTTTCCTTACGTCCGTGGCTTCGTGTAACGTTTCAGTTGCGGCCGTTTAATGTATGTTTAATGTCAGGTCCGGTAGCGCTCAGAACCGCACTGAGGTCAGCTAAGCTGCAGCAGGAACTGCTTTTTCTCCAGGACTGACCTGCAACACAAACACTCGCACCATAGACCAGGCTGGAACTGCCCTGGATCAACAGGGTCGGTGTAAGCCTAAATGAGTCTTAATTCATGTTAACGAGAGGCAGAGCCAGTGTTGGACTTGTTTTTAGGCCGAGAGTTATATGATGCAGACCGGTCCACCTTAAACTCTAACTGTAGTTTTCCTGCTATACACACACACACAGAACCTTTTCCAGAATTTGAAATTCCAACTTTTTTTTCTTTCTTATCTTGTATTTATTATTTATATTCTTTACTGAAATACACATAATGGCTGAGAGTCAATATGTTTAGATAGATAGATAGATAGATAGATAGATAGATAGATAGATAGATAGATAGATAGATAGCTATTCCACAATTGTACAAGATAAGACAAAACAGGACAGTTACAACAAAAAATAAAGATAGAATACAAAATAAACAGAATATAGTATATACAAAACATACTGTACACAAAAGAAATAGAAAAGTCTCACAGTGTGTGTGTGTGTGTGTGTGTGTATGTATGTATAGACGGTGTATAAAATAATAATAGGCATCGTATAATAATATCAGTAAAGTCTTTATTATACATAGTTAACATTATAGTACAGAGGTCACTAATAGGTGGTCCGGGTCCGGACTACTGAGAAAGATTTATTTCTGATAGTGTTTATTTTAAGCGGCGGAACTTTTCTTTTTTTTATGGTACACAGGCTTTACAACATGGTAAACTCACAGACCAATCACGTGCGTTGTAAGATAATCAAAGGCGCTCCTCAGCCAATCATGTCTGTGCCGATTCGGGAGTGCGGCACACACGCAGGCGAGGTACAAAGCAAGAAGCAGCCGGAGAATACAGCGAGTGGGAGTAAGACTAATTCAGATGGTTCATTGCACAATGCACATTATTAGGAATAAATATCGTCCCAGGCTCACAAACGAGCATCTTCATATGTGTATGAGAGGCTCTGACACCATTTCAGCCCAGATTTAAACACAACCAAGAACTCACTTTCTCACTAAAGTGTGAAAGAGGAATACAAGAGGCCATAAACTGTTAAGATGTGAAATTGACCTAAGAAGAAGATGCATGTGGTATTTACTTTTTCTATACACAAGTATTTTATGTTGCACTTTTTTTCAAAAGCATTGTTTTTTAAGTAGCCCTTGTTTCGAGGACACATTTATTTTAAGTTCTATAAATAAATAATTCAGTTCAGCATTTTAAACAACAAACATTGTTAAAATATATTTAACATTATTTGTAATTTGTCTTTCAGTTGTTGATGATATAAAATGCTGATATATAGTATATCAGTATATATCAGTATACAGGATATGGCACTGAAATGATTGAAATTGTGACCGTCCAGACCCTGGCCTGAGGACATTTCCACTAAATAGACCTTACAGAATTCAAATACCTCTGTTATAGTATATATAACATACAGTTATACAGATAAATCTGTGAAATAAATATATAATACGATACAGTCTGATAACTGATATAGGGGTCTGGAGTATAACCGTGTCTGATAACTGATATAGGGGTCTGGAGTATAACAGTGTCTGATAACTGATATAGGGGTCTGGAGTATAACAGTGTCTGATAGCTGATATAGGGGTCTGGAGTATAACAGTGTCTGATAACTGATATAGGGGTCTGGAGTATAACAGTGTCTGATAACTGATATAGGGGTCTGGAGTATAACAGTGTCTGATAGCTGATATAGGGGTCTGGAGTATAACAGTGTCTGATAACTGATATAGTGGTCTGGAGTATAACAGTGTCTGATAACTGATATAGGGGTCTGGAGTATAACAGTGTCTGATATTTATATAGTGTAGTAAGGAAAGCTCATAAGTGAGTGGCACATAACCTCACTGTATTACTTTTTCTTATTTGTAGTTAGCTGTGGAGCTGCGCACCTTAGAAGCGAGACCAGAGATTGTGGAGTTGCTGCATGTGCTTTCTAAACCCCATGTTCAGGTAAGGAGGGAGAGTGTGCGATGCTGGTATATATGTTTACCATATATAAGTGCACCTTCAGTAAAATACAGAATACTTTAGACACCCTTTCTAAGAAAAACCTTCTTTCCAGCACACATTTACTAATAATTGTAGTTCTAGAACACTCTTTAAGGTGCACCTATTGCTGACTCAGACCTTCATTTCACAACCAGCTTATGTAAAGTATATAGAAAAGCATTGCCAATAGAATGGGATGCTCTAGAGTAGCCTAAGGTCACCTTTCGGGAAATAAACCCTCCAGCATTACGCTGTAATGATCAGAACTGCTGTCTCTGGAGTCCTGGAACACAATTCAGTACATTTGGGAGCTGGAGTGTTTGTGATTGATCCCGATCTAATCATCCAACATCAGTTCCCAACCATCTAGTGTGAGGCCTTCCCAGAAGAGTGGAGTGTTTTTTGTCCCACTGGCGTGTTGTATAGGCTTTATCATTTACAAACCCTTTACATGCACAAGACACTACAACACAGCAAAGAGAAGGGAAAACTGGAGAATGTGGAGATTAAGCAAGTGCTTACCTTCACAACCTGAAGTATGTGCAGTGAAGTTTAAAAGCCACTTAGAAGGCCATTTTCACAACAACAATAAAATTAATAATTATAACAATGACAGTAATGTTACATTTATATAGCATTTATATATATTATTTATATACATTATATATTTATATATATTATATAGCCTAGCAAAAAATAGCTTTAGTGTGAATAAAACAGCTACATTTAAAAATAACAATATGCAGTAGCTTGTATAATAATAATAACACAAAAAGTAATAACAACGACAATACTACTACTACTACTACTAATAATAATAATCATTATGTAGCGACCTAGCAAAAACAGCTTTTAGTGAGAATAAAACAAATAAAGTTAAAAATAACAATATGTAGCAGCTCATTTCAACATTTTATAATAATTATAATAATAACAAAAAAAATAATCATAATAAAAAAAATGTTTCATTTATGTAGCGGCCTAGCAAAAACAGCTTTAGTGTGAATAAAACAGATAAAGTTAAAAATAACAATATGTAGTAGCTCATTTTGACAAATAAAAAAAAGAATAAAATAAATAATAATAATAATAATGTTTATTTTTTGTAGCGGCCTAGCAAAAACAGCTTTAGTGCGAATGCAACAAATCAAGTTGAAAAAACAAAACAACTCAAGTACTGAGTTTATCTAGTATCAGTCAGTTTTCAGTTTATATATATATATATATATATATATATATATATATATATATATATATATATATATATATATATATATATATATATATATATATTACAGTTACTTATAATAATTAGAATAATAATAAACATCCTGCTTGAAAATGAGCATGTTTAACCGTGTTTCTTCTTTTAGGACCTTCTCTCAGTGCATGATGCTGTGGCCCAGAAAGATTATGACCCCAAACTTCCTCCACTGCCACCTCTGCCTGCTGATGATGAGGATGAGGAAGACTCTGTCAGGATTATCCGGCTGGTCAAAAGCAAAGAGCCACTGGTCAGTCTTTTTGGTGAAATATGAACATCTGCACATTCTTCCTCATCCCACTTTATTGTTCTGATGACTTAAAAACCAGCAGCTCAATAACCATCAATGATTAAACGTGATTTATGTAACTCGTTTAAAGAATTAAAATAAGAGCTTCCAGTTAAAGAATCAGGTACCTATTACGAGGGATGTGTATCAAGAACTGAACTAAACTGGTACCAGTTCCTGACTGGTCATTAGTGTGTTATTGATAAGCTCTTTCATAAACAGTGCTGCTGTCGGTATTTATGTAACATTTTAAGTCGGTTGCTACTAAATTGGATCAGCGGGAGAGATGCTCCGCTCCATATGATGAAAGCATTCTTGTTACTGTAAATTGAATTCAATTGAATTGAATGCCAAATGCCATTATGTGCTCCCCAGTCATGACACAGAGGGTAAGACATTCAAATTTAATCATAGTAGAGCTAAAAGTAATACATTGTTGTTTAAGGATCTCCGTGATAAACTCCACGGATCATAAAGTAAGGAGAAACCACAAGTGCACTTAGAGCTAGTAAACATAGTGATATGGTGGTCTACTTCTACATTACAGCTCCTTCAAATTCAGAAATATCATCAGAATCTGAAGAAGCAGTTCTGGAACATTCTCAGTCCCAGTCTGTCGTAGTGCTGTTGTACCGCCGCTGTTCACTGTTGTCCACCAGTGATGTCAGTTTAATTAATCTAATCTAATCAACCTTTACTTTCACTCGGTAATACATTGAGGGTAAACCCTCATTTTCAATGCAACCAAGCATTTACAACAAGGGGACTGAAAATAAATTAAAACTAGAATCAAGTATTTAATCAAGCAAGCTTAAATAAGGAACTTCATGAGTAAAACAATAAGAATTCAATGATAAAAATCTTAGAGAAACAGGCAAACAATATTAATTAGGTGAATTAAGAAGAAATAAATAATTCAGAATAAAAAGAAGACAAGCTAAAAATATAAAGCAATGGAATAAATACATCAGAATTATGAGGAAAATAAAATAAAATGTAAAACCATAGATAAAAGGACAGAAAAAATAAAATAAAAAGGTAAAAGGCCAAAAATAGAGCAGGAAATAAAATAAATAAAAGGGTGAAATGAAAATGGAAAATAAATAAAATAGAATGGATAAAGGCAAAACAGAAAAAAATAGATAAATAAAAGGACAAACTAAATAAAATAAAAAAAAATAGAATGGCTAACGGTAAAACAGAAAAAATAGATAAATAAAAGGACAAACTAAATAAAATAAAAAAAAATAGAATGGCTAAAGGTAAAACAGAAAAAAGAGATAAATAAAAGGACAAAATAAATAATATAAACAAAATATAATGTCTAAAGGTAAAACAGAAAAAATAGATAAATAAAAGGACAAACTAAATAAAATAAACTAAATAGAATGTCTAAAGGTAAAACAGAAAAAAGAGATAAATAAAAGGACAAAATAAATAAAATAAACTAAATAGAATGGCTAAAGGTAAAACAGAAAAAAAAGATAAATAAAAGGACAAAATAAATAAAATAAACTAAATAGAATGGCCAAAGGTAAAACAGAAAAAATAGATAAATAAAAGGACAAAATAAATAAAATAAATCAAAGGCAAAAGAAAAACTCTAGTAAAACAGGTACCGGCTGTCTGAAGGTGGTTAGAAACTAAAAGTTTTAAATGATTTAGTGACTCCAGCGAGTTGAGTTTTAGAGATTCTTGTAGTAAATTCCAGCTCACTGGTGCACTGTAGCTAAAAGCAGATTTCCCAGCTCAGTAGAAACTCTAGGAACCTGACAGATAATCCAATCAGCAGAGCAAGTCTGATAATGACAGCTGTTAGAGATATAAGATGGCATATGATCGTCTATTTTAAAGCAAATAAAGCAGCGAATTTCATGTTTCTATATTTTTTTTTAGTATCTAAAACAATGTGAAATCACCAGCGGTGTCCAGAAGTGGTGATTAATCTTTAAGAAACAATTAAAAATGTATCTCTTTAACATCTCACTAATGCTCTTCTGGCTGAATTCAATGAAATCCTTACAGCAATAATGCAATGTGTAATGTAAAGCCCTCTCAGAAGGTTAGTGGCTGTTCTTACAGAACAAACAGCCTATTAGTATCCTTCATTTAGAAGGGATTGTTGGATAAACAGCCGTCTACAAACCTGATACAACGTATGTTTGAGAAAACCTCATTAAATTATCTCTGTTAACAATTTGACATACCCCCAAAACTGTTTCCACCCTCAGTTCCACAGGATTAGCCTTAGCAGCAATATTGCAGCAAAAAAAAATAATCTAGGTTTGACTTTAAAGCCATCAGCAGACCATATCTAATACATCCCTTTAGGAAGGACTTTGAAGGAAGCTGAAATGATACGTGTGGTTAAAGTGAGGGGCACAAGCTATCCAGGACATTTTATGAGGGAGATTTTTGATTGTAATCGTCAACATATTATGAAGCCACACAGATGGATGCAGGCTATAATAACGGGGGGGAGATCAGAAAAGAGCCCTGGCCGCTCCTGCCCTCTGCAGAACCTCAACAATCACTTTTTCCATCTCCCCAAAGCACCAGCTGCACTCGGGCTGCATTAGTGTTTCCTAGATATAGCACTCTGAGTACACATAGAGAACATTAAACAGCTCTCTGGAGCGACCCAAAGCACAAGTTCAATATACAATACACCTCACAAGAAGGTTTAGCCTTTTATTGCTGCCGTTCTTTTGGGTTTTTGTTTTTTTTTTACATATGACGCATGACGTGGCACCCATCCCAACGTGATGCATAACTAATACATTTTTTTTAATAATGTTGTTACCCCTTCCACATCTTCTAACATCTGGCCAATGACATTGGAGGCCGCTTGTCATTTATGAATGAGGCTTTTTATGAATTCCAGAGTCAGAATGGAAAGTTTATCATAACTTCACAAAGAGTCCCAGTGTGCCATCTATACCATACTCCATTTCTTTCCTCCTTGTTTCTGCCACGATTACAGTCAGAATGGAGGATGGAGAATTATACAAGTCATTTTAGAGGCATTGTTTAAAGGGAACCCCGGCTGGTAACTCTTGTAAGTCTTAATATGGTGTAATGACTCTAAATTATTAAGACACATTATAAAAATCCCTAAAAGTATCAGATTTATTAGATTTTGTGTAAAATCCGCTGCACGTTGGTCTCCATTGTTGTAACTACTGACGTGATCAGCGGGTAGTGACGTCAAATGGTTGCAGTAACCGGCCGTCACGCTTGAGCACAGCTAGCTAGCTAAACATGCTACTGTTCAGTCTTTACAGTTTGAGCTAGAACACAACATTTCTGACATCAGCGGTGACATCACACACCACGTTAGTGTAAATGGTGAACAGAGAGGGTGGAGGAGAGAGTGGACACAGTGCTGGAGTTGTTGTGAAACTGTGTGTTGGTGTTGACGGAGAAGGAGAGTGTCTGTTAAAGGAGCTCCGCTTTCTAGCAGGAAACATTCACACTCAGTAAACAGCTAGATACACTGAACGGGAGTGTCTCTGAGCTTCTCACTCCTTTATTAGTGAAGTAGTGTGTTCACTACTAAGACTGTACTTTCACCTTCAGGATCCACAAACGAGGAGAAGCAGCTGACGCTAACGCTAAAGGACAGAATCCAGTGCTTGTTCACGTTTCTTCTCGCGGTCATCGCTCCATATTCTGGGGCTTTTGGACTTCCTGTGTTGGAAAACTGTGGTGGGAACAGGCTCACCAAAACTGGACAGTTGAAGCCTGGATACCTGAAGCCTGGTCTAATGAATCTCTCAGAATTTCTGCTGAGGCACACAGATGGTAGGACTGTTTTGGTGACAACAGCTTGAATCCCCAGACCCAACCATCAACAGTCCAGGCTGGTGGAGGTGGTGTAATGGTGAATGGTACTGTGGCACTGCATTGTGTTTTAGTCTACGCTTAAAACCAACAGCCTCCGTCAAGTCCCTCACCAGTGGTGGTCTACTGAACGACTCAAACTCATCCAGACTGAAGTGAGGAGAGCAGAGCGGGGGTCTTTGGGTAGCTGTGTTGGTCCACACGCTGCTTCACTAACTGTTCTCCTTGTTTATGTTTGTGAAGCTGTTTAGACTAATATCAGTCTTCACACTGACTTTCACTGAAACAACATCAACAACACAATGTACATGGTTTCCTTTAAGCTAGGTTAGTAACTAACACTCACTCCTTTCAACCGCAGTCAAGTTTAGCACTGCAACCATTTGACGCCTACCCAGCAGGCATTGTGCGTCAGAAATAATGGCTTCGTCCATATGTTAAATATTTAGAATAAAAGCGATAATTTATAAATAAATCTTAATAATTTAGAGTTATTACAACATATTATGGTTTTGAAGTGTTACCAGCCTGGCTTCCCTTTAATACATCAGGGAATAATGTTTACATGTTGTGAGTCACATAGGAGTCTTACCAAAATGAACATCTTAGTAACAGTTTTAGCAAGTGAAATAGAGGACATATATAGAGCTCACATGTAAGATATATACCATGCATCATTAGGGACGCATGCTAACAGTTTATTATATGCAAAACAAGGCCATGTGTTGAACTGACGCATCCTCAGAATGAGGAACTAAAGCAAAACGGCAACTATCTGTCAGTCTTTGTGGAGCTGTTAAGTAGACGAAATACAACACACAGCCAGTACTCTGTCATCCTTTCAGTAGCAGTTTGACAATCTGATACCAACAAATATGGTTCCACTTCTCACCACCAGCTTTCGACTCTGCCCCTTGGGTCTACATACCGCCAGGAACCTTTAAAAAAAAAAAAGAGGCTGCGGCAGACTGCCGACTGTCAGGCCAGTGCGTACATATGGACTCCATCAGGTCTGCTCATGCAGACGCAGGGTCATCTTACTGATGATGAGTAATTGAACAGCTATGGGGATGTAAAGCCCCTCCCTCTACTCTGATTATTCACCCTCCAAGCATGTCATTTCAGAGAAGCTTCGTCCAGTAAGCACCTATTTTTCGCACACCATGGCAAGCTGGCAGTAAACAGTAGGCCTCTGCTTTCCCTTCTGTGTTTAACCGAACCTTATGAGTCATTGACGGTACATTCAAAAACTTAGTCAGTGTGCTTCTAACTCATTGAAATTAGATCACTTGAGTAGTCTGGCTTTGTGCTTGTCCACATATTTTAGAATTACGAACAGAAATTAGTCTTCAACACTGAGTATTTGCACTAGAACAGCAAAACTGGACATTTGTAAAGTTTGAGTGTTTGAATCTGTAATTGGAATTATTTGCAACCAACTTCTAAGACTGAACTTAGGTGTGGCTGCAGATTTCTTTGAGAAACTAAAAAAAAGCCCAGCTGAAAAGCATGGAAGCTGTAATAAAGACAAATTAGACACACTAAATAGTGAGCACCCTCTTAGGAGCACTACAGTAATACTGGCTGGAGCCTCCATTTGCTCTCAGTACAGCCTTAATTCTTCATGTCGTGGAATCCACAAGGTGTCAAAAACATTCTTTTGAGTGTGAACATGCCTGCATCATGCATTTCCTACAGGTTTTTCAGGAGCACCTTCATTCTCTTGTTCTACCACGTCCCGTAAATGTACTGCTGAATTCAGATCCGGTGACTAGGAAGACACTGAAGAACGGAGAACCAGATTTTCACGTTCATAAAGCATGTTTAAGACGACTTTTACTTGGTGACATCATCAAGCTGAATGTAACCATTAGAAGATGGTAAATTGTGGCCAATTGTGGTGCACATGGCCAGCAACAATACTTATACAGGCTGTTGAACTCAAATTAGTCGGTTGATCGGTATTAACAGCCCAAAGTGTACCAATAAAACGTTCACCATTACACCACCTCCACCAGCCTGGACTGTTGTCGGTTGGGTCTGTTGATTCCAGCTGTTGGCACCAAAACAGTTCTGTTAATCAGTGCGCAAATCAAGATTCATCAGACCAGGCTATATGTATCCAGGCTTCAACGGTCCAGTTTTGGTGAGCCTGTTCCCACAGCAGTTGTAGCTTTGGTCTTCTATTGTTGTGGACCTTGAGGATTAACGTAGTGTGCATTCTGAGAGGTTGCTCTTGCTCACTGGATTTTTTATTGCACTATTCTAAGATAAACTACTGAGAAGGATTTATTTAGTGTTTATTTTAAGCAGCAGAACTTTTCTTGTCTTTACGGTATACGGGCTTTGCGGCGCAGTAACCTCACAGACCAATCATGTGCGTTGTAAGATCACCAAAGGCTCCTCAGCCAATAAGATCTGTGCGTACACAGGCGAGGTCCGACGTGAGAAGCAGCAGTGAGTCAGAGAAAGAATGTGCAACCAGGAATTTTATAAAGTTATGGAGTTTTATAAAGAATTCATTCAGTTCAGTATTTGAACAGTAAATATACTGAAATATACTGAACGGTATGTGTGATGTGTTGGTGTTTCAGTAGCTGATGGTATAAGATGCTGATACTAGACTACTTCAGTAAACAGGATACACCACTGAATCAGAACACACGTTAGAAATGATGACGGTCCGGACCTTGGCCTGAGGAGATCTCCTCTAACTGGACCTAACTGACTCTAATTAAACACCCCTGCTCTGGAATCTGCTGTGCATGAAAATTTTAGGAAATTCTAGATTTAGAAATACTCAAGCCAGTCTGTTTGGCACCAACCAATCACGCAACGGTCAGAATCACTGAAATCACAGTTTTATGAAAAAATCGCATTTAAACACATTTAAGGGTTAAAAGACAGCACGTCTCATGGTGAGGCACCAGAAGCCTCCTCAAAAGAAGAAATTATTTTGCACTCTGCACTGGGGCTCTGGGACCTATGATTAGAAACAGGTGGCCATTTTGGCCACTCCTGCGGTCAGGGAACCTCTCTGGGTCCTCTTTCCCTCTGAGATCAGCACCCTAATGCTGCCTGGTTGACCACCAGTTTCCCTTGTTGTTTGCCGTTCAGCTGCCTTGTTGGAGGCCGCTTGGGGCCGGGAGGCCAGGGAAGGAGATTTTCTGAGAGGCCCTTTGCAGCGTGAATGGCCGACTTTCCACACAGTTTGGACAGGAGTTTATTTTAGGAGCTTGCCTAGTTGTTGACATGTGTTTGAGGGCTTAACCTAAACAATTGAGGTTTTGGAGGCCATGTTCATCACCATGGGCCCATTGGCAGAACTTGGGAGTCGAAGTGCACAGGGTGCAAGACTTCTTACATAGACGTATTGTGAGAAGCTTTGCTTTAAGTAGGTGTGAGGCCTTGCAATTCGATGTAGAATTGAGGTCAAACACGCAACATAAGCTGAAGGTGTGGATCGAATAAACAAGAACGATTAATCTTATTAAATATTTGACATATAAAACCAACAAACTGTAGGATTCTCACAACAGTTACCTTGTTTGCAGTTGAAGACTCATTTCCCTTACAAGTACAAGTTTTCCTCTGGTCCAGCTCTGAATTTCACCTTCTATTCCTGCTGTATAAACTTTGACAATGTTCACACCCCTGTTGTTACTCTGCCCTTTTATTGACCTTTAATGCAGCCTTAACTTTTAAAAACACATATTTTGTTGTTGAGGTTTCTTCGTAATTGTCTGTTACATATATGTTTTCTATATCCAACCCAGATTGTCTTGCTGTGAGGCGACAGTGCTAACCACACCAATGTGCTAACCACTACACCAATGTGCTAACCACTACACCACCATAGTAACCACTACACCACCATAGTAACCACTACACCACCATAGTAACCACTACACTACCGTACTAACCACTACACCACCGTACTAACCACTACACCACCATACTAACCACTACACCACCATACTAACCACTACACCACCGTGCTAACCACTACACCACCATACCAACCACTACACCACCATACTAACCACTACACCACCATGCTAACCACTACACCACCGTACTAACCACTACACCACCATACTAACCACTACACTACCATACTAACCACTACACCACCGTACTAACCACTACACTACCGTACTAACCACTACACCACCATACTAACCACTACACTACCGTACTAACCACTACACCACCATACTGACCACTACACCACCATACTGACCACTACACCACCATACTAACCACTACACTACCGTACTAACCACTACACAACCGTACTAACCACTACACCACCATACTAACCACTACACCACCATGCTAACCACTACACCACCGTACTAACCACTACACCACCGTACTAACCACTACACTACCGTACTAACCACTACACCAACATACTAACCAGTACACCACCATACTAACCACTACACCACCGTACTAACCACTACACCACCATACTAACCACTACACCAATGTGCTAACCACTATACCACCATACTAACCGCTACACCATCATACTAACCACTACACCAATGTGCTAACCACTACACCACCATACTAACCACTACACCACCATACTAACCACTACACTACCGTACTAACCACCATACTACCGTACTAACCACTACGCCACAGTGCTAACCACTACACCACCATACTAACCACTACACCACTATACTAACCACTACACCACCATACTAACCACTACACTACCGGACTAACCACTACACCACCGTACTAACCACTACACCACCGTACTAACCACTACACCACCATACTAACCACTACACCACCATACTGACCACTACACCACCATACTAACCACTACACTACCATACTAACCACTACACCACCTTACTAACCACTACACCACCGTACTAACCACTACACCACCATACTAACCACTACACCACCATGCTAACCACTACACCACCGTACTAACCACTACACCACCGTACTAACCACTACACTACCGTACTAACCACTACACCAACATACTAACCAGTACACCACCATACTAACCACTACACCACCGTACTAACCACTACACCACCATACTAACCACTACACCAATGTGCTAACCACTACACCACCATACTAACCACTACACCACCATACTAACCACTACACTACCGTACTAACCACCATACTACCGTACTAACCACTACACCACAGTGCTAACCACTACACCACCATACTAACCACTACACCACTATACTAACCACTACACCACCATACTAACCACTACACTACCGGACTAACCACTACACCACCGTACTAACCACTACACCACCGTACTAACCACTACACCACCATACTAACCACTACACCACCATACTGACCACTACACCACCATACTAACCACTACACTACCATACTAACCACTACACCACCGTACTAACCACTACACTACCATACTAACCACTACACCACCGTACTAACCACTACACCACCGTACTAACCACTACGATGAAATTAAACAACACATCCTCTGGAATACTAGCGTCAATAATACTTACACATACCTGAAAATGCATATAAGAGCATCTCTTGCTCGTCTCTCTCTCTCTCTGTCGTAGGGAGCCACCATCAAAAAGGATTCAACTGGTGCCATCGTGGTAGCCAGGATTATGAGAGGAGGAGCTGCAGACAGAAGTGGTGAGCCAGTCCTAAGTACTTTCAGTGAAATGCTTCATCTGACTTCATAACATGAAACTATGGATGCGCATGAACTTTTTAGATTCAAGATTCAAGATTTAAGATTCGGGGGGAGTATTTGTTTACCTTGTGTTAGAACTTCTGGTGCGACCGCGGACACGTTGATACTAATTACAAGCCAAACGACAACAAATGGCTAGCATAATATGTTCAGTTAGAGGGAGTCAGTAATTGAAAGAAGAGGAAAACTTGGCTTGAACAACAGAGTTACGAACACAGCACATAAAGATCAGAGTGTTGGGGGGCCGCCTTCCAAAAAAGAGGACCTGCGCCTCTGGCTGAAGCTCCAAATTTAAAACATCCACCCAAACCTCCGTATGTCTGCTCTTACCATTCTGTGGAGGAGAACCAGCACCAGAGCTTCCTTATCCAGAGAAATTTCTCGCTTATGAAGCTCCGAGGAAGCAGACGTGTCGGGTGCTGGTGAGTCTATCAGTTCAGTAACTGTTTTCTGATCAGTGTCCACCGCGCTAGGCTATCTGGACTGTAACTAACACCCACGCAGAGTGGCTCGGGCAGCTGGCTTGACTTGGGTTTAACCGGCTTTCAGAAATATAAACTCACCGTCTGTGTGTATGAGGACACGCCCACCTTCCCACTGTGCAGGTACTGATACGCTTCAGTACTTTTATAGTTTTTCATTACTGAACCGTCTACACCTTCCGAGAGTACAGAATAATTAAACATGTCTCCATTAGTAACCTCAGACCACCTTCTCATATCACCCACCCACTGTGTTATTAACCTCAGACCACCTTCTCATATCACCCACCCACTGTGTTATTAACCTCAGACCACCTTCTCATATCACCCACACACTGTGTTATTAACCTCAGACCACCTTCTCATATCACCCACCCACTGTGTTATTAACCTCGGAGGAGACAGTGTTGTCCCATTAGAACTTCTTACTGTCTCTCTGGTCTCCACCCATCTAATTGTATTCATTTTGGTTAGCTGAGCAGAAGTTCTAACACAAAGGCAGAAGAAACACACGCTTGAAAGTGGGGGTGGCGAAATACGGTGAATAGAGATTTCCCCATATACAGTGAGTCCAAGAAGTATTTGATCCCTTGCTGATTTTCTTTGTTTGCCCACTAATAAAGACACTATCCTTCTGCACTTTTAATGGTAGATATACTCTAACATGGAGAGACAGAATATCAAGACAAAAATCCAGAATATAATTTTAAAGAATATATTTTAATTAATTTGTATTTCATGGAGTGAAATAAGTATTTGATCCCTCTTGCCAAACACACTCAATACTTAGTGGCAAAGCCTTTGTTTGCAAGCACAGCGGTGAGACGTTTGTTGTAGTTAACCACAAGTTTAGCACACACACCAAAGGGAATTTTGGCCCACTCTTCTTTGCAGATCCTCTCTAAATCATGAAGGTTGGTGGGCTGTCGCTTGGCAACTCTGACCTTCAGCTCCCTCCATAGATTTTCGATCGGATTGAGGTCTGGCGACTGGCTGGGCCACTCCATGACCTTAATGTGATTTTTCTTGAGCCAATCCTTTGTTGCCTTTGCTGTATGTTTAGGGTCGTTATCATGTTGGAAGACCCAACCACGGCCCATTTTCAGATCCCTGGCAGAGGGGAGGAGGTTGTCCCTCAGGATTGTGCGGTACATGGCTCCATCCATCTTCCCAGTGATGCGGTGAAGTAGCCCTGTACCCTTGGCAGAGAAACACCCCCAAAACATTATGCTTCCACCTCCATGCTTGACGGTGGGCACAGTGTTCTTGGGGTCATAGGCAGCATTTTTCTTCCTCCACACATGGCAGGTGGAGTTGAGGCCAAAAAGTTCAATTTTGGTCTCGTCTGACCACAAAACCTTCTCCCAATAACTTGGTTCATCTTTCAAATGATCATTGGCATACTTGAGGCGCGCCTCCACATGTGTTCTCTTCAGCAGGGGTACCTTTCGGGCACTGCAGGATGTGAATCCATTGTTGCGCAAAGTGTTGCCAATTGATTCCTTGCAAACTGTGGTCCCAGCTGCCTTCAGGTCATTTGCTAACTCCTGCCGAGTGGTTGCAGGACGATTTCTGACCGTTCTCAGCATCATTGCCACCCCCACGAGGCGAAATCTTCTTTGGAGCACCGGGCCGAGGTCTGTTGATTGTCATGTTATACTCTTTAAACTTTCTGATAATTGCACCAATAGTTGTTACTTTCACATCCAACACCTTACTAATCTTTTTGTAGCCCATTCCAGCTTTGTGAAGGTCAACAATTCTGTTGAGGTCCTGTGACAGCTCTTTGGTTTTACCCATGTTGTATACTTGAAATCTATCTGATCTGTCTGATTCTGTGGACAGGTGTTTATCACACAAGTGATTAGTGAGAACAGGTGGCTTCAGGTCAGGTAACAAGTTGATTGGGAGTGTCTCACTGGTCTGTAAAAGCCAGAACTGCTAATGAATACTAAGGGATCAAATACTTATTTCACTCCATGAAATACAAATCAATTAATATATATTCCTTAGATTTATTTTCGGGATTTTCTTTTTAATATTCTGTCTCTCCATGTAAGAATACATCTACCATTAAAAGTGCAGAAGGATAGTGTCTTTATTAGTGGGCAAACAAAGAAAATCAGCAAGGGATCAAATACTTCTTGGACTCACTGTACATGTGTATTTTGGCTAAAACTTGACTGTATACCTTGTTGATTATTATCTACTACTATTATTGCCTGTAAGATCAATTATAATCATTTCTAACATTCATTAATCAAAATTAATGAAGTTAAAGGAATGCATTGTAGCAGTCCCGCTGAATACTATAGGGTTTCCATTTGATCTCAAAGAATTACAGCTACACTCCCCTCAGGCCATCTTTTCTATATGAAGCTCAGCTCATGCTACATGCTTATGCTCGCTTGCGTTTTCATTTAATTAGGTCTTATCCACGAGGGGGACGAGCTCAGGGAGGTCAATGGAGTTCTAGTGGAAGACAAGAGACCAGCGGAGATTGTCCCCATACTGGTACCCAGCTCTTTATTTCAGAGTAGGCTTTGTATGTTTGCTTCTAAGTGTTTTCCTGTGGCCCTCAGCTCTGTTTTCTATTTATTCCCATGCGCGATTCAATCTGATGTTCCAAATCCGTGCTTTGCGAGCTTCCATTGGAACAACGTCTTGCTTTCACATCTTTCAGGCCAAGTCAGATGGGGCAGTAACTTTCAAAGTAATCCCAGGCACCAAAGAGGAGCTGGAAGCTGGAGACACCAAGGTAACACGTGTCCCTTTATCGAAATCCCAGTGTTTGTAAAGCACAGCTTTCTATAATTCAGTTTGCACCGCCAGATAATCGAGACCAAATGCACGAAGGAAATTTGGGCAACATCAAAGACTGTTTGTGGATTCTTGTAGATTTTTGTCAGGGCGCTTTTCGACTACAGTCCCAAAGAGGATCCCGCCATTCCATGTAAGGATGCAGGCTTGGAGTTCAGGAGGGGAGATATACTTCAGATTGTGAGCCTGGAGGATGACACTTGGTGGCAAGCCAGAAGGCTTGAGGATGCCAACCTTAGGGCTGGACTGATCCCCTCTGAACAGCTTCAGGAAAGGTGAGGAACCCCCAGAGGTGTCAAGTAATGAATTACAAATACTTTGATACCTTACTTGAGTAAAGATTTTGCTTATTTATACTTATTATATACTATGCTTATTTATATATTTTTCAGATAACGTTTTACTTCTACTCCTTACATTTACACTCCATTATCAGTACTTTCTACTCCTTACATTTACACTCCATTATCAGTACTTTCTACTCCTTACATTTAAACTGCATTATCAGTACTTTCTACTCCTTACATTTATACTCCATTATCTGTACTTTCTACTCCTTACATTTACACTCCATTATCAGTACTTTCTACTCCTTACATTTACACTCCATTATCTGTACTTTCTACTCCTTACATTTACACTCCATTATCAGTACTTTCTACTCCTTACATTTACACTCCATTATCAGAACTTTCTCCTACTTACATTTAAACTCCATTATCAGTACTTTCTACTCCTTACATTTACACTCCATTATCAGTACTTTCTACTCCTTACATTTACACTCCATTATCTGTACTTTCTACTCCTTACATTTACACTCCATTATCAGAACTTTCTACTACTTACGTTTAAACTCCATTATCAGTACTTTCTACTCCTTACATTTACACTCCATTATCAGTACTTTCTACTCCTTACATTTACACTCCATTATCAGTACTTTCTACTACTTACATTTACACTCCATTATCAGTACTTTCTACTCCTTACATTTACACTCCACTATCTGTACTTTCTACTCCTTACATTTACACTCCATTATCAGAACTTTCTACTACTTACATTTAAACTCCATTATCTTTATTTTCTGCTTCTTACATTTACACTCCATTATCAGAACTTTCTACTCCTTACATTTACACTCTGTTATCAGTACTTTCTACTCCTTACATTTACACTCCATTATCAGAACTTTCTACTACTTACATTTAAACTCCATTATCAGTACTTTCTACTCCTTACATTTACACTCCATTATCAGAACTTTCTACTACTTACATTTAAACTCCATTATCAGTACTTTCTACTCCTTACATTTACACTCCATTATCAGTACTTTCTACTCCTTACATTTACACTCCATTATCAGTACTTTCTACTACTTACATTTACACTCCATTATCAGTACTTTCTACTCCTTACATTTACACTCCATTATCTGTACTTTCTACTCCTTACATTTACACTCCATTATCTGGACTTTCTACTACTTACATTTAAACTCCATTATCTTTATTTTCTGCTTCTTACATTTACACTCCATTATCAGTAATTCCTACTCCTTACATTTATACTCTTGTATCAGTACTTTCTACTCCTTACATTTACACTCCATTATCAGTACTTTCTACTCCTTACATTTACACTCCATTATCTGTACTTTCTACTCCTTACATTTACACTCCATTATCAGTACTTTCTACTCCTTACATTTACACTCCATTATCAGTACTTTCTACTCCTTACATTTACACTCCATTATCATTACTTTCTACTCCTTACATATGCACTCTATTATCAGTACTTTCTACTCCTTACATTTACACTCCATTATCAGTACTTTCTACTCCTTACATTTACACTCCATTATCATTACTTTCTACTCCTTACATATGCACTCCATTATCAGTACTTTCTACTCCTTACATTTACACTCCATTATCAGTACTTTCTAGTCCTTACATTTGCACTCCATTATCAGTACTTTCTACTCCTTACATTTACACTCCATTATTAGTACTTTCTACTCCTTACATTTACACTCCATTATCAGTACGTTCTACTCCTTACATTTACACTCTGTTATCAGTACTTTCTACTCCTTACATTTACACTCCATTATCTGTACTTTCTACTCCTTACATTTACACTCCATTATCTGTACTTTCTACTCCTTACATTTACACTCTGTTATCAGTACTTTCTACTCCTTACATTTACACTCTGTTATCAGTACTTTCTACTCCTTACATTTACACACCATTATCAGTACTTTCTACTCCTTACATTTACACTCCATTATCTGTACTTTCTACTCCTTACATTTACACTCTATTATCAGTACTTTCTACTCCTTACATTTACCCTCTGTTATCAGTACTTTCTACTCCTTACATTTACACACCATTATCAGTACTTTCTACTCCTTACATTTACACTCCATTATCAGTACTTTCTACTCCTTACATTTACACTCTGTTATCAGTACTTTCTACTCCTTACATTTACACTCCATTATCAGTACTTTCTACCTCTACATTTACACTCCATTATCTGTACTTTCTACTCATTACATTTACACTCCATTATCTGTACTTTCTACTCCTTACATTTACACTCCATTATCTGTACTTTCTACTCCTTACATTTGCACTCCATTATCTGTACTTTCTACTCCTTACATTTGCACTCCATTATCTGTACTTTCTACTCCTTACACTTGCACTCCATTATCTGTACTTTCTACTCCTTACATTTACACTCCATTATCAGTACTTTCTACTCCTTACATTTACACTCCATTATCTGTACTTTCTACTCCTTACATTTACACTCCATTATCTGTACTTTCTACTCCTTACACTTGCACTCCAATATCTGTAATTTCTACTCCTTACATTTACACTCCATTATCAGTACTTTCTACTCCTTACATTTACACTCCATTATCAGTACTTTCTACTCCTTACATTTACACTCCATTATCAGTACTTTCTACTCCTTACATTTACACTCCATTATCAGTACTTTCTACTCCTTACATTTACACTCCATTATCTGTACTTTCTACTCCTTACATTTACACTCCATTATCAGTACTTTCTACTCCTTACATTTACACTCCATTATCTGTACTTTCTATTCCTTACATTTACACTCCATTATCAGTACTTTCTACTCCTTACATTTACACTCCATTATCAGTACTTTCTACTCCTTACATTTACACTCCATTATCAGTATTTTCTACTCCTTACATTTACACTCCATTATCAGTACTTTCTACTCCTTACATTTACACTCCATTATCAGTATTTTCTACTCCTTACATTTACACTCCATTATCAGTACTTTCTACTCCTTACATTTACACTCCATTATCAGAACTTTCTACTCCTTACATTTACACTCCATTATCTGTACTTTCTACTCCTTACATTTACACTCCATTATCTGTACTTTCTACTCATTACATTTACACTCCATTATCTGTACTTTCTACTCATTACATTTACACTCCATTATCTGTACTTTCTACTCCTTACATTTACACTCCATTATCTGTACTTTCTACTCCTTACATTTGCACTCCATTATCTGTACTTTCTACTCCTTACATTTGCACTCCATTATCAGTACTTTCTACTCCTTACATTTGCACTCCATTATCAGTACTTTCTACTCCTTACATTTAAACTCCATTATCAGTACTTTCTACTCCTTACATTTACACTCCATTATCTGTACTTTCTACTCCTTACATTTACACTCCATTATCTGTACTTTCTACTCCTTACATTTACACTCCATTATCAGTACTTTCTACTCCTTACATTTACACTCCATTATCAGTACTTTCTACTCCTTACATTTACACTCCATTATCAGTACTTTCTACTCCTTACATTTACACTCCATTATCTGTACTTTCTATTCCTTACATTTACACTCCATTATCAGTACTTTCTACTCCTTACATTTACACTCCATTATCAGTACTTTCTACTCCTTACATTTACACTCCATTATCAGTATTTTCTACTCCTTACATTTACACTCCATTATCAGTACTTTCTACTCCTTACATTTACACTCCATTATCAGTATTTTCTACTCCTTACATTTACACTCCATTATCAGTACTTTCTACTCCTTACATTTACACTCCATTATCAGTACTTTCTACTCCTTACATTTACACTCCATTATCTGTACTTTCTACTCCTTACATTTACACTCCATTATCAGTACTTTCTACTCCTTACATTTACACTCCATTATCAGTACTTTCTACTCCTTACATTTTAAACATAGTCTCGTTACTCCTATTTCATTTCAGCTTGTTTTCATTCATGTACATTTACATTCCAGTAAAGATTATTGATAACACGTCTTTGAAGTTTGACTTCATTGCAATACTTATAGACAACTAGTCATCATATCTTCTGCTCCATGAAACACATGTTAATGCTCAGTAGTAACAGATATGCTTCTTTAATATATTTACATTGTACTAAACTACATTCATGTTCAATGGGACGTATATGCAGCTGAAACAGGAAGCCTATAATATAACATTATAGTCTTTATGGCTTTTAGAAGAATGGGGTTTTTGGGGAGGTGGGCTAGTGCCCTGTAGATCCCTGTGGTGCGGCCTAAACCTTTGTTCTTAATGGCATTATTTTCTCTTACATTACTTTTACTTTTATACTTTAAGTAGTTCTGAAAGCAGTACTTTTACACTTTTACTGGAGTAAAAAGCTTGAGTTGATACTTCAACTTCTACAGTAGTATTTTTTCACCATACACCACCGTGCTGACCACTACACCGTGCCGCCTATAATACAGCCAAAAGTATGTAAGCTGAAATTCACGAGTCATGTGCGTTCAGTGCATCACATTCCCAATGTTCTAAAATAAACAAACAAATAAAAACTGATGCCAACGCCACAGCGACAGCATTCCCCGTTAACAAGTTTCCATTCAAGCTCCTATCATTCAACGTCAAGCTCAGTCACTGCTCCCCTCATCATATAGTCTAAGGAGATGAGACATGGTCAGTGGCAGACAGGCACAAACCCTCAGTCTATCAGTCAACAACACATGTCTCGTGAGAGCCACAAAGCATCCTCATCCACGTTTTTCGGAGCCCCATCTATTACGTTCAGACAGGTACGCACTGGCTTCCAAACAATGATGGGAATTTCTTAGGCAGCTGCTCTATTTGCTATTAGCGAATCTGCCCAGATCAGGCAATCACGCAAAATAATGGCACAGGTGCTGATGCTCCTTGGACGCGGAGTGGATGGAAAATCGTGCGGCGCTCAAAGCCGATGATGTGTATCACAGATTTTCGGTTTAGTAGCAGTTTCTTGGCAGCCCTGGAAGAACCTGGACGCGGAGGTTTTTCGGCAGGCTGTGAATCGAGGCCTTTGTGTTTCAGGTTCGGTCGAGAGGAGTGCGGAGCGGACAGAAGGTTCACGGATCTGGCTGTGAATGCGATGGTTTCAGATTAGCTCTTGTGTTTTCTCTGCAGGAGAGTCGCTTTGCGGCGGCCCGAGGCCCTCTTCCACCCAGCGCGGGTGCCAAAGCCAAGCGCCGGTAAGCTCATTCATGTGTTAAGATGACTAGATTTGTATCCCAGGCTAGCTAAGGACAAAGCATACTGAACAGTGCATACAGAACAGTGCTGCTCGACAGTGAACCGGACAGTGCCCACCAACAACGATCATTCACACTGTTCTACTCCAGTGCAGCTAAATGAATGTGTTATGAACTGTTATGGGATTCTGCTTTGGGGTATGAGACAAGTCTAGCCTGCCTAGCGCAAAGCAATGCAACTCAAGGACTCTATCTACATATATCTACCTATAACCTCTTAATGTTATATTCAAAGTGTAATTTATCTCCAGGTATAAAACAGATGAACCTGAATGTTTCAAATGTAGTAACAACCTACACGGCTAGTTTAGAGACGGCTTGATGTAAAATTGATGATTGTAGGGAAACTTTTTTCACTAATTTCTTTACAGTGGTGGTTATAGGAACCAGAGGTTATAGGAACCTATGAATGTATACTTAAAGCATGTTTTAAAATATATATATATATATATATATATATATATATATATATATATATATATATATATATATATATATATATATATTGGGGTGTAAGAAATCGGTATCGATTCTCAAAAATAAAGTATCGATACACAGATTCCTGGCAGGCAGTGAATCATTGTGTGTTGTGTTTAAACCTCTGACCACTAGATGCCATTGTAATCCATTTTCAGCTCCACTCCAACATTAACAAGCAGCACAAGGGCGCAATGCTATTGTAAGCATTAACAAACCTGTTCATATAGTGGTGTGTTTTAACAGTAGGATTTGAAAAATCTCAATATATCACTTTGTTTGCAGTATCGCAATATATCTCGATATATTGAATCATGAACATACTGTATCACGAAACGTATTGTATCACCACGTTCTTGCCAATACACAGCCATAATATATATATATATATATATATATATATATATATATATATATATATATATATAACATCTGACAGCTCCTCCATTCTGATAAAAGCAAAGTCTTGGAAAATGATCATAATCCAGTGCAGCGCACTCATGACTATTTCATGTAATAATTATAACTTTTAAAAATAACTTTTCAGACATCCGGTTCCCATCACCACCACTGTGACTATTTCTGGTTCCGAAAAAGTTCTTCTAGAATAAACATGGCAAAATTGGTGGAAGACCTCTTGAATAGATCTAGGTTAGTTAATCATTTGGGACCAGGCCAGCATGCTGACACAAGTTATCCCACTCTCAAAAAGAATACTTTTCCTTGGAACTTTGACATTAGGGTGATTCTGAAGTAGTGGTGACCACTGCTCCAGCCAGTTTTCAGCTCTCCAGCCAACCTTTATTTCTGTGACTGTTAAAAAATATATATTTTCACTTAAAACAGTAGTAATGGCCAAATGTGTAAATGCCTTTGTGTGGTCACCTAGTGGACATTGGCTTATACCTCTACATCATGTAGACTACACTTCTGACTTAATGTCTGTTTTCCAAAATTTAGGATTCGTCCAAAAAATATTTTAAAAATATGTATTCTCATTAGGTTTAAGCACTCTTCATCATGTTTACTGACATAGGATTGAACGACCAAACACTTTAAGAGAAACTGGAGCGGCTAAGATAGCAAGGGACCATGCCTGAGAGATGGAGATAGATGGAGTGAATCTGAGCCAGGGCCGTGGAAAGCCTCTCTCTTGAGACATGAGTGGGACGAACAAACCTGATAGCGCTCGAGGAAGTGCTGTAAATCCCAGCGGCTCTGCTGGACACTTTAAAAAGTGTTTTACTGCGTGTGAACAACGCGTCCACCCCAAAAGCCCGGAAAGATCCATGCTCAAGGTCATAAGGATTTCGGTTTCTTTGTGCACAGCCCCGTTCTGAGCTGCATCTTTTACAGTTAAAGACTTCTGCATGCGCTCACGTAAGAACACAGGGGTGACTTTCTCCTAGCCTCAGCATCCATCAGTCCCTCGTAGTAGTTGGTAGATGTATCATCGTTTCTAGTTTTTTAGGGTCTTAAAATGTCTAAAATCAAAAATTGAAAGCCTTAAAAACACTTAAAAATGGCCAGATTTCCATTTAAGGTCTTAAATTTAATTAATTCAAGTCTTAAATTTCTACTTTCATTATTTCTAAAGAAGCGTATAGTCTAACCGTAAGTTAGTTCTGTGTTCTCTGTATTTCTGGGGGGCTACCAGTGTTGGTATGTGGTGATTAAACTATAAATCCCATGATAACTGCAGACAGGAAATGGTCCTGTTGGCCCCCTACCTACCCACCAAAGTACGTCGGTAGATACCTACCGCCTCGGTCACCAACGTAACGTCTCTGGAGTTTATTCGTCTACTTTGGAAAACATGGGAAAGTGTGTTTTCAGTGAGGCTCGGCTTGATAACAGTGATTTTTGTAAAAAGACCAAGCAGTTAGGGTCCTACAGTTGGGTGTGAAGACGCTCAAGTCTCACGCCAAGCCAGAGAAACACCATCTTGCCATAAAAAGCCTTCAGCGGACTCAAGCCCTCACGCAATTTTGTGCCCCATTCCCGCCATCTTGGTTTTCATCAGTGGGATACCAGCCAGACTCCACCGCAATATCACTAGCGCTCCCACTAACGACCTTCATTCTAGTCAAGTTTATTTGTGTACCACTTTTTACAACGATGTTATCTCAAAGCAGCTTTACAGAGTTCTGAAAACAGACAGTTACAACATATACCCCCCAGTGAGCAAACCAGAGGCAACAGTGGCAAGAACACCTCCCTCAGACTGGAGGAAGAAACCTTGGGAGGAACCAGACTCACAAGAGGAGACCCATCCTCCTCTGATCAAAGAGTATTTACAGTTTAATAAACTAAACTCCAAAGAAAAGAGTCTCTGTTTGAAATCTGGATAGCAAAGCTTTAGAAGCTGCACAGGTAGAGGCAGTCTCTGACTGAGGCAGTCTCTGACTGAGGCAGTCTCTGACTGAGGCAGTCTCTGACTGAGTCTGTATGTAAAGTGGTCGTGAGCTGAAACAGTCCCATCCTATCTCAATACGGGTACATCTGGATGGTGTACAGTGATGTAACTGAGGGTGTAGCAGTTGACACAGATGGACAGGAGAGCTGGCTGGTGATGGATGAGGAGGAGGCCCTGATGGTCAGTCCTCCAACAGCATTCAACAGACAGGAGGACGGTCATTACCTCAGGAAGAGTAAAGAGAGAGAGTTAGTTCGACATTCTACATTTGTACCCAATGAAGCATCAAAATCTGAGGTGTTTTGGATTCCTTACTCAGTTACAAAATATCTGTCATATAACAGTAGCAGTTATATTAGCAGCCTCTTCCAAGCGACGTTCCCCGACTCTAATATCACCAAAACTTTTGAGGACCGAACAAGATGGCTTATATAGTGAGAATTGGCTTGGCAGACTTCTGGCAAACTATTTTGATTATTTGTTTTAATATTAAATTAATTGAATCTTTTTCTAACTGAATTCATAAAAATTAATTTTTTAAAGAACTTCTGGGATCAGTAAATGTTTCTGGTAATGTGTGGTGTTGGTCTTAAATTTCACCAAGAATGGTCTTAAAAGGTCTTAAAAGGTAACATGTATGTACCATTTAGTTTTAAAAAATCTTTGGTAATTGGTAATTACATTTTATATTATTAAAAGGTTATTAATTTTACACATTTTTAGGTGCTTTTATGCGTTTTTAAAGATTTGAATTTGAAAAGTAACTGAAAAAAACATGTAATTAGACAAATTATTCTAGAGGTTAATTAGTAGCTTTTTGGTCATTTTAGAACACCATTCATCATATTTCAAATAAAATGTTTTTATAGCTACCTTCAAATTATTAGAAGACTTTAAATCTGGAAAGTATTGGTACCGCTCATAATTCATTCTGTACGGGTGTCTGCAAACACATTGGAGTTATATATACCGCTGAAAACACTGACTGCGATGCTGATCTTTCTGAACAGTACAGTTCAGCCACTGGAATCAGCTTACACACTAAAAATGTGACGGCTCTATTTTAGCCGACTGAGTGAATGTTATTGTAGTCCACCATAAAATGACCAGTACAGGTACAGAGAAAAACAGCAGATGGATGGATGTGGTCTTATCTGGAATATTCTCATCATCTCATCTTGAAAAGTCATCCCACATCTGTTCAACGTGACGGTCAGTCCTATAAAAGCCCATCTGTGCTGGCTGAAGAAACAGAGTGACAGCTGCCCTGTAAGTCAGGACCTTTTCACACTGGTGACTGCAGAGGACACACCCACACACACTGCTTTGTTTTTAGACTCTGTCCGGATGACGTCTGTGAGAATTAAATTCAAATGCTTGTTGAATTGGCTACCAAATAAATAAGCGAAACAACAATCTGTTTTAATTTTAGTTAGAATTTTAAATGTTTGGGATGTATATATATATATATATATATATATATATATATATATATATATATATATATATATATATATATATATATCCCAAACATTTAAAATTTATTGATCCCAGGGGGAAATTCAAGTAATTTTGTCTATATATAGCTGATATAGGAGTCTGGAGTATAACAGTGTCTGATAACTGATATAGGGGTCTGGAGTATAACAGTGTCTGATAGCTGATATAGGGGTCTGGAGTATAACTGTGTTTGATAGCTGATATAGGGGTCTGGAGTATACCAGTGTCTGATAACTGATATAGGAGTCTGGAGTATAACAGTGTCTGATAACTGATATAGGGGTCTGGAGTATAACAGTGTCTGATAGCTGATATAGGGGTCTGGAGTATAACTGTGTTTGATAGCTGATATAGGGGTCTGGAGTATAACAGAGTCTGATAACTGATATAGAGGTCTGGAGTATAACAGTGTCTGATAGCTGATATAGGGGTCTGGAGTATAACAGTGTCTGATAACTGATATAGAGGTCTGGAGTATACCAGTGTCTGATAACTGATATAGGAGTCTGGAGTATAACAGTGTCTGATAACTGATATAGGGGTCTGGAGTATAACAGTGTCTGATAGCTGATATAGGGGTCTGGAGTATAACTGTGTTTGATAGCTGATATAGGGGTCTGGAGTATAACAGAGTCTGATAACTGATATAGTGGTCTGGAGTATAACAGTGTCTGATAACTGATATAGGGGTCTGGAGTATAACAGTGTCTGATAACTGATATAGGGGTCTGGAGTATAACAGTGTCTGATAACTGATATAGGGGTCTGGAGTATAACAGTGTCTGATAACTGATATAGTGGTCTGGAGTATAACTGTGTCTGATAACTGATATAGTGGTCTGGAGTATAACTGTCTGGTAAGCTGATATAGGGGTCTGGAGTATAACAGTGTCTAATAACTGATATAGGGGTCTGGAGTATAACAGTGTCTGATAACTGATATAGGGGTCTGGAGTATGACAGTGTCTGATAACTTATATAGGGGTCTGGAGTATAACAGTGTCTGATAACTGATATAGGGGTCTGGAGTATAACAGTGTCTGATAGCTGATATAGGGGTCTGGAGTATAACAGTGTCTGATAACTGATATAGGGGTCTGGAGTATAACAGTGTCTGATAACTGATATAGGGGTCTGGAGTATAACAGTGTCTGATAACTGATATAGGGGTCTGGAGTATAACAGTGTCTGATAACTGATATAGGGGTCTGGAGTATAACAGTGTCTGATAACTGATATAGGGGTCTGGAGTATAACAGTGTCTGATAACTGATATAGAGGTCTGGAGTATAACAGTGTCTGATAACTGATATAGGGGTCTGGAGTATAACAGTGTCTGATAACTGATATAGGGGTCTGGAGTGTTACAGTGTTACAGGATTATGTTTTACTGTGCTGGGATCAGTTAAACAGTCTGATGTTCTGGATCTGTCTGTGGAGCAGGACTGGGACAGCAGTCTGCCGCTGAATGAGCTCCTGTGCCTGATGATGGCGCTGTGCAGAGGGTGGTCAACATTGTCCATGATGGTCAGCAGTTTACTGAGGGACCTTCTCTCTGCCACTGATGTAATCTGACAATATGTTTACATTACAAGCTGAAACGACCTGTTCCCGCCCACTGCACGCGACTGGTGTTTCAGCTAGTTGCTAAGCATCCAGCCAAATATTTAAAACAATAGCCAGAGACTTAAAAATTTAATAGCGTAAATGCTAATGTCTGGAGTATAAAAGTATAAATGGTGAAGGACTCGTTACAGAGTTGATAATAAAATACTGTTTTGTGTGATTATATGACCAGAAACACATTAAAACTCCAGAGAGAATCAAAATAACTCACATTTTAAAACCACTTCACTGCTCGTAGATTAGCCTGCGCTGCATCATGGGATTGTCTTAGCGGCTGAGGAAGCGTTCAACATATGAAACGTATGAAAACAATCATATGCACACACACACACACACACACACACACACACACACACACACACACACACACACACACACACACACACACACACACACACACTGAAACCTGGGATGAAACACGAGGTCACAGCAGTGCCACCTGTTATAGCCGGGCGGCTGCTTCACCGCTTTAACCGCTCCCTAAACAGCGTGAACCGCAGCATGCTTTAGTGAAACCCGGGTGAGCGCATGGCGGAGACAAACAGAAGCAGCTCCTAGAAAACCGGCCATTGCTGAAAGCCACTGTTTGTGCCCTATGCCAGGATGTCGATGGCCTGTCCTCTGTCTGCGACCATGCCCTTGACCGAGGCCACACAAGCACGGCCTTGGCCTTCTGCATGTTCTCTCTCCTCCAGGATCATTTGGCTTCCAGTACTGTTTCCGTCTTCACGGCACATCCCTCACGAGCCCTGCTATCGTTTCAGTGTTTACATCCAAGAGGGCAGCGAAATGAAAGAGCAGTGATGCTGAGAGGTGTCTGGCTATGTTAGGCCAGTTCAGCCGCTGGTACGCTCTCTGCGCCTGTGATGTTCCAAACATAGGCATTAAAAAACGTTACCACAAGCCAGCCTGACTGATGAGGTGCATGGCCTGTCACTGTTTCTCTTTTTATTTCTAGGACAGGGAGCGCCGTTGACCAAGTTCAAAGCCATGTGACCTCAGTCATGAGAAAACATCATGGGTCTGTCTCAAACCCTAGTTAGTGTCTAAGTAGGCTGTCTAGGTAGCAGCTGTGTAAGTATCAGCGTTCTCTCCTCATCTCTCCTCATAAAACAGATTACTGAGACGCTCTAGTTAGAGAGAGACTGCGTCACGGCTTGTTCCCGCCCACTGCAGCACGTCACCGGTGGTTTAGCTGGTTGCTAAGCTACCACCCGGCATCCAAAACAATAGCTGAGGCTTAAAAATCTGCTAGCATAAATGCTAATGTCTGGAGTATAAAACTGCTAAATGGTGAAGGTCTCGTTACAGAGTTGATAATAAAATACTGTTTTGTGTGATTATATGACCAGAAACACATTAAAACTCCAGAGAGAATCAAAATAACTCACATTTTAAAACCACTTCACTGCTCGTAGATTAGCCAGTGTTGCATCATGGGATTGTCTTAGCGGCTGAGGAAGAGTTCAATACTTCTTAAAAACAGGTCTAAATAAGGTTCCTCAGTAGACAGCATGTTTAAGGTATGTAAGAATTGGGACAGTCTACATGTCGGGAGCGCATACTATGACATACAATGCTGCCTATGTAGGAGCTCACTAGGTTTTGAGACACCCTTAATCAGAGGACTCAGACCACCCCAACCCCCACCATAATTCTCGCCCTGGTTCTGGTCTCAGTGCCTCTTTGACTAGTTATTAAAAATAAGAAGTGGTCTCTGACATTTCACTGCAATGACTCTGGCTGTTGATAAATAGTTTTGCTCTCTCTCTCTCTTTCTTTCTCTCTTTCTTTCCACATGCTTCTTCGTCCTCTCACTGAACAGATAATGAGGAAGGTAATGTTTTCTCCGTTCTCCCCGTGCTTCGTTCCATGGTTCATTTTCTCACCTGTAATTTTCCACCATTTCAGGCTTACAAGTTCATGTCATGTAACATAGTAATTTCTCTTTCAACCACATAATGAAGGGTTGCCATCTCCTTCACTCATATTTATCATTATTTAATCTTTCTTTTCTTTCTCGCTCCTTCCATCTCATCAAAAGAAGACACAGACTACGGGGCCATAAGTGGAATACACATAGGTGAGGGATTTATTTATCTTCTATTTTGTTTCTCTTTTGTTTACGTATCTGTTGCTGCACATGTGCAAGAATTTGCATATCGTCACTGTCCAATGGAAAACAAATATATCCAAAATTGGAACTTTACAGGAGAGACCAAAAACATATTTCACTTTTAATGCAAGTCAATGGAACCAGAATTTTTTTCAAGCTATTTTGGAGCGTTTCTATTGGTCCATTCATCATTAAATTTTCACACAATGTAAACGGCAGCTATCGTGTTCGATAATGTAGAAAACTAAAAAGGACAGAGACATTAATCTTCTATTATTTTATACATTCTGTTTTGTACTAAATCATAATAACATGTCTTTTTAATACATGCTTTCCTTTGTGGCCAGTTGTTTTATTGTATTTTCAGTAGGGCTGTCAAGCAACAACAATAATAATAAAAATAATAATGTAGTATTACTATATAGTATTAGTCATTGGCACAGGAACTGGGGGGATGGGGGGGCATGTTCCACCCAATATTAGAAACAAGTAGATTTGTCCCACCCAAAAATTAAAACACAAAAAAAGCAGAAACTGTTGAAAAACATTTTTATTTTAAAACCTAGTAATCCAAATTATTACTGAGTATTCGGACATACTAGCCGCGCTTGCTTACTGAGTTCACCTACGGAGTAGTAGGCAAGCAGGGTTTTTCAGAAATATCCCACAGTCAGCAGCTACACTGACCCGAGCTCTCACCTCGCTGGAGCGTCGGGTAGTTTGCGCCATTTATATATATATACTGCAATAAAACAGCTTTAGTATAATGCGTTGTTATGGTAACAGACTAGGAGGGTTTGAGTTAGCTAACGTTTATATTAACTTTAGTCAGAAAACACTCTGAAACGTAAAGTTACATTACTCTCTGGCCACACCCCAAACTGCAGACTGCTACTACACTACATACATAAATAATAAAATATAATAAATAAAATAAATAAATTAATAAATAAATAATAGGACACCATTGTTAGAAGTGCTGTCAGTAGTGCATATAGGGGTCCAGTAGTATGTAATGTTTCAGAGGGTGCTGTTTGGGACACAGCCTTACTGTCTAACATTAATGTTAGTCTAGTCTAGTCAGGAAACCTTAACATACAGTTTTTGTCATTTCCTTTCAGCATCATGCTCCAAAGAAAATAATATATTTTTGGTTATACATGTATATAATCCAGACATTGCATGTTAGTTAAACTAATAGTATACTAATACTATTTTCTGTAATAAATCCTGGTTAATGGCATGTGTGTACTTTGCTCAGCTTTAAACTTTCCATTTAAAAGCAGAGCATGTTGTAAAGTTCATGCTTGTAGACTCTCACTAGTTTGTGGATTCTTGTTACGGTGGAGGCGCTCAGGGGGAACCGGAGCTTTCCAGTTTACAAGCTTGGAAGGGTCACTTTAAAAATATGTTCTGTTACAGATGACTGTTACCTGTTAAAGAATATAATTATAACCTAATCCTGAAGCATTACTATTTTAGCATACTGTAATCTGTCATTACTTTTGGATTACTAGTCTTTTTCAAGGTATATAATTAAATAAAGACATTTAATTATGTTATTTAATTATTATGTTATTTGTACTTCCATTCAAGAATCAGTCATTCAAAAAAAGTGTGGAGAAGCTCATATTGTACCTCTGACCAAGAGGCATTGATCTGACATGGAGTGAAGTGGTTAAACATAAGTGGAGCAATGTATGGAAACATTTCTAACATAGAATCAAAAATTTGTAGGGTAGTAATTATTTGAGCTGGAGCATAATTATGAGCGGAATTCATTAACAATAATAATAAATAGAGGCCATTTAAATAACTCTGACTGGGCATCGTTTGTGTCTGGTGAAAGGCCTGTACTGATTCATAAGGCTGTTTCTTAGTGTTTCACGCTTCAACTTCGTTGCAGTGTAATTTGTAGATGCCTCCTTATCTCTTTACAGTTTCAGCTACCCAAATAAATATGCTCTACAAATTTAAACAGGCGTGATTTTCAGTTTCCAATAATATTAACTTACGCATTCCAACATTTGATAAGCCCATCTTAATATCTGGCGCTAATCATGACGTGGAATCATGATGTGTCTTCTTCTTTGCCAAGACACTACATTTGGTGTCAGAAGTGGGATTGTGTGGCAGGGAGTGGAACGAGCCAGGTGGAAGACTGGGATGCTCCATGGCGAAGATGATGTGACATAGCTCAAAGGAAGAAACGGAGTGATGAAGCTCTGTGGTGGGGTGGGGCTCGACGGCAGAGACTTAGCTCAGCTCTGGAAGCGACCTTGGTTGTCAGTGCAGCATCCTGGCATTGCGGGGTGCAGCATAAATAGCACATGGCTCATTGTGCTCGTTGACAAGAGCTCAGTGCTATCCCTACTATGATTGGTCATGCTCACTCAGCAAGAACATCAGATGGCTGAAAGATAACCAGCGTACAGCTCAGGCCAGTCAACAGCGACGAAGCCGAGGGTTATTCTTGAGTCTATGAAACAGTGGACAAACGTTGAAAATGTTCAGCATCACTGTTGTCAGCATAGCCACCCCTGTTGGTGACGGCCCTAAAGCAATGAGTGATCCTACAATGCTCAGGAGGAGCTGTGGCCTTGAGCGAGGATTGGTGACGCTCACCAACGAGGCATATGTGGACCCTGTGGTGCTTGTGCTGGCTAAGGCTCCATGTACCAGAAGGACTTGACTTGGGCTGTCACCAAGATGGCTTACCTTTGGAGGGGGTCCTATTTGGTGCCTGCCACACCCCTATGTGGTGCCTGGTCATTAGTTAAAGGTGTGTTTATGTGTTTATATGTTTTTCTGTGTTGGGCTGCGGGCTTAGTCAGTGTGTGGAACGCTTACCATCAGTTGTATGACCCATTTGCCTCGCCCGGTTCTTGTTATGGACCCTTTCTACTCAAGGCGTCTCCCCCGTTTCCTTCTTTGCCAAGATGCTACATTATACTTACAGACGGGAATCTTATGCACGCATGCCGAAATTGAAATGAATGCTTAATAATCTCTCCCGTCGAATCTCAGGATACATTTCGTTGCTGTCTTAAGTAAAACATGTGTCTCCATTTCTGTTGATTTTCTTTTCTCTATACCATTCGAACACAACATCTGCTCTTCATATCCTGTAAAGGTTTCATGATGAATGGACCAATAGAAATCCAGATTTCCAAATAAAACCTGGAATTATTCCTCTTTACATTAACTTGCGTTGAAAGTTAAGAACGTTTTCGGACTCTAGTGTAAAGTTACTGTTGTGGAGATGCCTGTGTTTCTTTGGACAGCAGCGATTTGTCCTATTCATGCTCCTGCGTTACTGTTCAAATGATGTTTATTCAAGGCTAGAGCCATTAGTTTTAGATTTACGTCAGTCTGGTTTGCGCATTCATGTTAATTCATACTCCATTAATAGCTCCAGACTGGGTGTCTAGCGCTGGCCCATGGGTGATAAAGCCCATCAGCGAGCAGGAACAGGCTGAGAGAACATGAACTGCTTTCACCAAGCGCCCATGAGTATATGAGTATACCAGAAACGCGTCTCATTTTCTTTCCCCTGGCAAGCGGAAGAGCGTCCCCGCACCACCACCCCCCCCTTCTCCCCCTCCCCTCCGCTTCAAACGTCAGCTTGTCCACAGCTAATCTCAGGGACAGACACAATGGCCAGGGCTCGCATCAATCCTGCTGCGACCCTTCAAGAAAACATGCTTAAGGCATTATGACCAGGTCGGGCTATGAAGGGCTCATTCTGCTGTAGGCCAAGAAGCTGGAGATTTATCGCAGCAATGGTTTAGCAACTATGTGATGGAAAATTGGACGCTCTCGACGTGGGCCGAGAGCTCCGGGTAGTGCTGGACGCGTCTTTGCGCAATCGTCGACATTCTTCGGTAAATCTATCCAGCAAAGCCTCCTCTGAAGCGCGGAGATGCTGTTCTTACGCGCTCGCGCAACGAGACACGACCTGGAGCGTTGTGGGATACGACAGGGGTCACGGAGCAGGGGATGGGTGAGATGTTTAAAAGGGGAGGGAAAACCTGGAAAAGGTATCAGCGAAATCCCAATAAGATCCAGACATGGAAAACAGGGGCGCATTAAAAAATAAGCTCTATTTACAAACCAGATTATTTAATCAGTATGCAGTCCCACAGGCCGGCGGGAGCCAAGACGCTAATGCACGGTTGAAACTCCAGATTGCTTTCCTACTTCTCCAGATCCTTTGGATGCTTTTAGTGTCAGGTAGCCACAGCATGTGTGCATTAGCAGACTCTGGTTATAAGGCAACCAAAGGGCCTCATTGACTAGATAATGGTTTTACCATACCAGCTAGAGCAGTTGATCACGCATGATATCGCCGACGTTCTAGCCGTAGCTGGTGACGGATGATGTAAATGAGCTACGTAATAAAGTTAAGTGCAGTACGCGGACCCCGAATTAGGGCATTGGATATCATTGCATTCTTCTTTGCGAGCCAGACGAGATTCCACAGGCTGGGATGTGGTGTCTGTCTGCAGTGGTCCCGGACTTAGCTGCTGATTTAATGGATCTCACATGAGTGGCTCTCTGCCATGCTGGGGACAAGGGGGCAACAGGAAAGAGATTTCTCTCCCTTCTTCATGAAGTCAATCAGATCTGCACCATTGGTCCACTGAGGGTTCCAATGAAGACCTCTTCTGTAAAGTTTGTAGGCTGAGGAAAAGAGAGGCTCAGCTATCCTCAGGCATCCCAGGATGAAGCCCTAACTTTCTTTCTCTACTTCTCTTTCTCTCTCTTGGAGATGCACCGCGCCGTATTTTCAACATCTGCAAAATCAGGATCCATCTCTATTTGCATCTCTATTCCTTTGGTCAGGTGCCCAAATAGCTTCTGCTCAGTGGTGGTCCTGTGGTGTTTCCATTCTTTGATGGACGGGCGAGAGGACGGCTGATAAACTGTGCAGCAGCAGACTGCAGTCAATAGTCGTGCCCTCCATTTATTTAATTTCCAGTTAAAACGGCCAATAAGTACAAGTTATTCCTTTTGTTGGAGGTATTTCTGAGGAGATTAGACCTAAGATAAATAAAGAAGGGGGAAAGTAAAAGGAAAATCAGTACAGGAGCTTCCAAAACTAGAGTTCCAAAAAGTTATTACAAGGTCTCCCAACAACCGTGCAAGACCTGGTAGACCACCAAAACTGTCTCCGTCACATAAACAGTACTTACAGGGAGCCTATTGTACTTTTCCATTATTATTTTTTTTGGTTTCCTTTAGTGTGTCGTAGCTTTTTGGACATGTTAACCTTCTGCAACGCTCTAAAGCCTAAAGTACACGCCCGAGGAAGACCTTCTCCCACAGACCTTCTACCACTTTTCTCAGCCGCCCAAAAGACCTCACTGGAGTTCCAGCCCTTTTTTATGTTACAAGGTGACCTCATCTCATTACGTACTCCTTATTGGCCGCCTGTAGAGGAGGCTCTTGCGAAAGTGTGCAGCTACCGCTTTTAACCGCTCTGACCATTCAGAACCGAGTGGACAAGAGGACCAATCGGAGCACACATCAGCATATGGGGTTTAAATAAGAGAGCATGTCAGGGTGCATGTCAACATCTGACTAAACTTAAGTATGGACAAATATCCCTTTAGATTTAATTGAAAACTTAAAGATGAGTGTCCCAAAAAGTAGAGAAGCTGTAATAAAGGCATCTGGAGAACAAACTAAAGACATCCCTAAATCAGAAGAAGTTGGGACAGTATGTTACATTTAAAAAGTTAGACATTATGTATTGTTTTTTTCCGAATAAACATTTTTTAAAATGTGTCTTGCAACTAATTTAAAAAAAAAAGTTGGGACAATGAAGCATCCGCCATTTTGTACTGTTGCCATTTTTTCACAACACTTAAAAGTTGTTTGGGACTGAAGACTTACAAAGTGAGTGATGAAGCGTTTCAGGAGGACACACTGGTCCCATACTATGACAAATCCTGACTTTTGGAACTGGTGATGGTCTGGATTTTTCCAGAACACATGGCGTTTGTTTCTTCCAACAAAGATCTGAAATACTGATTCATCTGACCACAGTACACATTTCCATCGAATGGTGGTCCAGCCCAGATGCCTCCAAGCCCAGAGAAACCGACGCTGCTTTTGGGCATGGTTTCTTTTGGCGAAGTAAAGTTTTAACTGGCCTTTGTGGGTGCAACCACGTATTGTAGTGCTCGTCAAAGGTTTGCCAAAGTTAATCCTTAAGCCTCTTTGGTTATATTACTGGTAGAGGATTGACCATCTAAGGGACCAGAGAGGGCGTTTATTTAGTTTAGGCCTGCGCCCTTGACCAATGAGAATGCCTTGAATCGTTTTAGCATGAACCATTCAGGGTGAGATATCCAAATCCCTTCCTGTGTTTCTTTAAGGAACATCATTCTTGGTCAAATGGTGATCCTCGGCCCATCTTGGTTTTAAAGGACTCCTAGATTATGACTGCCAACACCTGTTATACCCATTATTTACTTATTTGACCTCATTACTTGGCCTCGTATTCATCCTGTTTGTAATGTAATACAAGTCAAAGTACATTTTATACATCTCTGTTTTTTGATTTCCAATACCATCCCAACTTCTGATTGGGGCTTGTAGATACTATAATATTGTATATGTAGTATTTCAGTCTTCTGTGTAATTTTCCACTGTGTTTCTTCCACCATCTTCTGGTTTCATGTACACAAACGGTGTCACATGCCAGTCTAGGCGTCTGGACTGGATCTATGGATCTAAAACACTAAAGTTATTTTAGCGCATAATGACAGAGGACAAGACAGTTCTATCCATGGACTCCTACGAACGTAACACTGTAGTCACAGCATGGGTCATTCCTACCACATCCGTGTGGTAAGTGCTCAGCTTTGGTGCAGACCATGCGTGAAGCAGGCCTAACCCTTTACCATCTTTTGGTTGCACTGTATTTGGAATCTGGACATGTGACCAGAGCCAACCCGGTCTCTGGAAGCAGGGCGTGCTCAGGATTTCTAATCTCTAGATAATAGGTCCTGAACAAGCTTTCGTCGTCATGTCACAGGCACCATTCAGCAGCGGTGGGGAGGCTATGAGGGCTTGATTTCTGCTCAAATGCTCAAATTCTTGAGACATGTTGAAGAGCGTATTCACAGCACATGTATCTGACCAGTAACTATCTGCACACAGGCTTCAACGGTGACTTCATGTGGTACGCTGTTGTCTATTAGATGTTGAAGATGATATCTAATGCCTTAAGCCTAGTCTAGGACTAAACTGCAACATTTTATCATTGAAAGGCCTTTTTTATTTTACGATTAAGCTTAACATATATTTTTTTTAACTCTTTGTTCACGTAAGCTGAGGAGATGACCAAAGAACATGAAAAGTTCACACAAGAAGCTGCCAAAATGAAAGCCGATTTAAACCTAAATCTAAAAAAATCTATATGTTTTGGTGTTTACTACTAGTTAGTATTACAGAATAACATACTTAACGTCTTTAGGCAATGTATTTATTGTTTATATTTGCATCTGTGAGAAAGCACTCAGCATACTTCTTGTGGAACAAAGATCCCCAAAGTCGTCCATCTTTATTTCATGGCAGTCCTCCAACAACTAACAACCCCAGACTGTTGTGTAGTGTTTTAGAATTTGCTCAGCTGCCTTTTACATGAATTGGTCATGTTGGTCAGCCCAGTGTTGATAATCAACCAGTCATTTTGTATCTTAAGTATTTTCTGTATTGGTTTATTATAGTCTTGACATTGGACAACATTAAACTTCCGTTTGTTAAATTATCTGCAGTTCATAAACGCAAACTCATTTTTACTTGAGCTTGTGATTCAGCAGCTCTGATGAAAATTTGATAACTTAAAAAATGTTTACGCTGCATCCTCTGTTATATGTTTTATCCAACAATGTTTACCCCATAGTACCTGTTATGGTTAGTTTCTGGACAGCTGCATATATACATGCAATTAATTAATTAGCATTTAAAGCAGATCTTTAAAAATTGACCTGTTTTCCTGTAAAACAGCCAACAGAATGCTGAGGTTAATATTGGAAAATGGCTCAAACATTTTAGCTTTGGATTTTTCTTGAAAATGGGCCATTTATTATTTTTCAACAGACACTGACAAATAATAACTTCATAATGTTGACATATAATATCTGAATTATGTTGGCTTGTATATTTCTTTTACTAATCTACCGACTGGATTGTACTGCATTGGATTAACTTAAGGCTGCCTGGCTGCAAATCCCAACAGCCAAAGCCACCCAGAACTCCAGCCCCAAGTTTCTCAGAGTTCTCCTTCCTTGCCCTGCTGTAGTGGTCCACACTTTGCAACTTAGAAGTTAGCATAAACCATAGAAACAGTAATCTACCTACTGTCGCCTAGACACGCCTCCAACTCTTGGCCGAGAGACTTGACGTGAATTGGTCACTGCCAGCAGTGGAGACAGAAATCTGGAATTGCTGGTCATCAATGATTGCTCACATTTCTAAATAATAAAGATATAGGGTTTCTACTAACAATCATATTGAGATATATTGTATTTTACCAGCGCAAAGATGTTCAAGTTCATCTCAGATTGTATCCAGTACACAATTTTTTTATTTCTGCAGCTCAAACTGCATTATTACAAAACTGTTACAGTTATTAAACAACAACCCCCACCAAAATACATCTTCTAAAAACATACTGCTAATTAAACAGACCCATTACAACTGATTTCTATCTCAGCTGGGGTCCTGCCCAGGTGCTGACCGCCTATAAAAAGAGGTCACATCTGGAGTTGTTTTGTTCACAGTAATGTGCGTAAACAAGAAAGGACATTAGGTGTAATGTGGATTAGAACATCTAGCACCTGTTAGATTGTATTTCTTTGCTGGATTATAAAAAGTATTGAACACAATTTCTGTCATTTAAATTTTTTCTCAACAATATCTGGGAAACAATGAAAATATTTGCGTAATCCAACAGAGAACAATGAGTAATATAATATAAAACAAACTAGATCAGGGGTGTTTAATTAAAGTTCAGTGCGGTCCAGTCAGAGGAGATTTCCTCAGGCCGGTCCGGACTGTTATCATTTCTAGCGTGTGTTCTGATTCAGTGGTGTATCCTGTTTATTGAAGTAGCCTAATATCAGCATCTTATACCATCAGCTACTGAAACACCAACACATCACACTTTAATCAACACATTCATTATTTATAAACTTAATAAATATTTTTCACTCCAACAAAAACAAGAGCTACATTAAAAAAAACAGAATGCTTTTGGATAAAAGAGTATCTTAAAGTGTTTATTAATAGAAACAGGAAATAAAACCAGAGATGGAAGGATCGATCGGCTATGTATCGGTATCAGCCGATTTTTATCAAAATGTATGTGATTATGTTAATCAAAATATGTGATTTTTAATCAAAAAATGTGATTTTTAATCACAATATGTGAATATGTTAATCAAAATATGTGATTTTTAATAACAATATGTGAATATGTTAATCAAAATATGTGATTTTTAATCACAATATGTGAATATGTTAATCAAAATATGTGATTTTTAATCACAATATGTTTTTTTAATCGAAACAGGTATTTCCAAAACTGCAACTTCACAGGAGAGACCAAAAACATACTTTACTTTGAATGCAAGTCAATGGAACCAGAATTATTTCTAAGCTGTTTTAGAGCACTTCTATTGGTCCATTCATCATGAAATTCTCACACAATGTAAACGACTATTGGCGCGTTCGAATGATGTACAAAACTCAAAATCGACAAAAATGGAGATACATGTTTTTCATTGGACAGCAACGAGATATATATATATATATATATATATATATATATATATATATATATATATATATATATATATATATATATATAATGAACTGGTGTGTCTACAACATGCTTCTGCAGAGAGGAGTGTGAAGAGAACTGAAAATGCTGGATAGTGACTGTTTAAGAAAACCTGTAAAGCAGCTCCCTTGACTGGAATGTCTGGGTGCACGCTGTCCTTCGTTATGTGGATGAACTGTACATGGACATTGTGTTGGTTAGTCGACTGTGGAGCGAGCGTTCTCTGGGTCAGTACGAGCTTGCCCACAGCAAAATCTGCTATAAACAAAACGTAGTGCAGCATCCCTTGAGGAGACTCTTGGGAGATGCTGAGGCTGCAGTTGGAGAAACCTGTAGTTGTAAATAGGTTGTTCATGGCCTGAATATGTGTGTACAGTGGGGCTTGAACGTTTGTGAGCAACCGAACTAAGCAAGTAAATCTAACGTTAGTTAACATCAGATAAAACGGGTGGAGTAACTGAGCTTACCTGGTTTACCTCCACGTACACGGAGGCTCTTGAACTCCTCTCACTGGTTTCCTACACGCCCATATTGTTGGAACAGCGCCAGATTAAGATCCAAGCCTACGTCCCATAGCTGTGATAATCTTCAGACCTGAAATGATCTACAGATGATGGAGTGAGAGGACGCTCCTTTCCAATGTGTCTGTTTACATTTGACAGGTTATGTAACTTTCTGGATATTTGGGGGTCTTTGGCCTGTTTGTGTTTGGGGGTCCACTGTACATCAAATTACTGCAGCCAGAAACAACAACACCTTTCTGTCATTGTGTATTACTGTAAGTGCGTCTTCTAGCATTGTTGTCCACCTTCTACTTCTCACGCATAACGTCTAAGGCAGTTTCTGAACAGTGGGCGGAGCTTAACAGTCTTTTAAGCCGTATTTCTAGACTTTGTAAACAATAAAACGTTTTCTGACTTTTAATAATCACAAGTTAGAAACTCAAACTCCGCTGTAGTTATGTGTTAGACATTTTCGTATTAGCTGGTGCTCAGCCTTTAAGTGTTTTGGTCTCTCCCAGTTCAAAAAGAGAGAAGTCTGGTCTTGTATGACTGGAAATAACTTTTCAGCAAGTTTCCCCAAAGACAGCCACCAAGTGATAAGACTGTCCTGTGAAGACTTTTTAGTATTAGTGCTTGACCCATGACAGTTTCCCAACCCAGTGTTGAGTGGTGGTTCTCCCAGCTGCTGCTGTGTTCAGTAAAATAGCACTCGCTTAAATTGTTCTGTTTAACACAGCGGCTCTGTCTCAAATCCTAGTAAGTGTGTAAGTAGGCTGTCTAGGTAGCAGCTGTGTAAGTAGCAGCGTTCTCTCCTCATCTCTCCTCATAAAACAGATTACTGAGACGCTCTAGTTAGAGAGAGACTGCGTCACGGCTTGTTCCCGCCCACTGCAGTACGCCACCGGTGGTTTAGCTGGTTGCTAAGCTACCGGTGGGCATCCAAAACTCTAGCCCGAGGTTTAAAAATCTGCTAGCATATATGCTAATATCTCGAGTATAAAAGTGTAAATGGTGAAGGACTCGTTACAGAGTTGATTTATGACCAGAAACACATTAAAACTCCAGAGAGAATCAAAATAACTCACATTTTAAAACCACTTCACTGCTCCTAGATTAGCCTGCGTTGCATCATGGGATTGTCTTAGCGGCTGAGGAAGAGTTCGACGCTTCCTTAAAATCAGGTCTAAATAAGGTTCCTCACTAAACAGCATGTTTAAGGTATGTAAGAATTGAGACAGTCTACATGTCGGGAGCGCATACTATGAAGTAAAATGCTGCCTATGTAGGAGCTCACTAGGATTTGAGACACAACCATCGTCTTCTACGCTGAGGCCACAGTATACAGTGCTGAGGCTGCAAATCACTTCAAAATAGGTTCTAAAGATGGATGTCTGGCTGAGCAGGCTTTTCTAACAGGCTTCATAAGGATGTCTTATTGTTTCAGGTCTCGTACTCCAAATGAATCAAGAGAAGGAGCGGAAAGCTCCAAACGTTTTTTTTCTCCAGCCTTCGTGTCACAATGACTTTTTCACGGATTGTTATGAGCGGTGTTTTATGGCCCATCTGACTGATTCTGCTCTGCGTATCGCTGGTTTGAGGATAGACCTGTTTTGAAAGGGCAACATGCCCTGAATTCCTACCACAGCAGATGTCAGAGTAGACGTAGACTCTTCCTAGCGCTTTTTAGAAGGCGTGCTGTATGTTTTTCCTTGAAAACGTTAGCGAAAAGCTATCATTCTGGGATCATCTCGCCACCACAAGTCGCAACCTAAAATATATTAAAGAAAGAAGAATTATTACCTGGAGACTCGCGCTCGGCAGGAGACTATCAGCCTACACAAATATCATTCGTTTTTGGGAATCAGCTTAATTATTCTCCTGTCAGGGCCTCCAAACCTCTGATTTATTTACACAGAAGCAGTCTGGCCTTGAGGCTGGTTATTACTCTCCGTGTGACAGAAATATCTGGAAAAGTTTAAGAGATTCGGTCAATCAGAGACGTGTGTTTGCACGGTAGCTGCGAGAGACATGCCCAAAGCGCGTTTTCATCAGCGTGGCGTTCGGGCCAAAACACCACATTCCAAAAGCCGATATTTGGTAATAGCTTTAGTGCAGTTGGTGTAACCACATAACTGTTCACGTTTATTGCCCAGCGTTTAATATTTATGTTCCTTGTGGGACGTGCATCATAAGTCACGTCAATTATTTTTGAGACCAATGCAAAAACCTGCATATAGCCTGATTCATTATCCCCATCACACGCAAAACAGGAGGCGTGGTTAGGAGCGCAACGCTCTCCTTGATTCATACGTCGGTTTCGGAGCATCTATATGTTCTGCTCATACCGCTGAGCTGGACAGTTGCATCAACTTTATGAGGCTGAAGCAGCGAGACAGAGTCTCAGATGCGGCGCTTTAGCTTGCCCTACGCAGCACACTTGTGGTTTTGTTATGTTGTGGAAAGTATTGGAGCGATGCGACTTCTTTTTCCATTCCAAAACTCTCGACTCCTTTGAGCATACACAAGCATTTTGCACTCATTAATCTTGGTGTGAAAAGCCAGAAGCAACATATCAAGTGTCCTCGCATGCGTCTGGTGGTTAAGAGCTAGAATCTGTCACCATTAAACGGCTATCATTGTCTATATGTTAGATGTTCCCATGGGTCACTGCAAAAAAATCTGATCTGGGCTTATATCTAGTTGATACGTCTTATATATCTCAATTCGAGCTTGGCGTTGGCTTATTTTAAGATTTAAGATCTTTAAAAATTGGGTGTTTTATTAGACCTTCAATAAATAATAATAATAAGAAGAAGAAATAATAACAAATGAAATACTACCGCTACTAATACTAATAATAATAATAATAACAACTCAAATAATTTCTTATTAAGAAATGAACACTTTTCCACACATTCTGTATCTACTACAATCTTCTCCACCAAAACTTAGAACACAGTGTGTACATCAGGTTTTAGGAAAAAAGAATAGTTTACAGGTCACAAAAACTTGGTATTAAAGGGTTAAGTGATGGTTGTAGGCCAAACTATGTGACAATAGTGGCAGAAAAGTTAATTTTAAGAAATAAGCTTGAAACAAGACGAATGATCTGCCAGTATGTGAGATAGTAATAAATAAAAGGGAGTGGTAGCTCTGTAGCCACACAGCAAGAAAGGCCTGGGTTTGGTTCCCAGGCCGGGCAGTCAGGGTCCTTTCTGTGTGGAGTTGCCATTGTCTCATCTACATGGGTTTCCTCCAAGTGCTCCCACTAGTTGGAGACTCAATTGCTCCAAGGTGTGAATGTGTAAGTCGGTGTGTTTGCCCTGTGATGGACTGGGGACCTGTCTAGGGTGTTTCCTGACTTCCACCCAATGAGCACTTGGACAGCACTGGGATAGAATGAATTCACTTGAGATTAGATAATGTTACATGCTACGTATTCCGTTCCCACAAAAGGCTACAGTCTAGGGGAGAGTGTGGGAACAATAACATATGTGGTGTGAGTGGGTGAGGATGACCAACCAGTAAAGAAACCAGATTTATTTTAAACACCTCCTCACTAAACACAGTTTCATACAAAGTACACAAATACTACAAACAAGCACTAGGATGTTGAAGATCTGGACCTGCCTGGAAGAGAACACAGATGGCACCTAAGGAAAAGAAAACAACAAGGAAGTACACTGTCCATCCATCCATCCATTATCTTCTGCTTTATCCTGCTAGCCTGGGTCATGGTATCCAATCCCAGCATCATTTGGGTAAAGGCAGGGTACACCATGGACAGGTCACCAGTCCATCACATGGCCAACACACATTCACACACAGTTTAGAGTGAGGATCAACCTACCATGCATGTGTTTGGACTGTGGGAGGAAACCGGAGAACCTGGAGGAACCCACTCAAGCACGGAGAGAACATACACACTCCACACAGAACCACCCAGACCGGGAATCCCACCCAGATCATCTTACTGTGAGGAGACAGTGCTGACCACTACACCACCATACTGACCACTACACCACCATACTAACCACTACACCACCGTACTAACCACTACACCACCATACTAACCACTACACCACCATACTGACCACTACACCACCATACTAACCACTACACCACCGTACTAACCACTACACCACCATACTAACCACTACACCACCATACTGACCACTACACCACCATACTAACCACTACACCACCATACTAACCACTACACCACCATACTAACCACTACACCACCATACTAACCACTACACAACCATACTGACCACTACACCACCGTACTGACCACTACACCACCGTACTGACCACTACACCACCGTACTGACCACTACACCACCGTACTGACCACTACACCACCGTACTGACCACTACACCACCGTACTGACCACTACACCACCATACTAACCACTACACCACCATACTGACCACTACACCACCATACTAACCACTACACCACCATACTAACCACTACACCACTGTACTAACCACTACACCACCGTACTAACCACTACACCACCATACTAACCACTACACCACCATACTAACCACTACACCACTGTGCTGACCACTACACCACCGTACTAACCACTACACCACCATACTAACCACTACACCACCATACTAACCACTACACCACCATACTAACCACTACACCACCATACTAAACACTACACCACCGTACTAACCACTACACCACCGTACTAACCACTACACCACCGTACTAACCACTACACCACTGTACTAACCACTACACCACCGTACTAACCACTACACCACTGTACTAACCACTACACCACCATACTAACCACTACACCACCGTACTAACCACTACACCACCGTACTAACCACTACACCGCCATACTAACCACTACACCGCCATACTAACCACTACACCACCGTACTAACCACTACACCACCATACTAACCACTTCACCACCCCTAGAAAAAAGATAAATGGATTCACAGATGTTGGTGCAGTCCATGTTGGCCAGAAAGGCGTGGCATCTTCATTGTCACTAGCACATTAAAACATTCAATTGCCATGTGCAGACCACTAAGGCAGGGCAAGGAACGGGTACTCTGAAAAACCAGAAAGTTCTGGGTGGCTTCAAATTTTGTCATGAGAAGGTAAAGGGAACAGGAGTGGTTTATATAGAGCGTGTAATGATGGAGAGGAGGAGTTTGGGCGTGGTCCTTCTACATTGTTATCGGTCAGCTAGAGTGTACATTGTGTGGGTATTGCATGATGAATACTCAGAAAAGTCCAAAATGAAAAAAGAAGGTCAATGTTTTGGAGGTTTTATCGTCCAGGCAATAATAAGACACCTTTTTTTAGTGCACTGATATTCATAAATATTCTCCTGAAAGTCATTTTAAAGAATCTCATAGTTCTTGTTTTTCGTTGTGTCATTGTTTGCTGTCCGGCATCGACCAGAGGAGCATTTCTTTTAAAGCTGTTTTATACCAACAGCGGATTATAAGAGTACTCTAAAATACACTTCAACTGTAGTCAATGGAATACACATCCGCTCTTTCTTCTAGCTGGTTTGAGGAAAAGCTTTCGGCTTAGCCGAAACGAGCACAAGATCCAGAAGACCCAAGCAAGATGGAAAAGGAGTGAGGGATTTGGGGCCAGAAGCATCCCCAGCTATCAGGAGGTGGTTCCTTACAACAGAAAGCCAGGAGAACCGTATCGTCTCGTGCTACTGGTTGGTGAGTCTGCTACCGTGACAAGCTTGACTTTTACTGTTCTTGTACTAATAATTGTGTTGGTTTCTTTTGTTTAATCACGAAGCAGCTGTGTACTAATCTTTCAGCACTCGGCTTCATCTCCATTAAAGTGTCTTGCTTGGTGTGAGAAGGTAGGTCACTCTAACCTATCACCAGCCTTCTAGAGACATCTGCCCAAAGACCCTTTCTTTAAAAAGGTATGAAAAGACCCATAATGAACTTGAAACTGGTACTGACCTGTATCCTTAGAGAGTGGCAGCGCGCAGGCCACCCAGCTTTTATAGTCTTCACTGGACACGGGGAAATCGCTGGTGCAGGGGGGATCCAGTGTACCCGATTACCTCTACCAACTATATACACCCCTATTCTCACTCCATTCCCGTGTTGAGCAACATCGTACCCTCACCATCTCCTGCCCATATTTCAATCTCATCTCAAAGACCATGGGTGGGGGGTCTGGACCATTGTTCCCCGACTCGCTTTGTTCCCCATCTCCCTTTATTCTCTGACTCACTTTATTCTCTGTCTCACTTTGTTCTCTGACTCGCTTTATTCTCTGACTTACTTTATTCTCCGTCTCGCTTTATTCTCTGACTCGCTTTCTTCCCCATCTCACTTTATTCTCAACTCACTTTATTCTCCGACTCGCTTTATTCCCCATCTCACTTTATTCTCAACTCACTTTATTCTCTGACTCGCTTTATTTCCTGTCTCACTTTATTCTCTGACTCGCTTTATTCTCTGACTCACTTTATTCTCCGTCTCCCTTTATTCTCTGACTCGCTTTATTCTCTGACTCGCTTTATTCTCCGTCTCCCTTTATTCTCAACTCACTTTATTCTCTGACTCGCTTTATTTCCTGTCTCACTTTATTCTCTGACTCGCTTTATTCTCTGACTCGCTTTATTCCCACAACTTACTTTATTCTCCGACTCGCTTTATTCCCTGTCTTTCTTTATTCTCCAACTTGATTTATTTCCCATCTCGCTTTATTCTCCGACTCGCTTTATTCCCCATCTCACTTTATTCTCCGACTCGCTTTTTTCCCACAACTCACTTTATTCTCTGACTCGCTTTATTCCCACAACTCACTTTATTCTCCGACTCGCTTTATTCCCTGTCTCACTTTATTCTCCGACTCGCTTTATTCCCTGTCTCGCTTTATTCTCCGACTCGCTTTATTCTCATTCTCGCTTTATTCTCTGTCTCGCTTTATTCTCTGACTCGCTTTATTCCCTGTCTCGCTTTATTCTCTGACTCACTTTATTCTCTGTCTCGCTTTATTCTGCCACTCGCTTTATTCTCCGACTCGCTTTATTCCGTCTCGCTTTATTCTCCGACTCGCTTTATTCTCCGACTCGCTTTATTCTCCGACTCGCTTTATTCTCGACTCGCTTTATTCCCTGTCTCGCTTTATTCTCTGACTCACTTTATTCTCTGTCTCGCTTTATTCTCCGACTCGCTTTATTCCGTCTCACTTTATTCTCTGACTCGCTTTATTCTCCGACTCGCTTTATTCCCCATCTCGCTTTATTCTCGACTTGCTTTATTTCCTGTCTCGCTTTATTCTCTGACTCGCTTTATTCTCTGTCTCGCTTTATTCCCTGTCTCGCTTTATTCTCCGACTCGCTTTATTCCCTGTCTCGCTTTATTCTCTGACTCGCTTTATTCCTTGTCTCGCTTTATTCTCCGACTCGCTTTATTTCCTGTCTTGCTTTATTCCCTGTCTCGCTTTATTCTCCGACTCGCTTTATTCCCTGTCTCGCTTTATTCTGGACTCGCTTTATTCCCTGTCTCGCTTTATTCTGGACTCGCTTTATTCCCTGTCTCGCTTTATTCTCCGACACGCTTTATTCCCTGTCTCGCTTTATTCTCCGACTCGCTTTATTCCTTGTCTCGCTTTATTCTCCGACTCGCTTTATTCCCCATCTCACTTTATTCTCTGACTCGCTTTGTTCTCCAACTCGCTTTATTCCCCATCTCACTTTATTCTCTGACTCGCTTTTTTCCCACAACTCACTTTATTCTCTGACTCGCTTTATTCCCACAACTCACTTTATTCTCCGACTCGCTTTATTCCCTGTCTCACTTTATTCTCCGACTCGCTTTATTCCCTGTCTCGCTTTATTCTCCGACTCGCTTTATTCTCATTCTCGCTTTATTCCCTGTCTCGCTTTATTCTCTGACTCACTTTATTCTCTGTCTCGCTTTATTCTGCCACTCGCTTTATTCTCCGACTCGCTTTATTCCCTGTCTCGCTTTATTCTCCGACTCGCTTTATTCTCCGACTCGCTTTATTCTCGACTCGCTTTATTCCCTGTCTCGCTTTATTCTCTGACTCACTTTATTCTCTGTCTCGCTTTATTCTCCGACTCGCTTTATTCCGTCTCGCTTTATTCTCTGACTCGCTTTATTCTCCGACTCGCTTTATTCCCCATCTCGCTTTATTCTCGACTTGCTTTATTTCCTGTCTCGCTTTATTCTCTGACTCGCTTTATTCTCTGACTCGCTTTATTCTCTGTCTCGCTTTATTCCCTGTCTCGCTTTATTCTCCGACTCGCTTTATTCCCTGTCTCGCTTTATTCTCTGACTCGCTTTATTCCTTGTCTCGCTTTATTCTCCGACTCGCTTTATTCCCCATCTCGCTTTATTCTCGACTTGCTTTATTTCCTGTCTCGCTTTATTCTCTGACTCGCTTTATTCTCTGACTCGCTTTATTCTCTGTCTCGCTTTATTCCCTGTCTCGCTTTATTCTCCGACTCGCTTTATTCCCTGTCTCGCTTTATTCTCTGACTCGCTTTATTCCTTGTCTCGCTTTATTCTCCGACTCGCTTTATTTCCCGTCTTGCTTTATTCCCTGTCTCGCTTTATTCCCTGTCTCGCTTTATTCTGGACTCGCTTTATTCCCTGTCTCGCTGTATTCTGGACTCGCTTTATTCCCTGTCTCGCTTTATTCTCCGACACGCTTTATTCCCTGTCTCGCTTTATTCTCCGACTCGCTTTATTCCCTGTCTCGCTTTATTCTGGACTCGCTTTATTTCCTGTCTCGCTTTATTCTGGACTCGCTTTATTCCCTGTCTCGCTGTATTCTGGACTCGCTTTATTCCCTGTCTCGCTTTATTCTCCGACTCGCTTTATTTCCCGTCTTGCTTTATTCCCTGTCTCGCTTTATTCTCCGACTCGCTTTATTCCCTGTCTCGCTTTATTCTGGACTCGCTTTATTTCCTGTCTCGCTTTATTCTGGACTCGCTTTATTCCCTGTCTCGCTGTATTCTGGACTCGCTTTATTCCCTGTCTCGCTTTATTCTCCGACACGCTTTATTCCCTGTCTCGCTTTATTCTCCGACTCGCTTTATTCCTTGTCTCGCTTTATTCTCTGACTCGCTTTATTTCCTGTCTTGCTTTATTCCCTGTCTCGCTTTATTCTCCGACTCGCTTTATTCCCTGTCTCGCTTTATTCTCGACTCGCTTTATTCCCTGTCTCGCTTTATTCTGGACTCGCTTTATTCCCTGTCTCGCTTTATTCTGGACTCGCTTTATTCCCTGTCTCGCTTTATTCTCCGACTCGCTTTATTCCCTGTCTCGTTTTCTGGACTCGCTTTATTCCCTGTCTCGCTTTATTCTCTGACTCGCTTTATTCCCTGTCTCGCTTTATTCTCGACTCGCTTTATTCCCTGTCTCGCTTTATTCTCGACTCGCTTTATTCCCTGTCTCGCTTTATTCTCGACTCGCTTTATTCCCTGTCTCGCTTTATTCTGGACTCGCTTTATTCCCTGTCTCGCTTTATTCTGGACTCGCTTTATTCCCTGTCTCGCTTTATTCTACGACTCGCTTTATTCCCTGTCTCGCTTTATTCTGGACTCGCTTTATTCCCTGTCTCGCTTTATTCTCCGACTCGCTTTATTCCCTGTCTCGCTTTATTCTCGACTAGCTTTATTCCCTGTCTCGCTTTATTCTCCGACTCGCTTTATCCCCTGTCTCGCTTTATTCCGTCTTGCTTTATTCCCTGTCTCGCTTTATTCTGCCACTAGCTTTATTCCCTGTCTCGCTTTATTCTCGACTCGCTTTATTCTCCGACTCGCTTTATTCTCCGACTCGCTTTATTCTCGACTCGCTTTATTCCCTGTCTCGCTTTATTCCCTGTCTCGCTTTATTCTCTGACTCACTTTATTCTCTGTCTCGCTTTATTCTCCGACTCGCTTTATTCCGTCTCGCTTTATTCTCTGACTCGCTTTATTCTCCGACTCGCTTTATTCCCCATCTCGTTTTATTCTCGACTTGCTTTATTTCCTGTCTCGCTTTATTCTCTGACTCGCTTTATTCTCCGTCTCCCTTTATTCTCAACTCACTTTATTCTCCGACTCGCTTTATTCCCCATCTCACTTTATTCTCTGTCTCACTTTGTTCTCTGTCTCACTTTATTCTCTGACTCGCTTTATTCTCTGACTTACTTTATTCTCCGTCTCGCTTTATTCTCTGACTCGCTTTCTTCCCCATCTCACTTTATTCTCAACTCACTTTATTCTCCGACTCGCTTTATTCCCCATCTCACTTTATTCTCAACTCACTTTATTCTCTGACTCGCTTTATTTCCTGTCTCACTTTATTCTCTGACTCGCTTTATTCTCTGACTCACTTTATTCTCCGTCTCCCTTTATTCTCTGACTCGCTTTATTCTCTGACTCGCTTTATTCTCCGTCTCCCTTTATTCTCAACTCACTTTATTCTCTGACTCGCTTTATTTCCTGTCTCACTTTATTCTCTGACTCGCTTTATTCTCTGACTCGCTTTATTCCCACAACTTACTTTATTCTCCGACTCGCTTTATTCCCTGTCTTTCTTTATTCTCCAACTTGATTTATTTCCCATCTCGCTTTATTCTCCGACTCGCTTTATTCCCCATCTCACTTTATTCTCCGACTCGCTTTTTTCCCACAACTCACTTTATTCTCTGACTCGCTTTATTCCCACAACTCACTTTATTCTCCGACTCGCTTTATTCCCTGTCTCACTTTATTCTCCGACTCGCTTTATTCCCTGTCTCGCTTTATTCTCCGACTCGCTTTATTCTCATTCTCGCTTTATTCTCTGTCTCGCTTTATTCTCTGACTCGCTTTATTCCCTGTCTCGCTTTATTCTCTGACTCACTTTATTCTCTGTCTCGCTTTATTCTGCCACTCGCTTTATTCTCCGACTCGCTTTATTCCGTCTCGCTTTATTCTCCGACTCGCTTTATTCTCCGACTCGCTTTATTCTCCGACTCGCTTTATTCTCGACTCGCTTTATTCCCTGTCTCGCTTTATTCTCTGACTCACTTTATTCTCTGTCTCGCTTTATTCTCCGACTCGCTTTATTCCGTCTCACTTTATTCTCTGACTCGCTTTATTCTCCGACTCGCTTTATTCCCCATCTCGCTTTATTCTCGACTTGCTTTATTTCCTGTCTCGCTTTATTCTCTGACTCGCTTTATTCTCTGTCTCGCTTTATTCCCTGTCTCGCTTTATTCTCCGACTCGCTTTATTCCCTGTCTCGCTTTATTCTCTGACTCGCTTTATTCCTTGTCTCGCTTTATTCTCCGACTCGCTTTATTTCCTGTCTTGCTTTATTCCCTGTCTCGCTTTATTCTCCGACTCGCTTTATTCCCTGTCTCGCTTTATTCTGGACTCGCTTTATTCCCTGTCTCGCTTTATTCTGGACTCGCTTTATTCCCTGTCTCGCTTTATTCTCCGACACGCTTTATTCCCTGTCTCGCTTTATTCTCCGACTCGCTTTATTCCTTGTCTCGCTTTATTCTCCGACTCGCTTTATTCCCCATCTCACTTTATTCTCTGACTCGCTTTGTTCTCCAACTCGCTTTATTCCCCATCTCACTTTATTCTCTGACTCGCTTTTTTCCCACAACTCACTTTATTCTCTGACTCGCTTTATTCCCACAACTCACTTTATTCTCCGACTCGCTTTATTCCCTGTCTCACTTTATTCTCCGACTCGCTTTATTCCCTGTCTCGCTTTATTCTCCGACTCGCTTTATTCTCATTCTCGCTTTATTCTCTGTCTCGCTTTATTCTCCGACTCGCTTTATTCCCTGTCTCGCTTTATTCTCTGACTCACTTTATTCTCTGTCTCGCTTTATTCTGCCACTCGCTTTATTCTCCGACTCGCTTTATTCCCTGTCTCGCTTTATTCTCCGACTCGCTTTATTCTCCGACTCGCTTTATTCTCGACTCGCTTTATTCCCTGTCTCGCTTTATTCTCTGACTCACTTTATTCTCTGTCTCGCTTTATTCTCCGACTCGCTTTATTCCGTCTCGCTTTATTCTCTGACTCGCTTTATTCTCCGACTCGCTTTATTCCCCATCTCGCTTTATTCTCGACTTGCTTTATTTCCTGTCTCGCTTTATTCTCTGACTCGCTTTATTCTCTGACTCGCTTTATTCTCTGTCTCGCTTTATTCCCTGTCTCGCTTTATTCTCCGACTCGCTTTATTCCCTGTCTCGCTTTATTCTCTGACTCGCTTTATTCCTTGTCTCGCTTTATTCTCCGACTCGCTTTATTCCCCATCTCGCTTTATTCTCGACTTGCTTTATTTCCTGTCTCGCTTTATTCTCTGACTCGCTTTATTCTCTGACTCGCTTTATTCTCTGTCTCGCTTTATTCCCTGTCTCGCTTTATTCTCCGACTCGCTTTATTCCCTGTCTCGCTTTATTCTCTGACTCGCTTTATTCCTTGTCTCGCTTTATTCTCCGACTCGCTTTATTTCCCGTCTTGCTTTATTCCCTGTCTCGCTTTATTCCCTGTCTCGCTTTATTCTGGACTCGCTTTATTCCCTGTCTCGCTGTATTCTGGACTCGCTTTATTCCCTGTCTCGCTTTATTCTCCGACACGCTTTATTCCCTGTCTCGCTTTATTCTCCGACTCGCTTTATTCCCTGTCTCGCTTTATTCTGGACTCGCTTTATTCCCTGTCTCGCTTTATTCTGGACTCGCTTTATTTCCTGTCTCGCTTTATTCTGGACTCGCTTTATTCCCTGTCTCGCTGTATTCTGGACTCGCTTTATTCCCTGTCTCGCTTTATTCTCCGACTCGCTTTATTTCCCGTCTTGCTTTATTCCCTGTCTCGCTTTATTCTCCGACTCGCTTTATTCCCTGTCTCGCTTTATTCTGGACTCGCTTTATTTCCTGTCTCGCTTTATTCTGGACTCGCTTTATTCCCTGTCTCGCTGTATTCTGGACTCGCTTTATTCCCTGTCTCGCTTTATTCTCCGACACGCTTTATTCCCTGTCTCGCTTTATTCTCCGACTCGCTTTATTCCTTGTCTCGCTTTATTCTCTGACTCGCTTTATTTCCTGTCTTGCTTTATTCCCTGTCTCGCTTTATTCTCCGACTCGCTTTATTCCCTGTCTCGCTTTATTCTCGACTCGCTTTATTCCCTGTCTCGCTTTATTCTGGACTCGCTTTATTCCCTGTCTCGCTTTATTCTGGACTCGCTTTATTCCCTGTCTCGCTTTATTCTCCGACTCGCTTTATTCCCTGTCTCGCTTTATTCTCGACTCGCTTTATTCCCTGTCTCGCTTTATTCTCGACTCGCTTTATTCCCTGTCTCGCTTTATTCTCGACTCGCTTTATTCCCTGTCTCGCTTTATTCTGGACTCGCTTTATTCCCTGTCTCGTTTTCTGGACTCGCTTTATTCCCTGTCTCGCTTTATTCTCTGACTCGCTTTATTCCCTGTCTCGCTTTATTCTCGACTCGCTTTATTCCCTGTCTCGCTTTATTCTCGACTCGCTTTATTCCCTGTCTCGCTTTATTCTCGACTCGCTTTATTCCCTGTCTCGCTTTATTCTGGACTCGCTTTATTCCCTGTCTCGCTTTATTCTGGACTCGCTTTATTCCCTGTCTCGCTTTATTCTACGACTCGCTTTATTCCCTGTCTCGCTTTATTCTGGACTCGCTTTATTCCCTGTCTCGCTTTATTCTCCGACTCGCTTTATTCCCTGTCTCGCTTTATTCTCGACTAGCTTTATTCCCTGTCTCGCTTTATTCTCCGACTCGCTTTATCCCCTGTCTCGCTTTATTCCGTCTTGCTTTATTCCCTGTCTCGCTTTATTCTGCCACTAGCTTTATTCCCTGTCTCGCTTTATTCTCGACTCGCTTTATTCTCCGACTCGCTTTATTCTCCGACTCGCTTTATTCTCGACTCGCTTTATTCCCTGTCTCGCTTTATTCCCTGTCTCGCTTTATTCTCTGACTCACTTTATTCTCTGTCTCGCTTTATTCTCCGACTCGCTTTATTCCGTCTCGCTTTATTCTCTGACTCGCTTTATTTCCTGTCTCGCTTTATTCTCTGACTCGCTTTATCCTCTGACTCGCTTTATTCTCTGTCTCGCTTTATTCCCTGTCTCGCTTTATTCTCCGACTCGCTTTATTCCCTGTCTCGCTTTATTCTCTGACTCGCTTTATTCCTTGTCTCGCTTTATTCTCCGACTCGCTTTATTTCCTGTCTTGCTTTATTCCCTGTCTCGCTTTATTCTCCGACTCGCTTTATTCCCTGTCTCGCTTTATTCTGGACTCGCTTTATTCCCTGTCTCGCTTTATTCTGGACTCGCTTTATTCCCTGTCTCGCTTTATTCTGGACTCGCTTTATTCCCTGTCTCGCTTTATTCTCCGACACGCTTTATTCCCTGTCTCGCTTTATTCTCCGACTCGCTTTATTCCTTGTCTCGCTTTATTCTCCGACTCGCTTTATTCCCTGTCTCGCTTTATTCTCGACTCGCTTTATTCCCTGTCTCGCTTTATTCTCCGACTCGCTTTATTCCTTGTCTCGCTTTATTCTCCGACTCGCTTTATTCCCTGTCTCGCTTTATTCTCGACTCACTTTATTCTCTGACTCGCTTTGTTCTCCAACTCGCTTTTTTCCCACAACTCACTTTATTCTCTGACTCGCTTTATTCCCACAACTCACTTTATTCTCCGACTCGCTTTATTCCCTGTCTCACTTTATTCTCCGACTCGCTTTATTCCCTGTCTCGCTTTATTCTCCGACTCGCTTTATTCTCATTCTCGCTTTATTCTCTGTCTCGCTTTATTCTCCGACTCGCTTTATTCCCTGTCTCGCTTTATTCTCTGACTCACTTTATTCTCTGTCTCGCTTTATTCTGCCACTCGCTTTATTCTCCGACTCGCTTTATTCCCTGTCTCGCTTTATTCTCCGACTCGCTTTATTCTCCGACTCGCTTTATTCTCGACTCGCTTTATTCCCTGTCTCGCTTTATTCTCTGACTCACTTTATTCTCTGTCTCGCTTTATTCTCCGACTCGCTTTATTCCGTCTCGCTTTATTCTCTGACTCGCTTTATTCTCCGACTCGCTTTATTCCCCATCTCGCTTTATTCTCGACTTGCTTTATTTCCTGTCTCGCTTTATTCTCTGACTCGCTTTATTCTCTGACTCGCTTTATTCTCTGTCTCGCTTTATTCCCTGTCTCGCTTTATTCTCCGACTCGCTTTATTCCCTGTCTCGCTTTATTCTCTGACTCGCTTTATTCCTTGTCTCGCTTTATTCTCCGACTCGCTTTATTTCCTGTCTTGCTTTATTCCCTGTCTCGCTTTATTCTCCGACTCGCTTTATTCCCTGTCTCGCTTTATTCTGGACTCGCTTTATTCCCTGTCTCGCTTTATTCTGGACTCGCTTTATTTCCTGTCTCGCTTTATTCTGGACTCGCTTTATTCCCTGTCTCGCTTTATTCTGGACTCGCTTTATTCCCTGTCTCGCTTTATTCTCCGACACGCTTTATTCCCTGTCTCGCTTTATTCTCTGACTCGCTTTATTTCCTGTCTTGCTTTATTCCCTGTCTCGCTTTATTCTCCGACTCGCTTTATTCCCTGTCTCGCTTTATTCTCGACTCGCTTTATTCCCTGTCTCGCTTTATTCTGGACTCGCTTTATTCCCTGTCTCGCTTTATTCTGGACTCGCTTTATTCCCTGTCTCGCTTTATTCTCCGACTCGCTTTATTCCCTGTCTCGTTTTATTCTGGACTCGCTTTATTCCCTGTCTCGCTTTATTCTCTGACTCGCTTTATTCCCTGTCTCGCTTTATTCTCGACTCGCTTTATTCCCTGTCTCGCTTTATTCTCGACTCGCTTTATTCCCTGTCTCGCTTTATTCTGGACTCGCTTTATTCCCTGTCCTCGCTTTATTCTGGACTCGCTTTATTCCCTGTCTCGCTTTATTCTACGACTCGCTTTATTCCCTGTCTCGCTTTATTCTGGACTCGCTTTATTCCCTGTCTCGCTTTATTCTCGACTAGCTTTATTCCCTGTCTCGCTTTATTCTCCGACTCGCTTTATCCCCTGTCTCGCTTTATTCCGTCTTGCTTTATTCCCTGTCTCGCTTTATTCTGCCACTAGCTTTATTCCCTGTCTCGCTTTATTCTGCGACTCGCTTTATTCTCGACTCGCTTTATTCCCTGTCTCACTTTATTCCCTGTCTCGCTTTATTCCCTGTCTCGCTTTATTCTCTGACTCACTTTATTCTCTGTCTCGCTTTATTCTCCGACTCGCTTTATTCCCTGTCTCGCTTTATTCTCTGTCTCGCTTTGTTCTCCGACTCGCTTTATTCCCTGTCTCGCTTTGTTCTCCGACTCGCTTTATTCCCTGTCTCGCTTTGTTCTCCGACTCGCTTTATTCCCTGTCTCGCTTTATTCCGTCTCGCTTTATTCCCTGACTCGCTTTATTCCCTGTCTCGCTTTATTCTCCGACTCACTTTATTCTCTGTCTCGCTTTATTCTCCGACTCGCTTTATTCCCTGTCTCGCTTTGTTCTCTGTCTCGCTTTGTTCTCCGACTCGCTTTATTCCCTGTCTTGCTTTGTTCTCCGACTCGCTTTATTCCCTGTCTTGCTTTGTTCTTTGACTCACTTTATTCCCTGTCTCGCTTTATTCTCTGTCTCGCTTTATTCCCTGTCTCGCTTTGTTCTTTGACTCACTTTATTCCCTGTCTCGCTTTGGTCTCCGACTCGCTTTATTCCCTGTCTCGCTTTATTCTCTGACTCGCTTTATTCCCTGTCTCGCTTTATTCTGCCACTCGCTTTATTCTCGACTCGCTTTATTCCCTGTCTCACTTTATTCCCTGTCTCGCTTTATTCCCTGTCTCGCTTTATTCTCCGACTCACTTTATTCTCTGTCTCGCTTTATTCTCCGACTTGCTTTATTCCCTGTCTCGCTTTGTTCTCCGACTCGCTTTATTCCCTGTCTTGCTTTGTTCTCCGACTCGCTTTATTCCCTGTCTTGCTTTGTTCTTTGACTCACTTTATTCCCTGTCTCGCTTTGGTCTCCGACTCGCTTTATTCCCTGTCTCGCTTTGGTCTCCGACTCGCTTTATTCCCTGTCTCGCTTTATTCCCTGTCTCGCTTTGGTCTCCGACTGATACTTCTCACTTCTCACTTCGTACCTCACCTGTGTGCACACCGCACTCCCAAATCTACACAGATCTGATTGGCTGAGGAGCCTTTGGTGATGTTACAGCGCACGTGATTGGTCTGTGAGTTTATTGCGCTGCAAAGCCCGTATACCATAAAAACAAGAAAATCTCTGCCGCTTAAAATAAACACTGTCAGAATTAAATCTTTCTCAGTAGTTTATCAGTTTGGGTCCACATTGGACGACGTCTGGGTCCAGACTGGCCCGCGGTCGGCCTATTAGTGACCTCTGATCTAGACTTTCACCGTAGACTACATGTGAATATAGTACATGCGTATGACTGTGTACCGTAGAGATTCCTCCAATGAAGTCGGCTCAGAGCGGCTCATGTCACGTTCAGGCTGGATTGCTTTTCAAACACTCTCCTTAATTCCACTTATATGAGTTTTGCAGTTTTTACGACCCGGTTGACTTCGTGTGAGCTCTCGGCGAGACCAGCTCGACAAGATTGGATGCCTTTTAGTGCCTTCAGTGTTTTTTGGTTTTTAATATCGGTGCGTTCTGGCCTCGGGGTCTGTCGCGCTCATTCGTGTTTTATTTAACCTCGCTCGCCTCCGTGGTCCCCGCACAGTAAAACCTAACAGCTCCTGAGCATCGCGGCGAACCCTGGCCGTCCTCCACGGAATCTTGAACAAACATTTTTCAATTAGAGCTCTCCTTCTTATCTGGCCTCGTCTGATTTTCTTTCCTTCGAGCTGACTGCACTTTAGAGAGCAGCTTATGGATACTTTTACAGTCTGGAAAGTTGCAGGGAGACAGGGCTCGGCAGTATGGATCTGTTTTCATTGCTCTGCCTGGACTGCACATCGGGCCTGCGGAACGTTCCTCCTAATGGCGTTTCAAATGGCAGGCTCCGAACGAACCGACAGGGAAGGCATGCTTGTCCTCTGAACATGAAGGCTCCAGTCGTTTCCCCTCACTGTTTTCCTTTGATATCGTTTTGAAGTCTCCCGTCGCCACAGTTCATCAGGTACGGGGGGACTTAGAAAATGGGCGTAATGAAAAGTCCACCTCCCTTCAGGCAGACGGCAAGAAAAAGTGTCTTTGTAGACTTGGCGTAACGGGAGCCCTCCTTTACTCTTCGGTTTTGAACGTTCGAGGCCGAAAGCCGTTTTTGGAGAGAGAGAAACATTCATTAAGAAAGAGTAATCATATCCCGGCACACGTTATTCAAGTATGCACAGTGATTCTTTTTTTTTTTACATGAATAAAATGTATTACACCAACACTGTTACTGCCAACAGTACTATGCAAAAGTCAGAGACCACCCTTTATTTATTTAGTCATTTCCAGCATTGATAGTCTATTTTTATTTATTATATTTATAGCATTTATATTAAGTTGTTTACATCATTCGAACACGCCAATACCCGTTTACATTGTGTGAATGCTACAAACAGCTTGGGAAAAATTCTGGTTCCATTGACTTGCATTGAAAGTAAAGTATGTTTTTGGTCTCTCCTGTAAAGTTGCAATTTTTGATTTTTTTTGGAAATACTATAAAAATTAAGAAATCTTTGATTTTTTTTTTTACAAAAAATCTGATTTTAGATTTAAATAGATTTGTTCTCTACTAAAAATCAACTACATACAACAAAGCAAAAGTTCAAAACACGTTTTACCTTTATTTAGTTGCTTTTATTTAAATTTCTCCTTTGGGGTTGAAGTGCAACCTGAAACAATCCAATTCTGATGATATGGCTCAAAGTTGGAAAACGTGTCGGGGACGGGGCTTGCTTTATTTTGGGTGGTGCGCTAGTGGAGCACTGGGAGCAGCACTAATCCCACTTCACTTCTGTTTAAGGTGTTGGAATACGTTTGTCTTGCTGCTTCCTTTGGAAGCAACTGTTTTCAGACACACCTTACAGCGAGGACTTGATTGGTCTGTGTCCGACAGAGGAAGTTAATCAATAAAATCAATTTATCACCCAGCTCTAACATATACATATATATATATATATATATATATATATATATGCAGTGCTATAAACTACTATGAGTTTAGGTGAGCCTAAGACATTTGGACGCTGGGTTTGATGTGTGTGTATCTCGTTTTCTCAGTGAGGAGCTTCTTGAACAGATACACATCCTTTCAGACCTAAAGCACTGCAGTGTCTTCTGACAGTGGAAGGATGGACAGTTGATGTTTTCAGATCTGAAGAAAGAGTGGAGCTTGATGTTCTCCACTCACTCAAAGATGAAAGCTTGTGCTGCCTGATTATCTGATTGGGACCAATTTTGGTGGTCTGCCATATCTTCCAGGTGGCTGTTAGGTGTCCCATTTTCTCACCCAAGTGGATTATCTTTTGTCTGATCTACTTAAAACATTCTGAAAAAGAATAGCTTAGTGGCCTTGTTCGTTTGTAAAACTGGGCGGTCTCTGACTTTTGCACTCTACTGTAAATTTTATTTATATAGCAGTAAAACGTCCCTGTTTAAAGCATCTTTCTTTCAGAGGAACTTCACTTCACTCACTGAAAGCGCGTTAAGTTGTACCCAAAAAATCAGAATTAGTGTGTCCAAGCCTTTTCGCTTCTCTCGGCTTGTTGAAATAAAAATGTGTCTCCGTGGCAAATTTAGGGAATTCATTCTTAGATATATCAGAGGTGAGAACAGCAGCTGGCGGGGGGATGAGAGCAGATGTCAGCTTTATTTTTACAAAACAACAGAAAACGTAAAGAAGCATGCTAATTTCTCTTCCAGTGCTTGAAGGTCTTCAAGTGAGCCTTGACTTCGGCCGACCAGAGAGCCAAACTATTCGAGCGGCGCATGGATTTATTTCAAAAAAGCTTAATCATCTCAGCAAGGTCAGAACCTGGCGCGTCTGCCATGGATATTTAGAGGAAACTGACCAAAAATGTTTCACATCTAAAAGAAACTGAACACCTGAGACAATGGAGTCCTGGACGAGTCTGTCCTTAAACAGTTTTCCAAAACAGCGGAGAGTTCTACTGTCCAGTCCGAGACCCATTAGACTTTTCAAGCTGTTTTTCATATTGTGTGTGTTTCTGTTTGTGTGTGTGTGTGGTTGTGTTTGTATGTGTGTGTGTGTGTGTGTGTGTGTGTGTGTGTTTGAGTGTGTGATTCTGTGTGGGTGTATGTGTGTGCGTGTATGCATGTCTATGTGTTTTTTGTGTGTGTGTATGTATGTTTGTGTGTGTGTGTTTGTGTGTGTGTGCTTATATATGTGTGTGCTTGTTTGTGTATGCATGTGTACGTGTGTGTGTTTGTGTGTGTGTGTGCTTGTGTGTATGTGTGTGTGTATGCATGTGTGTATGCATGTTTGTGTGTTTCTGTGTGCTTGTGTTTGTGTGGGTGTGTGTTGGTGTGCTTCTGTGTGTGTGTGTGTTTGTGTGCGTTTTGTGTGTGTGTGTGTGTTTGTTTGTGTATGTATGTATGTGTGTGCTTGTGTTTGTGATTGTGTGAGTGCGTTTGTGTGTACTTGTGATTGTGAGTTTGTGTGTGTGTGTTTGTTTGTGTATTTATATATGTATGTATGTGTGTGTATGTGTATGTGTGTGCTTGTGTTTGTGTGTGTTTTTGTGCGTGTGTTTTTGTTTGTGTATGTATGTATGTATGTGTGTGTGTCAGTGTGCTTGTGATTGTATGTGTGTGCATGTGTGTGTTTGTGTGTGTGTGTATGTATGTTTGTCTGTTTCCATGTGCTTGTGTTTGTGTGCTTCTGTGTGTGTTTGTGTGTGTTTTGTGCGTGTGTTTGTTTGTGTAAGTATGTATGTGTGTGGATGTAGGTATGCGTGTGTTTGTGTGTGCGCGTGTGTATTTTTGTGTGTGTGTATGTATGTTTGTGTTTCTGTGTGCTTGTGTTTGTGTACTTCTGTTTGTGTATGTTTGTGTGTATGTGTGTGTTTGTTCGTGTATGTATGTATGTGTGTGCTTGTGAGAGTGTGTGTACTTGTGATTGTGTGTTTGTGTGTTTGTTTGTGTATGTGTACATGTGTGTTTGTGTGTGTGTGTGTGTGTGTGTGTGTGTACGTGTTTAAAAAACAAACAAGACGTCCGTAATCGTTACAGCCCACCAAAGCAGTGCTGAACGTCCCTCATTCACTCGAAAATGAGCAGGTTGGTGTGCAAATTGCTAGCTTTGCTTTGCACGGATGTCATTGGTGGGGGTTTACGTTGGCCTCGGACACACGACATTAACTTCCCATTTGACCAGCTCTGTGATCTTCGCTCGGGTAGGTGCGCGATATACGGACGTAACTGCGGAGACGGTGCGGAATGAAAACATACTGGATCTTCCTAAATGTGTTTGCACAAGGGACCACAGACAGAGCTCGCAAATACCTCGCAGCCCATCGTCCCCCGGGTTTGTTTGTTGGCCCAGCTCTGGTAGATCTACTGGTGTACGGTGACACTGAGGGGGCAGGCAGTGCGCCCACATGAGGTTAAACAGGAAGAATTTCATCCTTTTACTCTTCACTCTGTAAAAGCCATTTGCTGCTCAAAGCACTACAGGCTCGTCTCAAAGCGTTTCATACGTGATTAGAATGGCAGCTATTTGTGGAATTCTACTTAGCGTCAACACAGCCACTGTGACGAATGCACAGATGGATTCTAATCAGGATATTCCAGCGTTGTTCACTCTTATCTCACTCACATAACCTAATCTCGAATCATATGGAGATTACTGTTAAAGGTGCAGTAAAATGCCTTTATTCAGTATTTAAAGTAGAAGGTATGTGACTTTGACTGGGTTAAAAAATGGCCAGATGTTTTGACTCTAGTTGCTTTTTATAGCTGTCATGAATAATCTGATGAGCTCTGTTCTGATTGGTTCATAGTGAGACACCACAATGATCACACAGACGTAGCATGTTGAAATGTTAATAAGCTACACCCTTTAGTTAACTATGTTAGTTACTTGGAGTTGCTAGTAGTAACGTTACCTATACTGGCTACTATTTTTCATCTGGACATCAAACACAAAGTATATTAAAGTTGTTTCTGTGAAACTTTCAGTTTAAGATAATCTGCTTCAACCAGCACACAGTGATCCACTCACACAGCATGGCTGCTACTTCCAGTCACTGTTGGAGGTTGTGGTGCTAATAAAGGTGGAGCTGCTCGTCTCTTCAGTCTCTTCAGTGTTGAACGCTGAGCTGAAGCTGCTCCATGTTGTCCGACTCACTTTGCACACACACACACTAGTGAACATACACACTGGGGGGAGTGAAACACTCACATATACACACACACACTAGTGAACATACACACTGGGGGAGTGAAATACTCACATATACACACACACACACACTAGTGAACATACACACTAGGGGGAGGGGGTGAAACACTCATATATACACATACAAATAAACACACACTAGGGGCAGTTAAACACTCAGATACACACACACACAATACTGGCAGTAAAACACTCACATATACACACACACTAGTGAACATATAGACTAGGAGGGAGTGAAACACTCACATACACACACACTAGTGAACAAACACTAGGGGGAAGTAAAATACTCACATGCACACGCACACATTAGTGAACATACACACTAGGGGACAGTGAAACACTCACATATACACACACACACTATTGAACATACACACTAGGGGCAGTTAAACACTCACATCTACACACATTAGTGAACACACACATGAGGGGGAAATGAAACACACACACACACTAGTGAACATGCATACTAGGGGGCAGTGAAACACTCACATGTATACACACACACACACACACACACACACACACACTAGTGAACATATAGACTAGGGGGGAGTGAAACATTCACATATGCACACACACTAGTGAACAAACACTAGGGGGCAGTAAAACACTTACATATATACACACACACTAGTGAACATACACACTAGGGGGCAGTGAAACACTCACGTATACATACACACACACACACACACACACACACACACACACACACACACACACACACACACACACTAGGGAACAAACACTAGGGGGCACTGACACACTCACATACACACACTAGGGGGCAGTGCAACACTCACATATACACACAATCTAGTGAACAGACACACTAGGGGCCAGCGAAATACACTCACATATACACACACATTAGTGAACAGACACACTAGGGGGCAGTGAGCACACTTGCCTGGAGCAGTGGGCAGCCCTACCAGCAGTCAGGGGTCAGGTGCCTTGCTAAAGGGCACTTCAATCGTGTCCTGTTGGTTAAAGGGATCGAATCGGCAGCCTTCCGTTCACAAGACTGGTTCCCCAACCTCCAGCCCACGACTGCCCAAACCTCCAGCCCACGACTGCCCAAACCTCCAGCCCACGACTGCCCAAACCTCCAGCCCACGACTGCCCAAACCTCCAGCCCACGACTGCCCAAACCTCCATCCCACGACTGCCCAAACCTCCAGCCCACGACTGCCCAAACCTCCAGCCCACGACTGCCCAAACCTCCAGCCCACGACTGCCCAAACCTCCAGCCCACGACTGCCCAAACCTCCAGCCCACGACTGCCCAAACCTCCAGCCCACGACTGCCCAAACCTCCATCCCACGACTGCCCAAACCTCCAGCCCACGACTGCCCAAACCTCCAGCCCACGACTGCCCAAACCTCCAGCCCACGACTGCCCAAACCTCCAGACAGTTTAGGGTTTTTAAAATTTTACTGCCATTGTCTATTGGTATTACAAAACTTCGGGGATAGAGAACATCACCAGAATTGCTTTGTTTACTGTTTTGTTCAGTGTTTCAAAGTCACATAACACTTCATGAGCCTGGCTTTGTAACTGTGTCCGTCCCGGCCTGATACCTGTTTGGTAGTGGTTTTAAATTCACATCATTACAGTCGCGTGTTTCAAAGCAATTCTTTTTTGGGGATTCAGCAACTGTCCAGTGGCTAATCTATTATAAGTGAGTCAACTGGTTTTCTGTTTCTTCCTAAATACCGGGATATGCATCAACATTAGTGTCTGTGGTACCTGACAGTATGATACAAATGCGTCAGATAGAGATCATGTAAAAAAACATCGCTGGAGTATTTCTTTAAATATGTTCCCCAGGAGCTCATCAGGGCCCTCAGCTCGAGTCTTTGTTTGAACGGGTATCAGACAGATCCCTCATCCCCGCCACAGCGATATAGCTTTTCCTTCTGGGAGTGTGCAGGCCAGGGCAGAGACTGGGTCTGTGTTGTGGAGGCGCGCGAGCGGCGGGAGCCATAGACTGAAATCAATACAGCATTACCCCATCGGGCGTGCACTCACGCCCCGCTAATGCAAACTGCAGATGCCTTCGGGGATAAAGAACCACTTCATAGGCCGGGGTAGTCTGTGAACACAGAGGGGCACGTCTGCGCTAATTTTGCACATCAAAAAGCGCTTACAAGTGGGAGCTGCTCCGGAGCGGTTCGTCGGAGCCGTCACTGTCGAGGCTTAAGGCTTGTACACAGACCCGTCACGAAGGCGTGAATGTTTACGACAGAGTCTTGAGTGTGATGACTGAAGGGTGATGAACATATAAATAGTGAAAGTGGAGATAAGCTTGTGTTTACGATGGCTGAGGGCGAGCGCTCAGTATGTAATAAGGGATCTGTGTGCATGTAGGTTTTCCTAAAATCAAACCAGCCCAAACTGAATGATATTCAAAACAGGAGTTTCCAAATGGGTCTCCTAACAACCACATGGAACAAGACCAGGTAGACCACCAAAACCGTCTCTATTAGATAAACAGTAAGGGGTAGAAATGACCAAAGAACCCATTATACGATGTTTTAATGATACTTAAAGCAGCATTATGCAAGAGTTAATATATTTCTCTTGGAGTCCCTCTACAGTTTGTGGAGTGTATTTCACTTTTACAGCATGAATATATAAATAAATAAATTAAAAAAACATGCTTTGAGCCCCTCGTGGTCAGCTAGACACAAGCACTCATTTGATTGTTTATGTAGGTAAACAGAATGTTACATGCATGTTAGGTTGATTGTGTCCATGGTGTATCTTGCCTTCATTTGATGACACCGGGATTGGCTCCAGCCCCCCCAGTGACCCTGACTAGTGGGACAAAGCAGAAGATAATGGATGCATGACTCAAACTTTCAAGGCTTGTTTGGTGAGATGGACAAAGACTGACCAAACATTTTGGTGTTAAATGAATGTATTTCTTTGCATGCAGCCTCAAACTAGATCCATCCATCCAATATCCCACTAGTCATGGTGGGCTAAAGCCAAACCCAGCATCATCTGGTGAAGGCAGGGTACACCATGTAGAGGTTACCAGTCCATTACACAGCCAACACACTCTCACTCACACACACACACCTATGGGCACACTTCATATGTATTTCATACACAGTATATACTGTGCAGAAGTCAAAGACCACCCTTCATTTAATTTAATTTCCAGTCAATACACAAAGAAAACAAAACAGGAAGAAACAAAACAGAAGCATAAACAATTAAATATTATAACATAACATATTTAGAGCGTCCACATTTGCCTTTATTACAGCTTCCACTCTTTTCAGCAGAAGTTCAGTCTTAAAAGAGACCAAAAACAGTCTTTAATTACTATTTTGGAGCACTTCTATTGTCGTGTTCAAATGATGCAGAAAAATGAAAACCAACAACAATGGGGATGCATGTTTTTCATTGGACGCCTACAGTACAGGCATTTCTATGTATTTACTACATATATTTACTTGTACCATTTGTATGATCCCACTGACAGTGAGAGTGTGTGTGTTCGACAGGACCCAGTGGGGTGGGTGTGAGTGAGCTGAAAAGAAAGCTGCTGCTCTCCGATCCAGAACACTTCAGTGTGCCTGTGCCACGTGAGTTCACCTGTGTACTCCTTACTCTATAGACTATTTACACTTTCACCAGGGCTGCATATAACGATTAATTACTTATGGATTAATCTAATGATTTTTTTTTTATTATTATTATTAGACACATTTTTAGATTACTCTACTGTGGGTGTGTTAGGAATTCATTTGTATTATTTAAAACAAAAAAAAAAACAAAAACAATTATATATATATATATATATATATATATATATATATATATATATATATATATATATATATATATATATATATATATGGCCATTATACACGTATTAAAGGGTACCTTAAACGCACGTGACCTATAAATGGCCTACACACTTCACGCACAAGAAATCGGAGGCAAATCGGCTTTCACTCTGTGCTCGCTTAGTCGTGGGCCGCCGCCCAGTGCTCACCGACTAATCGTAGATGCCCGACAGTGAACATCTACCATGTTTACTATCTAGGGTCAACAGCAGCATCTAGCTACAGCCAATAGGATCACAGAGAGACAACTGCGTCACCATTGATGGAATCTCTGTGGCTGTGGGCGACACGTACGTTTTCATTGATAAAATATTTACCTCCATAAGAATACAGATTAAATATATTTGCTGTAATGTATTATTAAATATACTAAAATATAAAATATATTTTATTTTGTTCAGAAGCATTTCTGTAAGGCCACACTCCTCACATTCATAGCTGTGAAGAACTGTTCGGCTAGAGAGCAGACTCAGCTTTTCACTGCCAGTCTGCATGTTAGGTATTGGGGGGGGGGGGGGGGTTCAGGGATAATCAAGGCCTCTCACAGCCCGGCTGTCAGTGGGGAGTGATGGAGGCCCGAATTTTTCTCCTCATGCTGGACGCCTGCCATCCTCCTGCCTCCGGCTGGTGCTTTGGCCAGCCTGTCTCTCTCTCTCGCTCTCTCTCTCTCTCTCACTCTCTCTCCCCCCGCAAGCTTTCGACTGACAGCTCGCCATATTTCTGGCCACACTAGAAAACTCCACACCGTAGCGAAACAGGGCGAAAGGCTTTACTCGCTCTGACAAACACATTTATTTGATTTACACGTTTCAAGCCGTGAGCGCTAGAATCGTCCGGCTAGGCGGAGGCCTTGATTTAACATCAATCCGAGCTGGTTTCTGTACGTGACAGTTACAGCTAACAACGGAAAACGTATAACCCACAGAAAGATAAACAGCCTTGTTGCCATTGTTTTTTTTTTGTTGTTGTTAACCGAGTGCCGTACAGCGGTGGCTAATGTTTCAGGTTGCGCTCCCTGAAGACACATAAAGCCTTGTCAAAGCCCACCATTGCCTTCACAGTGGTAACATAAACACAGGCTATCTACAGTCTGAAGGTAGCTTGCCGTGTGTTAAACCCTCACTTTCTTACTTTTCAGAGTAAGAAACACTCCCACAAAGTTCTTGTTAACATGAAGCAGATATGTGCTAATACACTGAGTAACTACAACACTAACAAACTAGTTTTAAAACCACATAATAATAAACTGTTTTAAATACCTATATGTTTTGGGCAATAGTGAGATTGCCTCCAGTGTGATTCAGCCGTTGTTGCATTTATTACTCCTTTCATTGGCTACCTGTTTTTAAATGATCTAACTAGGAGCAGAACCCCTTTAACATGATTAATAAAAAAGTTTAATTATGCTGTCGGGGCAGCAGCTCTACTTCTTCGTCCTCACATGTTGGACTGGTTCCATTCCACACTCACTATCACCTCTTCAGGTACAAAGTGGTACTACAGTGACTCACTATCACCTCTTCAGGTACAAGGTAGTATTAGAGTGATTCACTATCACCTCTTCAGGTACAAGATAGTATTAGAGTGATTCACTATCACCTCTTCAGGTACAAGGTAGTATTAGAGTGACTCACTATCACCTCTTCAGGTACAAAGTGGCACTACAATGACTCACTATCACCTCTTCAGGTACAAAGTGGCACTACAGTGACTCACTATCACCTCTTCAGGTACAAAGTGGTACTACAGTGACTCACTATCACCTCTTCAGGTACAAGGTAGTATTAGAGTGATTCACTATCACCTCTTCAGGTACAAGGTAGTATTAGAGTGATTCACTATCACCTCTTCAGGTACAAGGTAGTATTAGAGTGATTCACTATCACCTCTTCAGGTACAAAGTGGCACTACAATGACTCACTATCACCTCTTCAGGTACAAAGTGGTACTACAGTGACTCCCTATCACCTCTTCAGGTACAAGGTAGTATTAGAGTGATTCACTATCACCTCTTCAGGTACAAGATAGTATTAGAGTGATTCACTATCACCTCTTCAGGTACAAAGTGGCACTACAGTGACTCAATATTGGCTCTTTTGGTACAAAGTGGTCTTACAAGGAGGAAAGACTATCTGGTTAGCATGCTAAGCTCAGTAAATGTCTCACCATAACTTATTTCTTCAAATTCTGTTGGAAAGTTCAGACAATACGATACAAATACATATTGCTTCATTAATATGATGAAGATCTGATTTTCATATCAGATTTTAGCTAAGAAACGATTAAAAAAATAATAAAATGACTATATTTGTGCACATTATGATTCCTAGATCATGAAAATTCTACAAAAACCAAAACCAAGAAATTTTGATTTCTCTTTCAACAAGCTTACAATCACCAGAAAAGTGGTGTTCTTCATGATAAGTGCATTATCACATTTTAACCAGAGAGGTCTCCAAACCCCCGAATTTACTGTGTGTCACTCGGTACTGCATTTGCACATCAGAAGTTGCTCCTGTTGATGATGACACCCTATACATATATGTAATTGCTAGTACTGGGGCACCTGTATCAGTGCAGCACTAATTTATGATATTGTTTTCGTTCTTAGCCTTTAATAAGTTATTGGTGATTCAGGGAGCGTGCTCATTCGTACTGCAACATTTTGAAAAGCTATCAAGTGTCACCAAACTTTTTACAGGCAGTTTATAACGTTGTATATCATCCATTATGTTGATGGATTAAATGATTACTTTTACAATATCTCTTTATGGCAGATTTATTAGGTTAGGGCTTCCGTGGATGGCTCGGCTATTTGCCTTATCACTCAGCTGGCAGACTCCACTGAAATAGAGCTTGATATGTGTGTGTGTGTGTGTGTGTGTGTGTTTTGTCCAATGGAGAGAAGTGTACTGACACACATACACACTCATACACAAAGCATTTGGCCTGTCTTTGTACCCTAGCAGGGGTGGTAAAAGGTTTATAGTTTGTTTTGGCTCATGTGTGAAACGTGTGGACAATTAGAGTGAGGGTGTGTGGTGAGCTCCTGTAGCCTTGTTAAACTCACCTCTGAGCATGCCTTCACTCTGACTCAGGCCAGTTAAACTGAGGCCTTCTCATTGACTAACCACACGGCCAGTCTAACTGCAACCCTTAATCACAGAGATAACCTTAAATAGCGGCATCTCTTAAAAGCTGGTCCAGAAACATTTCATAGTGAATGACCTATCCACATTTATACATACACTACCGCTCAAAAGTTTGGGATTTTTTTTTCTTGTTTTTTATTTGAGTATCTTCCTTCCATAACACAACAATGAACTGACGGGTCTCTAAAGAAAGTTGTTTCTTTCTGGTCATTTTGAGTCGGTCAGCAAGACATCAACTGCTGATCTTCAGATACTAAACTAACCTAGAATGTTGTTCCCTTTTATACTCACTTATTAGTAGAATGTTTTTCAGCTGTGCATCACAATTGAGCAAGAGTGTCCTAACAACCAATTAGTCCAATAACATCCTTAACTTGGATTGGTGGTCGTACCAGGAGATTTAGACAGAGGACTGAGAATTACTGATAATAGGACTATATGTAAAATAAGCCTCTATACAAAAATAGACTTTAATACAAACATTTTTATTCTTTAATAATCATCTGATACACTTACATTCATTGTGAAATGGACAATATTGTTTGTGAATTGCATGAAAATTGCATGAAATGAAATTCTAAAGTGATCCTAAACTTTTGAGCGGTAGTGTACATACACACACACACACACACACATATATATATATATATATATATATATATATATATATATATATATATATATATATATGATGTAAATCTCTTCATTCTAGAGAAACGTATATCAACAACAACATCCTAAATAATGTAATAACGCTCAAAGAAATTCTACCTTTGTTTGAGGCAAGCCGCCTGCCTCTCAACATGGAGATAGCAGGCCTGAATCCGGGTGGAGCTGCTTTGCTGTCTTCCTCTTTTCCCCTTCCCTCCTTTACTACATTGTCAAAAAACTTCCACACCATGTCTAGCGCATGTTAAAGCCTTAGTGGAGAGCATGCACCCCCCTTTTATTAATAAAAACTTTTTATTTTAGACGCAGAGGTTGTGTAGAAGATGAAGAGTGTTTAAGTATTTGCATCCTTAATTTCTGAGCCGTAATTTAATCCAATAAAAAAATGTGGAGAACGCTGTTTACACAACCACTTGAATAATCAAACAACTGATCAGATTATTTCATGCATGGACCTGTTCACACTGTGTACATGCACGCACACCAAATGTTAGCCATCAGCTTTGATGCACTCTTAGCCATGTTACTATTTAAGCGTGATGTTTCTTTGAGAATTTACATTCTTCTCTGATTTCCACAGACACGACCCGCGAGCGCAAGAGGCACGAGAGAGAGGGAGTGGAGTACCGTTTTGTGACCAAACACTCCTTTGAAAAAGACATTCTCGACCACAAGTAGGTCTAACACCACTCGCCGGTACCTTAATGTTCCAATATTTTCTAAACATGCATTCATGGCAGAGGGACAGATTCAGAGCACTGGGAAGCCAAAAAGTCACTGAGAGTTTTTTTCCTTTATATATAAACACAAGGGGGCTCACTGGTGGGTTTGGACAGTAGATGGTGATATTATGATTCCTGGTTCCTATCACTGCAGAGATCATGAAAATACTTGAAAAGTCTTGGAATGTAGGAATTTTACTCTTTCAGACCAGGGTGTAGAATTAGTATGGACTGAAATTACATGTCCCCACCAATATCCAGCGATTACTGAACTGTCCCCAATAATTTGATCCCCTCCAAAAAAAAAAAAAAAAAAACAGATCGGTCAACGTCTGATTAACCTAGAGGTGCAGAAAGGGTTAAATTACGTTCTCTACTGTCCTATGGCCAGTGTGATTGGCTGTGCCTGCTGTCTCGTGAGACTTTGGCAATGCCAAAACTGGAAGGAAAGCTTTCCAGTCATATGAGACTCACTGTGCGAGACTCAGGTGCACATGGGTGTGAACAGCGAGTGAGGATGGAGCAATAAAAGCTATTTTTCAAAGAAACGTGTAAATCACTTAAAGTCTATTTCTTTAATGAAATGAGTCCATCATAATAATGTTAATGGAGATGCTCAGCTTTAGTGCTCAGCTACAGCAGACTAACATCTTCTGTAGCTCTGAATAACTAGCAGTGTTCTACTGTTATTAATGTTAATGTAGTAGAGAGGTCAGCTGCTCTATGGTTGAAGTAATGTTGATCAGTCTTTAGATGTAAACTCGCTGTTTACTGGGTTAAACTGGTTAAACGAGTCTATGTCTTGTAGTTTAATTGAGACGTTAAGAAAGATTGAATTGTTTTCTGGGATTGTTACTTTGGTTTTGTGGACAACAGCAGCACTCCATGTATTAGCCCTGATGCATGAGAACAACACAGGTGGCGTGGTGGGGTGGATTCATAGGTCCCCACCAATATCGAGAGCCAATCTACGCCCCTTGCTTCCAGGACTTGAAAAATTATCAAAAATATTTGCACCAGGAAAAGTCATTGAACGTCCTGGAGGTGTGTGACTGGACCACACACGTCGTTGACTCTCCAGCCTGAAAAACAACCCTTGTAGGCTCAAACCTTTAGGTCCGAGATTTGAATTCAGAGCAGCGTAACCCATGTAAACTCGCTCCCTCGTTACTTTCTGTTCTCATCCCTTTTTCCATCGATCACAACGTTTGACCTTCCACGTCCTGACTGCTCTGTTCCAGCCTTTAAAGATGCTCCTGGAATTTACATCACATATTTAATCCTTTTTAGGTTTGAAAAGCAGCCGCTCGCAACCAAAAACTGACAGGAAATACCCCCCCTCCCTCCCCCTTTTCTCACTCGAAAGCAGATGGAAATCTCTGAAGCATGCGTCCGCGAACAGCGTCACGTTATACCGAACGGAGGGGATATTTTAAGAGCGCTCTGCGGTTTCAAACGACTTGTTAGGCGGACATGCGGATGGAAGGCGGCGAGCGCGGGACGGTGGCACGGGCTCTGGTAAAGCAGACGGCCAGACTTTTCCAGAGCACAGAGCCGGAAGGAGGGAGAGGAGGCTGCTTAATGCACGACTACGGCGAAACACATTCGTCTTCCATTAGGAGACGAGCACCCAGACGTCTAATTTTCGAACCGTAGGCCGGAGCCAAGACGAAGCGTTAAGAATCACCCGCGACGAGTGCTCTTCGGTTTGCTTATTCGCCTAAACTAGACCGTTTACGCCATAAGCAGTTACGGCCGAGCCGTTCTAGAACGCTGCTGGAATGTTCTGGAGAAATCGCGACCATTGTTATAGTGATTTATACAGCGCCCAAGAGAAGGCACGTTTACGCTCGCCATAAAGCCGTGATCTATGTGCGTGGCCGGAGTGAAGGCAGGGTTATCCGTTAGCGTTGTATCTATTCAGATAATCTGCGGATTAACATGCCGCGGCGTAAAAGGATGAATTGGCTTATTTTCTACACGAAAGTGACAATCTCATGGAAAACGTTGCACTCGTGTGCGCTTTCTTCTCCCTGGATGGAAGTTCTGGCACCCGTCCTCCCATGTTTGACCAAACAGGTGGCTCCAATTTGAAGTGTAACATAGGAGATTAGATAAAGCCGCGCAGTGCCAAAATGTCTGGAAGGGTGATCTCCTGAAATACGCTACAACTTACTCCAAATGGTTCTGCTGTTCCCGGCGGTGGAGGCCGGTGCATTATTATCTCTAATGCTAAACCAGAACAGGAGATGAGAGGAGCAAGATGTGGCGGGTCGATGATGGTTTGGGCGCCTTCCCGTTTTCCCCTCTCGCCGTACGAGGCGCTTACCGCTCTCGTGTGCCACATATACAAGCTGTAAAGGGATGTGTGGCGAATTGACCACAGGCGAACTGGCTGCAGCTCTTCTGACACGCGTGCTTAAAGAGATCCGTCAGTCAGGGGCGATGATGACTGACTGGTACTGATGTATGCTTTGTGTGTACGTTTCCAAAGAAACTGCATATGGATCTTTTATCAGTCGTCAGTATCGTATAGCTTATCATTGTTGTTGTTATAAGAATTCCTCAGATCTCAGAAACTGTGACTTTGTAAGAGAAGTGAATGAAATCTTTTAAAAAGCATAAGAGTTTTGTTCAAGCCCTGTTTGTTTATGGCTAATTTACCCTAACCCCTACATTTACACTAAACCCTAACCCCTACATTTACACTAAACCCTAACCCCTACATTTATACTAAACCCTAACCCCTACATATACACTAAACCCTAACCCCTACATTTACACTAAACCCTAACCCCTACATTTACACTAAACCCTAACCCCTACATTTACACTAAACCCTAACCCCTACATTTACACTAAACCCTAACCCCTACATATACACTAAACCCTAACCCCTACATTTACACTAAACCCTAACCCCTACATTTACACTAAACCCTAACCCCTACATATACACTAAACCCTAACCCCTACATTTACACTAAACCCTAACCCCTACATTTACACTAAACCCTAACCCCTACATTTACACTAAACCCTAACCCCTACATATACACTAAACCCTAAACTCTACATTTACACTAAACCCTAACCCCTACATTTACACTAAACCCTAACCCCTACATTTACACTAAACCCTAACCCCTACATTTACACTAAACCCTAACCCCTACATATACACTAAACCCTAACCCCTACATTTACACTAAACCCTAACCCCTACATTTACACTAAACCCTAACCCCTACATATACACTAAACCACTAACCCCTACATATACACTAAACCCTAAACTCTACATTTACACCAAACCCTAACCCCTACATTTACACTAAACCCTAACCCCTACATTTACACTAAACCCTAACCCCTACATTTACACTAAACCCTAACCCCTACATTTACACTAAACCCTAACTCTACACTTACACCAAACCTTAACCCCTACATTTACACTAAACCCTAACCCCTACATTTACACTAAACCCTAACCCCTACATTTACACTAAACCCTAACCCCTACATTTACACTAAACACTAACCCCTACATTTACACTAAACCCTAACCCCTACATTTACACTAAACCCTAACCCCTACATTTACACTAAACCCTAACCCCTACATTTACACTAAACCCTAACTCTACACTTACACCAAACCCTAACCCCTACATTTACACTAAACCCTAACCCCTACATTTACACTAAACCCTAACCCCTACATTTACACTAAACCCTAACCCCTACATTTACACTAAACACTAACCCCTACATTTACACCAAACCCTAACCCCTACATTTACACTAAACCCTAAACTCTACATTTACACCAAACCCTAACCCCTATATATACACTAAACCCTAACCCCTACATTTACACTAAACCCTAACCTCTACATTTACACTAAACCTAACCCCTATATATAGCACACTAAATCCTAACCCCTACATTTACACTAAACCCTAACTCTACACTTACAACCAAACCCTAACCCCTACAATTTACACTAAACCCTAACTCTACATTTACACTAAACCCTAACCCCTACATTTACACTAAACCATAACCCCTACATTTACACTAAACCCTAACCCCTATATATACACTAAATCCTAACCCCTACATTTACACTAAACCCTAACTCTACACTTACACCAAACCCTAACCCCTACATTTACACTAAACCCTAACTCTACATTTACACTAAACCCTAACCCCTACGTTTACACTAAACCCTAACCCCTACATATACACTAAACCCTAAACTCTACATTTACACCAAACCCTAACCCCTATATATACACTAAATCCTAACCCCTACATTTACACTAAACCCTAACTCTAAACTTACACCAAACCCTAACCCCTACATTTACACTAAACCCTAACTCTACATTTACACTAAACCCTAACCCCTACATTTACACTAAACCCTAACCCCTACACTTACACCAAACCCTAACCCCTACATATACACTAAACCCTAAACTCTACATTTACACCAAACCCTAACCCCTACATATACACCAAACCCTAACCCCTACATATACACTAAACCCTAACCCCTACATATACACTAAACCACTAACCCCTACATTTACACTAAACCCTAACCCCTACATTTACACTAAACCCTAACCCCTACACTTACACTAAACCCTAACCCCTACACTTACACTAAACCCTAACCCCTACATATACACTAAACCCTAACCCCTACATTTACACTAAACCCTAACCCCTACACTTACACTAAACCCTAACCCCTACATATACACTAAACCCTAACCCCTACATATACACTAAACCCTAAACTCTACATTTACACCAAACCCTAACCCCTACATATACACTAAACCCTAACCTCTACATTTACACTAAACCCTAACCCCTACATATACACTAAACCCTAACCCCTACATTTACACCAAACCCTAACCCCTACATATACACTAAACCCTAACCCCTACATTTACACTAAACCCTAACCCCTACATTTACACTAAACCCTAACTCTACACTTACACCAAACCTTAACCCCTACATTTACACTAAACCCTAACCCCTACATTTACACTAAACCCTAACCCCTACATTTACACTAAACCCTAAACCCCTACATTTACACTAAACCCTAACCCCTACATTTACACTAAACCCTAACCCCTACATTTACACTAAACCCTAACCCCTACATTTACACTAAACCCTAACTCTACACTTACACCAAACCCTAACCCCTACATTTACACTAAACCCTAACCCCTACATTTACACTAAACCCTAACCCCTACATTTACACTAAACCCTAACCCCTACATTTACACTAAACCCTAAACTCTACATTTACACCAAACCCTAACCCCTATATATACACTAAACCCTAACCCCTACATTTACACTAAACCCTAACCTCTACATTTACACTAAACCCTAACCCCTATATATACACTAAATCCTAACCCCTACATTTACACTAAACCCTAACTCTACACTTACACCAAACCCTAACCCCTACATTTACACTAAACCCTAACTCTACATTTACACTAAACCCTAACCCCTACATTTACACTAAACCATAACCCCTACATTTACACTAAACCCTAACCCCTATATATACACTAAATCCTAACCCCTACATTTACACTAAACCCTAACTCTACACTTACACCAAACCCTAACCCCTACATTTACACTAAACCCTAACTCTACATTTACACTAAACCCTAACCCCTACGTTTACACTAAACCCTAACCCCTACATATACACTAAACCCTAAACTCTACATTTACACCAAACCCTAACCCCTATATATACACTAAATCCTAACCCCTACATTTACACTAAACCCTAACTCTAAACTTACACCAAACCCTAACCCCTACATTTACACTAAACCCTAACTCTACATTTACACTAAACCCTAACCCCTACATTTACACTAAACCCTAACCCCTACACTTACACCAAACCCTAACCCCTACATATACACTAAACCCTAAACTCTACATTTACACCAAACCCTAACCCCTACATATACACCAAACCCTAACCCCTACATATACACTAAACCCTAACCCCTACATATACACTAAACCACTAACCCCTGCATTTACACTAAACCCTAACCCCTACATTTACACTAAACCCTAACCCCTACACTTACACTAAACCCTAACCCCTACATTTACACTAAACCCTAACCCCTACATTTACACTAAACCCTAACCCCTACACTTACACCAAACCCTAACCCCTACATATACACTAAACCCTAACCCCTACATATACACTAAACCCTAAACTCTACATTTACACCAAACCCTAACCCCTACATATACACTAAACCCTAACCTCTACATTTACACTAAACCCTAACTCCTACATTTACACTAAACACTAACTCCTACATTTACACTAAACCCCTAACCCCTACATTTACACTAAACCCTAACCCCTACATTTATACTAAACCCTAACCCCTACATTGACACCAAACCCTAACCCCTACATTTACACCAAACCCTAACCCCTACATTTACACTAAACCACTAACCCCTACATATACACTAAACCCTAAACTCGACATTTACACCAAACCCTAACCCCTACATTTACACCAAACCCTAAACCCTACATATACACTAAACCCTAAACTCTACATTTACACTAAACCCTTACCCCTACATTTACACTAAACCCTAAACTCTACATTTACACTAAACCCTACATTTACACCAAACCCTAACTCCTACATTTACACCAAACCCTAACCTCTACATTTACACTAAACCCTTACCCCTACATTTACACTAAACCCTAAACTCTACATTTACACTAAACCCTACATTTACACCAAACCCTAACCCCTACATGTATACTAAACCCTAACTCCTACATTTACACTAAACCCTAAACCGTACATTTACACCAAACCCTAAACCCTACATTTACACCAAACCCTAACCCCTACATTTACACTAAATCCTAACTCTTACATTTACACTAAACCCCAACCCCTACAGTTACACTAAACCCTAACTCCTACATTTACACTAAACACTAACCCCTACATTTACACTAAACCCTAACCCCTACATTTACACTAAACCCTAGCCCCTACATTTACACTAAACACTCGCCCCTACATTTACACCAAACCCTAACCTCTACATTTACACTAAACCCTAACCCCTACATTTACACTAAACCCTAACCTCTACATTTGCACTAAACCACTTACCCATACATTTACACTAAACCCTAACTCCTACATTTACACTAAACCCTAACCCCTACATTTACACTAAACCCTAACTCCTACATTTACACCAAATCCTAACCTCTACATTTACACTAAACCACTTACCCATACATTTACACTAAACCCTAACCTCTACATTTACACTAAACACTAACCCCTACATTTACACTAAACCCTAACTCCTACATTTACACTAAACACTAACCCCTACATTTACACTAAACCCTAACTCCTACATTTACACCAAATCCTAACCTCTACATTTACACTAAACCACTTACCCATACATTTACACTAAACCCTAACCTCTACATTTACACTAAACCCTAGCCCCTACATTTACACTAAACCCTAACCTCTACATTTACACTAAACCCTAGCCCCTACATTTACACTAAACCCTAACCTCTACATTTACACTAAACCCTAACCCCTACATTTACATTTACACTAAACCCTAGCCCCTACATTTACACTAAATCCTAACCCCTACATTTACACTAAATCCTAACCTCTACATTTACACTAACCCCTACATTTACACTAAACCCTAGCCCCTACATTTACACCAAACCCTAACCTCTACATTTACACTAAACCCTAACCCCTACATATACACTAAACACTAACCCCTACATTTACACTAAACACTAACCCCTACATTTACACTAAACCCTAACCTCTACATTTACACTAAATCCTAACCTCTACATTTACACTAACCCCTACATTTACACTAAACACTAACCCCTACATTTACACCAAACCCTAACCTCTACATTTACACTAAACCCTAACTCCTACATTTACACTAAACACTAACCCCTACATTTACACTAAACACTAACCCCTACATTTACACTAAACCCTAACCTCTACATTTACACTAAACCCTAACCCCTACAGTTACACTAAACCCTAACCCCTACATTTACACTAAACCCTAACCTCTACATTTACACTAAACCCTAACCCCTACATTTACACTAAACCCTAACACCTAACAGGGTTAACACCTGACCTTAAACCCTGCATACACAACCCCTATATTTACTCTAATCCTGACCCCATGCTGAAACAGATTTTCTGTAAGTACGTATTTTGTTGTAAAATGTGATGATCTTGTGTGAGCGGACCTGTTCAAAACTGAGTTTGCTAGTCATGTACTGATGTTTTAGTGTCACTACCGAAACAGTCAGTACTGAAACAGCTTGCCATAGTGTTATGATGGTTTTGGGAGTGACCGATGAAATGTTCAGTAATTAGTTTTAATAAACACACACTAAGAGTCATTCAAAGCCAAGTGATTTTAGTCTATTGGTTTTGACTGACTAAGTGATCCACATGTAAGATCTGTTTTCTCTGTGAATACATTTGCCTTATGGCGCCCTCGCCTGTCATTCTATAGGTTTATAGAGTTTGGAGACCACGGAGGAAACTATTACGGCATCAGCGTGGATTCGGTCCGTAGGGTTCTAGCGGAGGGCAAGGTGTGCCTGCAGGATGTGGAACCACACGTGAGTTGTATTCTCTTTGTGTGTGGCAACATTTGGTAGACCCATGTGGTAATGTGTCAGCAACCCATATGGAAGGATGTCCAAAACATGCTCTATTAGAAGACCTATTATTTCATAGCTTGTATTACAGGTTATTATTGCCAGTATGATACAAACACAGCGATCAGTTACAAGACCTCCAACTCGACAAGGCAGAGAGAGAGAGTCCTATATTACATGTCATATTTGTTGACTTTGGAGCTGAAACCAAGGCCAGGAATGAGGTCATCCTGGACAAGAAGCTTCTGTCAGCTGCACTCCAATTGGTACATTTCCTGTGGTCCGATTATTTTTCATCGGCTTGTAACATTTATAGAAACATTCTCGCTATATTAACGAACAAGCTATACGGGCGCGTATTTGAAACCATGCCTTGCCAAACCAACAGGCCCAGCGCAGAAGCCCGGAATGCTTTGTTCAAGTGTTCCATCCAGCTGATGCGTGGAGTTGAACTTGTGGTATTACAAAATGAAACGATACGGCAGCAGCAGCGCAGGTCAAATGGAAACTCCAATGTCGCTCTAATGATTTGATGACTGACTTAGCAAATTTCCCTAACACGCTCCTCAAACTGTTATCTCCTCTTCTTCTTCTCTTGAAGGCAATAAAGACTTTATATACGTCGGAATTCAAACCGTATGTGGTGTTCGTGAAGCCTCCAGCAATGCAGCAGCTGAGGCTCAGTCGGAGAAGAGCTAAAATCCTGTCTGGTTCCAATGAGCCAACACCCATGAGGACATTCTCGGTGAGGACGTTCTCCTGCTCGAGTTGAGTTAAGGCTTTGGACTTATGTAGGCCACCGTACCACTTTACCATTGTTTTGACTTTCGTGTCAAGCTGATGTTTTATTATTCTGGAATTCGTTTGCTAGACTTGCTATGAATATTAAACCCTGATATTAATGCAGAATGTTAATAATGTGCAGTGATATCTACTAATACCTATGCTAAGCAATAGAAACTGTACACTAGTACATTACCAGTCAAACGTTTTAGTACACTACCAGCCAAACGTTTTAGTACACTACCAGCCAAACGTTTTAGATACACTACCAGACAAACGTTTTAGTACACTACCAGCCAAACGTTTTAGTACACTACCAGCCAAACGTTTTAGATACACTACCAGACAAACGTTTTAGATACACTACCAGCCAAACGTTTTAGTACACTACCAGCCAAACGTTTTAGATACACTACCAGTCAAACGTTTTAGATCACTACCAGCCAAACGTTTTAGTACACTACCAGCCAAACGTTTTAGATACACTACCAGTCAAACGTTTTAGATACACTACCAGTCAAACGTTTTAGATACACTACCAGACAAACGTTTTAGTACACAACCAGTCAAACGTTTTAGATACACTACCAGTCAAACGTTTTAGATACACTACCAGTCAAACGTTTTAGTACACTACCAGTTAAACGTTTTAGTACACTACCAGCCAAACGTTTTAGTACACTACCAGCCAAACGTTTTAGATACACTACCAGTCAAACGTTTTAGATACACTACCAGTCAAACGTTTTAGATACACTACCAGTCAAACGTTTTAGTACACTACCAGTCAAACGTTTTAGATACACTACCAGTCAAACGTTTTAGTACACTACCAGCCAAACGTTTTAGTACACTACCAGCCAAACGTTTTAGATACACTACCAGTCAAACGTTTTAGTACACTACCAGCCAAACGTTTTAGTACACTACCAGCCAAACGTTTTAGTACACTACCAGCCAAACGTTTTAGATACACTACCAGTCAAACGTTTTAGATACACTACCAGTCAAACGTTTTAGATACACTACCAGACAAACGTTTTAGTACACAACCAGTCAAACGTTTTAGATACACTACCAGTCAAACGTTTTAGATACACTACCAGTCAAACGTTTTAGTACACTACCAGTCAAACGTTTTAGATACACTACCAGTCAAACGTTTTAGATACACTACCAGTCAAACGTTTTAGTACACTACCAGTCAAACGTTTTAGTACACAACCAGTCAAACGTTTTAGTACTCTACCAGTCAAACGTTTTAGTACACTACCAGTCAAACGTTTTAGTACACTACCAGACAAACGTTTTAGTACACTACCAGACAAACGTTTTAGTACACTACCAGTCAAACGTTTTAGTACACTACCAGTCAAACGTTTTAGATACACTACCAGACAAACGTTTTAGTACACTACCAGTCAAACGTTTTAGTACACTACCAGACAAACGTTTTAGTACACTACCAGTCAAACGTTTTAGTACACTACCAGCCAAACGTTTTAGATACACTATCAGCCAAACGTTTTAGTACACTACCAGTCAAACGTTTTAGTATACTACCAGTCAAACGTTTTAGATACACTACCAGTCAAACGTTTTAGATACACTACCAGTCAAACGTTTTAGTACACTACCAGCCAAACGTTTTAGTACTCTACCAAACGTTTTAGTACACTACCAGTCAAACGTTTTAGTACACAACCAGTCAAACGTTTTAGATACACTACCAGTCAAACGTTTTAGATACACTACCAGTCAAACGTTTTAGATACACTACCAGCCTAACGTTTTAGATACACTACCAGTCAAACGTTTTAGATACACTACCAGTCAAACGTTTTAGTACACTACCAGTCAAACGTTTTAGATACACTACCAGTCAAACGTTTTAGATCACTACCAGCCAAACGTTTTAGTACACTACCAGTCAAACGTTTTAGATACACTACCAGTCAAACGTTTTAGATACACTACCAGTCAAACGTTTTAGATACACTACCAGTCAAACGTTTTAGTACACTACCAGTCAAACGTTTTAGATACACTACCAGTCAAACGTTTTAGATACACTACCAGTCAAACGTTTTAGTACACTACCAGCCAAACGTTTTAGATACACTACCAGTCAAACGTTTTAGATACACTACCAGTCAAACGTTTTAGTACACTACCAGTCAAACGTTTTAGATACACTACCAGTCAAACGTTTTAGATACACTACCAGTCAAACGTTTTAGTACACTACCAGTCAAACGTTTTAGATACACTACCAGTCAAACGTTTTAGTACACTACCAGTCAAACGTTTTAGATACACAACCAGTCAAACGTTTTAGATCACTACCAGCCAAACGTTTTAGTACACTACCAGTCAAACGTTTTAGATACACTACCAGTCAAACGTTTTAGTACACTACCGGACAAACGTTTTAGATACACTACCAGTCAAACGTTTTAGATACACTACCAGTCAAACGTTTTAGATACACTACCAGTCAAACGTTTTAGTACACTACCAGTCAAACGTTTTAGTACACTACCAGTCAAACGTTTTAGATACACTACCAGTCAAACGTTTTAGATACACTACCAGTCAAACGTTTTAGATACACTACCAGCCAAACGTTTTAGATACACTACCAGTCAAACGTTTTAGATACACTACCAGTCAAACGTTTTAGATACACTACCAGTTAAACGTATATGTATATGCTGTGCAGCAGCGGCAATCATGCATAAAATGTGATGGCATTCCAGGAACTATAGTCTGGGAATTTTAGCCTGCCAAATGATATTGCTTGTGTGAAGCCACACTCTGGACCACTTCTTATTCTCTGCCAGCAGCAATGAGACGCTTTAAGAAAGTTTTAAAATTTAAAAATTACCACAGTTTAAAGATTACCACTAAGACATACTTCCAGTCTGCTGTCAGGAGATGTATTGTGAGAGCTTCCAATCATTACTTAAAACTGGCAACAAAGAAGGATTTGTTGATCATATTGATGCAAATCCCACTAGTACATTTCTAACAAACAATTAAACCACAACAAATTCACTTCAAAATCAGAATTGTATCTAGTTACAAACTATAGACCCACTATAGACAACTATAATATATATATATATATATATATATATATATATATATATATATATATATATATATATATATATATATATATATACACACACACATATATATGATATCCACAACCACCATATCTTTGTGTGTCTAACAAGCTACCATGCTGCTTAAGTACCGTCCACACCCGAGCATGGACAGGTCACATGTACTGACCTGGTGTGTCTCGACCTCCTCCAGTCCTCCTTGACTTCTCATGGCAAAGGTCCCCTTTAAAACCGTTGCAGGGTGGGCTGCAGGTGTGCTCTGAAACAGGTTCTTCTGTCCTTAACCCAGGCTCTGTGAGGTTTTGGGGAGCAGCAGCGGTCTCTTGGCGTTTGGGTGGCGAGTTCATCACTAACCCCACTGAGCCCCATATGGGTCATGCTGTGAACTGGCCCACCTAAATCCACCCCGGGGTCTTATAAAAAACCTTAGGTCATCCCCTACACACCTGGATGCAGTTTCACGTACTACCAGGCTGCAGAGTGCCCTGCGGCGCAAAAAGTCGCGCTCGTCTTTCCATATTAACCTTGGACACTACATGCCAGACTCCATCAAGCCAGTGGTTTAACAAGGGCCATTTGGACATTGCTTCAGTCATGATCTAACTGTGGGGGTCCGTTTTTATGGCTTTGTTCACTGCTCTCCTCATTGTACCAATGCAACTCAACATGTGTTCAGCAAAAGATTCATGAACTTTAAAATGAAAAGCCTTTATAAAGAGATTTAGATGCATTTATGGACAAGTTGTGTTCTACCATAGCAGTTTGGGGATATAGATACATTTTTTTATATGTTAATTGTTGCAGACATTGTCATCTCTGGATGCTTTTTTAACGCTCTGTCAAAAACTGGTTATTACTACATATTATTGTGAACGAAAACAGGTTCAATTATCTACTACACACAGGCGTATTTGATTATTAATTGACCAAGCTAAACGCCAATTATTAGCTATATAAGCTACAATGCCGTTTGTAGATCCCAATATATTATATTATAGCTATCTAAGCTACAATGCCGTTTGTAGATCCCATTATTTTATAGCTATATAAGCTACAATTCTGTTTGTAGATCCCAATATATTATATTATAGCTATATAAGCTACAATTCTGTTTGTAGATCACAATATATTTTATTATAGCTATATAAGCTACAATTCTGTTTGTAGATCACAATATATTTTATTATAGCTATATAAGCTACAATGCTGTTTGTAGATCCCAATATATTATATTATAGCTATATAAGCTACAATGCTGTTCGTAGATCCCAATATATTATATTATAGCTATATAAGCTACAATTCTGTTTGTAGATCACAATATATTTTATTATAGCTATATAAGCTACAATGCCGTTTGTAGATCCCAATATATTATATTATAGCTATATAAGCTACAATTCTGTTTGTAGATCACAATATATTTTATTATAGCTATATAAGCTACAATGCTGTTTGTAGATCCCAATATATTATATTATAGCTATATAAGCTACAATGCTGTTCGTAGATCCCAATATATTATAGCTATATAAGCTACAATTCTGTTTGTAGATCACAATATATTTTATTATAGCTATATAAGCTACAATGCTGTTCGTAGATCCCAATATATTATATTATAGCTATATAAGCTACAATTCTGTTTGTAGATCACAATATATTTTATTATAGCTATATAAGCTACAATGCTGTTTGTAGATCCCAATATATTATATTATAGCTATATAAGCTACAATGCTGTTCGTAGATCCCAATATATTATAGCTATATAAGCTACAATTCTGTTTGTAGATCACAATATATTTTATTATAGCTATATAAGCTACAATGCTGTTCGTAGATCCCAATATATTATATTATAGCTATATAAGCTACAATTCTGTTTGTAGATCACAATATATTTTATTATAGCTATATAAGCTACAATGCTGTTTGTAGATCCCAATATATTATATTATAGCTATATAAGCTACAATGCTGTTCGTAGATCCCAATATATTATAGCTATATAAGCTACAATTCTGTTTGTAGATCACAATATATTTTATTATAGCTATATAAGCTACAATGCTGTTCGTAGATCCCAATATATTATATTATAGCTATATAAGCTACAATGCTGTTCGTAGATCCCAATATATTATATTATAGCTATATAAGCTACAATGCTGTTTGTAGATCACAATATATTATATTATAGCTATATAAGCTACAATGCTGTTCGTAGATCCCAATATATTATATTATAGCTATATAAGCTACAATGCTGTTTGTAAATCACAATATATTATATTATAGCTATATAAGCTACTATGCTGTTCGTAGATCCCAATATATTATATTATAGCTATATAAGCTACAATGCTGTTTGTAAATCACAATATATTATATTATAGCTATATAAGCTACAATGCTGTTTGTAAATCCCAATATATTATAGCTAGGAAGGTATTTCTCCCACAAAGAGTTCTACCTGTATGGAGTGAATAGTGTGAGTAGGTTCTTATCTGGTGTAACACATCCAGAGATGTCTTCTGTGAACAGTCTTACGGTAGGCCACACCGCTTCTAACGCCCCTCACAGTCTCACAGGGCTGGGCTCGCCATCTTGGTTCTCCAGGTCTTTCTGTGAGTCTAACAAAGAAAAAAGTCTACACACATAGTGCAGAACAATAAATTCTTCTATCCTGTTTCTAACATGAAATCTCATTAACTCATTTTCTTAATTTCGGAATACCTCATAATTTATTCATGCTATTTTCCATGACAGCACTGGGGGGGTATCTTTGTTTACTTTGTGTTAGAACTTCCGTTGCGACCGTGGATACGTTGATTTTAATTGCAAGCAAAACGACAACAAACAAATAAAATGACTAGCATAACATGTTCATTTAAAGGGAGTCACAATAATTATAAGAGGAAAACTTGGCTTGAACAACAGTGTTACGAACACAGCACATAAAGATCAGAGTGTTGTGGAGCCGCCTTCCAAAGAAGACCACCTGCGTCTCTGGCTGAGGCTCTAAATTTAAAACATCCACCCAAACCTCCGTATGTCTGCTCTTACCATTCTGTGGAGGAGAACCAGCACCAGAGCTTCCTTATCCAGAGAACTGTCTCGCTTATGAAGCTCAGACGAAGCAGACGTGTCGGGAGCTGGAGAGTTTATCAGTTAAGTAACTGTTTTCTGATCAGTGTCCACCGCACAAGGCCATCTGGGCTGTAACTAACACCCACGCAGAGTGGCTCGGGCAGCTGGCTGGATTTGGGTTTAACCGGCTTTCAGAAATATAAACTCACCGCCCACCTTCCCACTGTGCAGGTACTGATTTGCTTCAGTACTTTTATAGTTTTTCATTGCTGAACCATCTAAACCTTCCGAGAGTACATAGTAATTAAACATGTCTCCATAAGTAACCTCAGACCACCTTCTCATATCACCCACCCACTGTGTTATTAACCTCAGACCACCTTCTCATATCATCCACCCACTGTGTTATTAACCTTGTAGGAGTCAGTGTTGTCCCATTAGAACTTCTTACTGTCTCTCTGGTCTCCTCCCATGTAACTGTATTCATTTTGATTAGCTGAGCGGAAGTTCTAACACAAAGGTGGAAGAAATACACGCTTGAAAGTGGGTGTGGAGAAATACGGTGAATACCCAAAATAAGAATACACTTTAAGTACAAAGGATTAAGTAACACTCATATATTAAAGAAACACTGATGCTTTAACAAGATTTTACATGTGAGGAATTACTATACATCACAACAATATTTGTATAGGAGTTACTACTCCTATATATTCTTTTACACTTTTAACACAAATTTGAATTGAGTTACCAATAACATTGCTAAATATGTACACTCAAATAACCCAAATATACTCAACCTTGACACAGTTGTGCTACAAGTAATGATTTAAAATCCAATATAATACATGCCCTGCGCTTTCAAAACTCTTTTTTAAGACCATGCAACTGCAATTGGCTAGCGATTAGCACCAGCTAGCGATTAGCACCAGCCAGCGATTAGCACCAGCTAGCGATTAGCACCAGCCAGCGATTAGCACCAGCCAGCGATTAGCACCAGCCAGCGATTAGCATTAACCACACGTTTAAAGCATTTCACAAAAGTTAAAGAACATTCTCATAACTCCAATTGGTTTTTAATTGTCTTCCTTTCTTCAGTAAAGCGTATGAATTTAAAATTAGGGTGTACTCTCCCTTTACAGTGACTAGCTAAGCTAGCTGAGCAGAGAAACTGGGGCTTCAACTCACCAGAGTTTCAAACACTTACTACATCGACAGAAACTGCTTCCCTCACGTTTACAGCCAAGATTCTGATAAAAGAACAGTTTATTAGCCTTAATATACGGTATTAGTCAACATTTTAGAAGAATTATTTGGTATTTCATACCGAGAATTGCTCAGCTGGTCTGAAGCACGTTGTTGCAGGTCTCTCAAGCGGAAAAAGCGAACGAAGCAACTTCTTTTAACTCTGCAAATGCGTAGAAAATGGGTCTGTCTCAAACCCTAGTGAGTGTCTAAGTAGGCTGTCTAGGTAGCAGCTGTGTAAGTAGCAGTGTTCTCTCCTCATCTCTCCTCATAAAACAGATTACTGAGACGCTCTAGTTAGAGAGAGACTGCGTCACGGCTTGTTCCCGCCCACTGCAGCACGCCACCGGTGGTTTAGCTGGTTGCTAAGTTACCAGCCGGCATCCAAAACAATAGCCCAAGGCTTTAAAATCCGCTAGCATAAATGCTAATAGCTTGAGTATAAAACTGCTAAATGGTGAAGGACTCGTTACAGAGTTGATAATAAAATACTGTTTTGTGTGATTATATGACCAGAAACACATTAAAACTCCAGAGAGAATCAAAATAACTCACATTTTAAAACCACTTTACTGCTCGTAGATTAGCCTGCGTTGCATCATGGGATTGTCTTGGCGGCTGAGGAAGAGTTCAATACTTCTTAAAATCAGGTCTAAATAAGGTTCCTCAGTAGACAGTATGTTTAAGATAACTAAGAATTGAGACAGTCTACATGTCGGGAGCGCATACTATGACGTACAATGCTGCCTATGTAGGAGCTCACTAGGTTTTGAGACACCCAATATATTGTGCCCCCTTTCAGGAGTGACGCCAGGTTTTGGTAGCTCCATATTTCATTTGGGTCATACATATTATAGCTGTATAAGCTACAATGCCATTAGTATAATATAATATATAATATACAGGGGTTGGACAATGAAACTGAAACACCTGGTTTTAGACCACAATAATTTATTAGTATGGTGTAGGGCCTCCTTTTGCGGTCAATACAGTGTCAGTTGGTCTTGGGAATGACATATACAAGTCCTGCTCAGTGGTCAGAGGGATTTTAAGTAATTCTTCTTGCAGGACAGTGTCCAGGTCACTACGTGATGCTGGTGGAGGAAAACGTTTCCTGACTTGCTCCTCCAAAACACCCCAAAGTGGCTCAATAATATTTAAATCTTGTGACTGTGCAGGCCATGGGAGATGTTCAACTTCACTTTCATGTTCATCAAACCATCTTTCTCCAGTCTTGCTGTGTGTATTGGTGCATTGTCATCCTGATACACGGCACCGCCTTCAGGATACAATGTTTGAACCATTAGATGCACATGGTCCTCCAGAATGGTTCGGTAGTCCTTGGCAGTGACGTGCCCATCTAGCACAACGGCATTTGTAGAACGGCAATATATTATATTATAGCTATATTGTAAAACAATATCTTAATGGATATTGTAAAAATACTTTTATTGATATCGTAATGCCTGATTACGTTATTGGTAATGTATTACATTTTAGCTCAAATTTCTTTTCAAATGCATGATGTAATGTTTTTATCGTCCTCAGTTCCAACACTAGGAATTTTAATGTTCTTCATTACATACTCAATAACATAGTATGTAAACTATCATTCTTGTAATGGAAAACAAAGAATAATACAATTTTCAGTGTCCAGTATACTGGACAGTCATAATAAGAGAGTTTTTTATCAACAACATAATAAGATACAGATCAAGGAATGAGCGTGTCCTGTGTTTAATGCATGTACAGCTGCACTTCCTAAAACACTAAATCATTTTCATAATCATATTCATACAATAATAATAAACAAAAAAGCTTTTTAACACAGAAAGAAAGAACTTTTCTAAACACAGGTAATGTTTAGGTTATATTTGGATTTGTTATTCTGAAGTTGATAAAAAAAATTAATTAATTTTTCACATTTTCAGAAGCCTAATTACAGTGCCCAGCCTACTGACCAGTGAAATCCTGAAATAATTAAAAATATAATTTTCTCCTCATTCATAGATTATCAAACACTGCCACTCCTAAATACACTGTAATTCTTGAGTAGCAAGAATCCTGAATGATTATGTTTTTAATGCAGAATCTATTATATTGATCAAAACACCATTTACTGCACTGATTCCAAATGTCCTGTACATATATGTAGTAATTAATATATCTACTGTTTTATTTGGGACATACATACATACAGAGACATTTCTGAAATAAAAACAGAAACAGTTTATAATTTAGACTTGGAGGCCATGACTGTTTCTGTTTATGTCAGGATAAAAAAAAGAAAAGATTCTATTAAGTGACCATCCAATACAAAGATTGGCTTCTGTAGAAACAAACAGAAGTAAGGGGGGTGAGGTACCTGCTTCTAAAGAGCTACAGGGAAAAAGTGTCCAGTATACTGGACGTTTGGAATAAGGAGACTTAGAACTTTGTCCGATCTGGACAAAGTGATAGTCTTGTTAGAAGTTAACTAAAGGAAATGATATTTATAATAGATACAGATATTAGGATATTAGGGTAGGTGTAATAATATAATAAGGTATTAAATTACGGTGGCACAGTGGTGTAGTGGTTAGTATGGTGGTGTAGTGGTTAGTACGGTGGTGTAGTGGTTAGTACAGTGGTGTAGTGGTTAGTACGGTGGTGTAATGTTTAGTATGGTGATGTAGTGGTTAGTACGGTGGTTTAGTGGTTAGTGCAGTGGTGTAGTGGTTAGTACGTTGGTGTAATGGTAAGTTCGGTGGTTTAGTGGTTAGTATGATGGTGTAGTGGTTAGTATGGTGGTGTAGTGTTTAGTACGGTGGTGTAGTGGTTAGTACGGTGGTGTAGTGGTTAGTACGGTGGTGTAGTGGTTAGTATGGTGGTGTAGTGGTTAGCACGGTGGTGTAGTGGTTAATATGGTGGTGTAGTGGTCAGTATGGTGGTGTAGTGGTTAGCACTGTGGTGTAGTGGTCAGCACAGTGGTGTAGTGGTTAGTACTGTGGTGTAGTGGTTAGTACGGTGGTGTAGTGGTTAGTACTGTGGTGTAGTGGTTAGTATGGTGGTGTAGTGGTTAGTACGGTGGTGTAGTGGTTATTACGGTGGTGTGGTGGTTAGTACTGTGGTGTAGTGGTTAGTACGGTGGTGTAGTGGTTAGTATGGTGGTGTAGTGGTCAGTATGGTGGTGTAGTGGTTAGTATGGTGGTGTAGTGGTTAGTACGGTGGTGTAGTGGTTAGTATAGTGGTGTAGTGGTTAGTATGGTGGTGTAGTGGTTAGTATGGTGGTGTAGTGGTTAGTACGGTGGTGTAGTGGTTAGTACTGTGGTGTAGTGGTTAGTACGGTGGTGTAGTGGTTAGTACGGTGGTGTAGTGGTTAGTACGGTGGTGTAGTGGTCAGCACAGTGGTGTAGTGGTTAGTACTGTGGTGTAGTGGTTAGTACGGTGGTGTAGTGGTTAGTACCGTGGTGTAGTGGTCAGTATGGTGGTGTAGTGGTTAGCACTGTGGTGTAGTGGTCAGCACAGTGGTGTAGTGGTTAGTACTGTGGTGTAGTGGTTAGTATGGTGGTGTAGTGGTCAGCACAGTGGTGTAGTGGTTAGTACTGTGGTGTAGTGGTTAGTACGGTGGTGTAGTGGTTAGTACGGTGGTGTAGTGGTCAGTATGGTGGTGTAGTGGTTAGCACTGTGGTGTAGTGGTCAGCACAGTGGTGTAGTGGTTAGTACGGTGGTGTGGTGGTTAGTATGTTGGTGTAGTGTTTAGTATGGTGATGTAGTGGTTAGTACGGTGGTGTAGTGGTTAGTACAGTGGTGTAGTGGTTAGTATGTTGGTGTAGTGGTCAGTACGGTGGTGTAGTGGTTAGTATGTTGGTGTAGTGGTTAGTATGGTGATGTAGTGTTTAGTACGGTGGTGTAGTGGTTAGTACGGTGGTGTAGTGGTTAGTACGGTGGTGTAGTGGTTAGTATGGTGGTGTAGTGGTTAGCACGGTGGTGTAGTGGTTAATATGGTGGTGTAGTGGTCAGTATGGTGGTGTAGTGGTTAGCACTGTGGTGTAGTGGTTAGTACGGTGGTGTAGTGGTTAGTACTGTGGTGTAGTGGTTAGTATGGTGGTGTAGTGGTCAGCACAGTGGTGTAGTGGTTAGTACTGTGGTGTAGTGGTTAGTACGGTGGTGTAGTGGTTAGTACTGTGGTGTAGTGGTTAGTATGGTGGTGTAGTGGTTAGTACGGTGGTGTAGTGGTTATTACGGTGGTGTGGTGGTTAGTACTGTGGTGTAGTGGTTAGTATGGTGGTGTAGTGGTCAGTATGGTGGTGTAGTGGTTAGTACGGTGGTGTAGTGGTTAGTATAGTGGTGTAGTGGTTAGTATGGTGGTGTAGTGGTTAGTATGGTGGTGTAGTGGTTAGTACGGTGGTGTAGTGGTTGGTACTGTGGTGTAGTGGTTAGTACGGTGGTGTAGTGGTTAGTACGGTGGTGTAGTGGTTAGTACGGTGGTGTAGTGGTCAGCACAGTGGTGTAGTGGTTAGTACTGTGGTGTAGTGGTTAGTACGGTGGTGTAGTGGTTAGTACCGTGGTGTAGTGGTCAGTATGGTGGTGTAGTGGTTAGCACTGTGGTGTAGTGGTCAGCACAGTGGTGTAGTGGTTAGTACTGTGGTGTAGTGGTTAGTACTGTGGTGTAGTGGTTAGTATGGTGGTGTAGTGGTCAGCACAGTGGTGTAGTGGTTAGTACTGTGGTGTAGTGGTTAGTACGGTGGTGTAGTGGTTAGTACGGTGGTGTAGTGGTCAGTATGGTGGTGTAGTGGTTAGCACTGTGGTGTAGTGGTCAGCACAGTGGTGTAGTGGTTAGTACGGTGGTGTAGTGGTTAGTACTGTGGTGTAGTGGTTAGTACGGTGGTGTAGTGGTTAGTACGGTGGTGTAGTGGTCAGTATGGTGGTGTAGTGGTCAGCACAGTGGTGTAGTGGTTAGTACTGTGGTGTAGTGGTTAGTACGGTGGTGTAGTGGTTAGTACTGTGGTGTAGTTGTTAGTATGGTGGTGTAGTGGTTAGCACTGTGGTGTAGTGGTCAGTATGGTGGTGTAGTGGTCAGCACAGTGGTGTAGTGGTTAGTACTGTGGTGTAGTGGTTAGTACGGTGGTGTAGTGGTTAGTACGGTGGTGTAGTGGTTAGTATGGTGGTGTAGTGGTTAGTACGGTGGTGTGGTGGTTAGTATGTTGGTGTTGTGGTTAGTACTGTGGTGTAGTGGTTAGTATGGTGGTGTAGTAGTTAGTATAGTGGTGTAGTGGTTAGTACTGTGGTGTAGTGGTTAGTACGGTGGTGTGGTGGTTAGTATGTTGGTGTTGTGGTTAGTACGGCTCCAGCCGCCCGTGACCCCAACTAGCAGGATAAAGCAGAAGATGATGGATGGATGGAAGATTAAGCTGGACTTAAAGTAGCAAAAATGTAATTACTAAATGTGACTAAAACTAATAAGCATCCCATTTAACCACAATTAACACTGAGCTTAGTTGGCCCATTTGGTTTGGCCTGCCAGAAAGTTGCCATAACCCCTCTGTTTAAAACATAATGTATCCTGTTTAATCGTATAGTAGACTGAATTTTGAAGCAGCAAGACGTGTAGTGTATTTTTAACTTTTATAAAACTGCTGTACAGCCCACCTGCCTTAACGTTTTCCTCAGCACACAGTAAACACAAAAAACTAAAGGTTTGGGAACTTCTGAGCTGTATAATTACGCTAAGCTAAGTCTGTGCTTTTAGTGCTGTCAGCGCATTTACTGCAGATGTAAAACTCATTCATTGCATATTTTGCAGGACACAGACTTTGAGGAAATGATTAACACAGCCCGGGCAATGGAGAACAAACATGGCTACTTCTTCGAGAAGATCATCATCAATGACGATTTAGCCTTGGCATTCAAAGAAATCAGAGCAGAACTGGCAAGGCTTGAAAAAGAAACCAACTGGATCCCAAAAACATGGACTCAGGCTTGAAAAATGTGGAATTGTGTGTACGGTTTGCCCAGCTTGGATAAACTGTTATAACTTTTGTTTTGTCATATTTAAACAAAGTCTACCAGAGAAGAACATTGTGATTGCGCAACTATTAACCACACGTCCTCATCCAACTGAAAGTACTGAGTATTGATTAATTTGGTGTCCCGAATCAGAGCTTTTATTATGTTTCGCAGTTGGGTTGGGGAAATGTTCATGTGTTGGAAAGCAAACATTGGTAATTGCCTCGCGTCTCCATCCAGTTCTTAAATGTAAATCGATCTGTAAACTGGACTACTCCTGTACTCCAACTCTCCCGCCTTTGTGTACTGCTGTGGCTCATGTTTTGACATTAATCGCTAGCAGACATGAACTCTCCATAACAAGATATGTTCTCAATTTGGATTAAGTAGGGTGGAGCAAGGCCACATTCATCCCTCACAACATGGGACTTCGAGAACGAACTCTGGACAATGCCTCTGAAACCCGTCCAGCTAGCTACATTGTACAAGTCCCACAAGTTTCCATTGCACTTTGAGAATGAACAAGGTTCAAGCTATGCTTCTGATGTTATAGCCCTGAGGCTTACTATGATTTAAACGTGTCTTAGTTTCCTGAAGAACCTTGACTTGGTGTTTAGAGTTGGAGTCTGGAGACCTCGATCCATCAGTCAAACGTCCTCCAAGCACTTTATGTTGTATCGCCTTTTTTTATCATTATGGAAAGCCAAAACAGCCCAACGATTCCCATGCTATGATTCCACAGAAGCTTTATTTTGATCTGGATGGGGGGGGTGGGATCGACACAGGATGGAAGCAAAGAAGTTTTTCTGGAAGCTAGCAGGTCCTCCAGAAGCCAGAGGAGGGAGAGGAGTTTATTTTCTCCAGTGCTCAGTATATTAAAGCGGAATTAAAGAGTGACAGGAGACTTTTGTAGGGTCACTTTGGCCAGCGGCCTGGGCGGTACAATGGAGGGGAAACTCCACACATACCTGGCTTTTGCCTTCTAGTCAGGCCAAAGTGAAAAGACAGTAAAATGTGTAGGAAACTGTTCAGCTGAGAATCACCTACAGTTGAGTTCAACTTTGCCACAGCAGAAGACTGCAAAGACGTACGTACTCATTATGACACCAAAGTACGCTGCTACAATCAGTAACTATGCAAACTCCACAATGCTGGTGACGCCGGTGAGTTGAATAGGTTGTTGGTAGTCACATGAGTCTGGTGGTGTGCCAAATCCATACTGAGGGTGGTGATCCAAATTAATATGGATCTGAACTGAAAAATGCTTCTATCAAGACAGCAGATGTAAAAACAAGCTTCTATTAAAGACGTTTTTCTACTCAAGAACTACCTTCTCCTCCAGATGACCTTCTACTCAATAACTACCTTCTCCTCCAGATGACCTTCTACTCAAGAACTACCTTCTCCTCCAGACATCTTTCTACTCAAGAACTACCTTCTCCTCCAGACATCTTTCTACTCAAGAACTACCTTCTCCTCCAAACATCTTTCTACTCAAGAACTACCTTCTCCTCCTGACATTCTTCTACTTAAGAATCACCTTCTCCTCCTGACATCTTTCTACTTAAGAACTACCTTCTCCTCCTGACATTGTTCTACTCAAGAATCACCTTCTCCTCCTGACATTCTTCTACTTAAGAATCACCTTCTCCTCCTGACATCTTTCTACTTAAGAACTACCTTCTCCTCCTGACATTGTTCTACTTAAGAATCACCTTCTCCTCCTGACATTCTTCTACTTAAGAATCACCATCTCCTCCAGACAACTTTCTACTCAAAAACTACCTTCTCCTCCAGACATTCTTCTACTCGAAAGCCACCTTCTCCATGCCAGACGTCCTTCTACTGAAGATCTGCCTACTCTTCCAGACGTCCTTCTACTCAAAAACTACCTTCTCCTCCAGATGTCCTTGTACTCAAGAACTACCTTCTCCTTCAGATGTTCTTCTATTCAAGAACTACCTTCTCCTCCAGATGTTCTTCAATTCAAGAACTCCCTTCTCCTCTAGACATCCTTCTATTCAAGAAGTACCTTCTCCTCCTGACATCCTTCTATTTAAGAACCACCTTTTCCTCCAGACGACTTTATACTTAAGAACTACCATCTCCTCCAGACGTCCTTCTACTCCAGATCTGCCTTCTCCTCCAGACGTCCTTCTACTCCAGATCTGCCTTCTCCTCCTAACATCCTTCTACTCAAGATCTGCCTTCTCCTCCTAACGTCCTTCTACTCAAGATCTGCCTTCTCCTCCAGACGTCCTTCTACTCAAGATCTGCCTTCTCCTCCAGACGTCCTTTTACTCCAGATCTACCTTCTTCTCCAGACATCCTTCTTAATTAGAAAACTAATGAAAGCATACAAAGGTATTAAGGTGCAACATTTTTGTTAGAGATTGCATCGACTTGATACCAAGGTGTTGTACAATGACTGTTATGAGGTTTTCAAACAAGATAGGATTGGTAAATAGGAAACTTCATCATTTCCCCTCATGAACAACAAGTTTTGGAACTCGATAAAAGCTCCCTGTGTGTTTTTTTTTTTTTTTGGTTAGATTAATTTGATGCAAACCATAGGCATTTTGATAGCTTGTGATACAGCTCCCTGTGCCCTGCCCTCCATTAGCAAACACCTTATTGCCTACCAGTGCTGTGTAATTCGGAAGCTATCTTGCTTGTTTTTGTTGTAATAAGTTATATTGTTGTGTTGCAGATTGTAAACATGATTATTGATAGGACTGTATACGGAATTATTATTTCAGCCAAGTGGGGCGAAAGCATGTGAACTAATGCCACGTTTGCATGTTTGTGGTATGGCGGATATTCCGTTGTTGTATTCCACTGGATCTGTCACGGAAAAATCTACCATCAGAACCGCCGATCAACTGCCTTGGTGGAATAAAGCAGATATGGACACCAAACATCACATTCTTAAATTCCAGACGAGCCCAGTATTACAAAACAAGAACATAGCACAGAGAGTCCTCCTGCCTGTCTCCACCTTAAATAAATCATCCACACTAATAAAGCTCTCTGGGAATCATCTGTTTTCGCCAATCACAATGCCAACAAGATTCCCCAAGATTGGCAGGTATTAAAACTGAGAAGGCAATTTGATCTATGCCATAGTTCACATCTTACATTCCTCATTTTTTTGGTAATAATTGGGTTTGGAAATGCTAAAGCTAGCCATCAAGGTTTTACAGCAGAAGCAACGTTAGACTCATTTCCCATTGTAAGGCTCAGTGATCTATTTGTTGAGCGATCCCTTCCAGGGCCTTGTGTCCTTAACGATGAAGCCGCATTCTTCCAAAAGAGCCGGGAGAGGAGCATAATTCCCTCATCGCCAAGTTTCCGAGTACCTTTGGTGGACACTAAATGCATTTATTGGTCAATCATGGCCCATCCAACTGCCGCTGTCAATCAAACCGGTATTATGTAGCCTCTGGTAATGGATTTATAATCATTCGGCACGAGAGAAGGTGCGACGGAGTGAAAGGTCCGGGGAGCAAGACAGATACAGTACGCGTCTGGTTTTTGTGAGGAGACTCGGTGGAGGGCAGACAGCCCGTGCTTTGTGGCTTTTACGAGAGGTCAGGTTCTGGGCTGATGTCATCCCTATTAAAAGGCTATCTGAACAGCGAAGGCAGGACTGATGTTAAATGGTCCAGGCTGCTCCACACACGTTTTGTAAGCGACCTGCGAAAGTATGCAGTGCGGTTCAAGAACGTGTTTTCAGGCTCCCTCGCTAATTGCTACAATCAGTGCGAGTGGCGTGGCGCTAACGCTGCACTAATGAAAAGAAGCGCCATGTGTTTCCATTAAACTCCGTTAAATGGCACGGGTGCTTCATCTCGCGGTTTAACAGATAGCGCCCCCTTTCCCAAAAACAGGCGTCACGCTTGGGGCTCTACCGAGGAACAACCTTAGCTTTTAATGAGAGTGGAAAGGGAATGCTATTAACAGCGTGAGAAACAGTTATTCCCATGCCATGTTTACACTTCCTAATTACATGGCGGAGGAGGTCATTTGATGTGAACTCATGCGTCGTGGGCCAAAGTCAACAATTTAAGTACGCCCAATGACGCCTCGTGATGATTGGCGAATTGCAGAAATCCTGACGAGGCTCCACGTGAAGATTCTGATTTCCAAAAGGATTTGGCGTCCGCGTCCGAACAAAACCAGCAGCGATCGCTTGGGCTGGTTTTCGTACACCAGTCATTGATCACACTACCAACATGGCAAACTATTTTAACATGTGTGAGGAGGCTTTCAGAAACCTGGCCCTAAAAGCCTGAGTGGATGAAATGGTCTTCAATGGGCCGCGCTTTCAGTTGGACGGCGCATCGGGCGCGCGCCTCCATGCCAGACCAGGCAATGTTCCTGGACCGAGTTACCCTAGAACCTCGCTGTTAGAGCAAGCTGCGAGCAGACAGAACACTAAAACACCTTCATCTCCTGAGATCCACTAGGGCACCAGGCGTATCGGTTATTGTGTTTCATACCGCGTAATAAAGGGCAGGAGTACGAGGACGTCTGTTCCTTAAGACATTAATACTTCATTGTATAGGTGCTTTGTGACTCGGCTCCCATCCGCTTAACTCTTCCACAGACGATCGAGCCCGTCTGAGACCGTAATTGAAGTGAAATATAGTACGGCCTCTTTTCCATCTGTCGCTACGCGGCGGCCTGCAAACGTAAACCCAACGGTCATTCGTTTAGTCAGAGCTCTTGAGTTCACGAAGATAATGACACTTTTAACAGACGTGTAACTGCAGATCAGCCCAGCGTTTTCATCTCGTTCTCAGACAAAAAGCACGCAATCCAACTGTTTTCGTAACACCAGCGAATCCATACAGGTTACACCACAGCGGCGAAGAGGGAGGGCTTTGTTCTGCAGGCACTCTCTTTCGGTTCCAAAGACATCATTCTCCAGAAACAGGCTGCTTTTGTACCAGTTAAGCACTTATTTAGCCTGTTTTTTTCATAAACCTGCCCCGCGTCATGGCATGTGCCTTGGCTCGCTTTCTAAACGGCTCGCTAATTTTGCTTGCTAGCGTTAGCCGCCCATGTTCTGATTCCAAGTGTGTATTCCAAGCTAAGCTTTTAGAGCTTAGAGATGTTCTGTAGATGTTTTGGATCCCAAACTCTGCATTGATATACATATGAAAACGCCAGCTGTAGCATTGCACAAACATTTTATAATGAATGGACCTAAAGTACATGGAAATCAGTGGTCGGACAAGAGGAGCCATGCTGGGAGGCTGACGTCTACATTAAAACTGTCCTGATATGTGATGTCATGTCCTTTCTGATATGAATTTCCTGCCCTGTACATTATTTATTTAATCATTTATATCCCTAAAACACACGGAAGCTAAGTCTTTGTCTGATCTTGTTGCAGTTGCGAGTAGTAAGTAGCTCAGACTGTAAATAGGTACAGTAAATATCCAATGAGTACAGGTCCTCAAATCTTCAAGTCGCAACCCTTAAAAACTATGCCTGACAAACGCAGGGCCGAAGATAACATTGCCTTCTCAGTAGGGTAGTTATCGTTAACTAAAACAAACGAAATAATGAAAACTGAAATTGAGAAAACATTTTTATTAACTGAATAAATAAATATAAACGGTAATTAAAAGAAAAAATGATAACTAACTGGAACTGTATCATGCATTTAGAAACCTAACTAAAACCTACTGAAATTATAGATAGAGTAACATTTGTTTTCGTGTTTGTAAATGTACTTATAAGCCTTGTGGACTGTAATTAAATTAATATTTAATATTATATATATATATATATATATATATATATATATATATATATATATATATATATATATATATATATATATATATATATATATAGATAGATAGATAGATAGATAGATAGATAGATATATAGATAGATAGATAGATAGATAGATAGATAGATAGATAGATATCCACTCTGTTCCACATGGTTGCAAAACAAGCATAACCAAAACAAACCATAATATGCAGGAGCACCCCGAGCGGATGGAGGATGCATTGGTAAACACGTTTATCGAGACTGGGACGTCCACACGACTGTGTGACTCAGTTGCCTTCAAAAAGTTTAGCATTTCACTCGAACCAGTATTCAACTCACCCGGTGCTGCAAGAGTGAATAATCTTTGTTGAGTTTTATTTACACAATACTTACTCTGACCTTTTTTTAATTCCGCACCTAAAAAAATAGCACAAAGTGTAAACTAAAACTAATACTAGAACTAATGAAAACTAAACTAAAACTAAGAAGTAATAAAATAATAATAACTAATAAAAACTAGCCAACCCACTCTAAAAACTAATGAAAACTAACTGAATTAGAGAAAAAAGTCACAATTAAATAAAACTAAACTATAGTTAAAAATCCAAAACTATTATAACTTTGCTTCTCAGCCTTTCATGTGTACTAAAGCACCTGCCCACATCACGAATGCTGGCTTTTAAACTGTACGCTGATAACGATTCAGATGGTCCCTCTACTCTTCAGCCTGGAGGAGTCCATGATTTACAAAAAGAATTTCCAATTTTCAGACCACAGAGATACTTTTTTACTTGGCTTCAGTCCAGAGTTTGGGCTCAGAGAAGGCGGCGGCGGCGATACTGGATCAGTTTATCTGTGGTTTCGCCTTTACTTTGTAAAGTTTTAGCTTAGTGATGAACTCACTGTGTTCACAGTAGGGCTGTGTGATATTAACATAGAGTGCGATGTCTGGTAAAGCTGTCAGATATCTGATAAACAGAATTAACTTCTTCATAAACAAGTAACAAAATACAACATTATGAAAGCCCCGTTCAGAGCAGCACGAGCATTTTTGAGAAACAACCAACATTACCTCAACTGATCCTCATATAAAGACTACAAAACCAAATAAATACACCTTTTTTATATAATTGCAACAAAAACTAATTTCATTTATTTTTATTTATTTATTTATTGTTTTTGTTTAGTTATTAAATGATGTGGCGTCACACATTTGGGGTTGTGTTAAGTTTAAAGATAACGGTACTCATGCTTTATGTGTAATTAGGCACTGTGTTCTTAGTTGGTCTGGTCTGAAAACCAGTGGAGAGCGGCAGACCAGTAGGCAATTTCAGTAGGCTAGTTTTAGTATTCACACAATCTTGGTAGCACTACATCCGCCATGTGGCCAGCATCCTGTGACGCAACCACATAGACTCCACATCTTTGAGTTTCTATTTTATGCCCAGTTATGTTACTAACCTGTTACTAATTAGTGAAAACATGTTGCTGGCATTGATTTCAAAATGGGCTTATTACTTATTTTTAAAAAGCAGTAAAGTTTAGTCTTAGTTTCAACATTTGGTATGTTGTCCTAGTACCACTCTCTAATAAATACAGGACTTGATGATTTGCACATCAGTGGATTCTACTTTTACTTACATTGTGTACAGCACCCCAACTGTTTTGGAAACAGAGTTGTATGTTTGGCATTGATATGATTTTTATTGAGGTTTATGTTAAAATGAGATGTTGGAGTTGTTGTCCCACCACTCCACGAGATCACACAGGTCTGTTCAGGGTGGAGTTGGGGGATCCCAGTGTCTTAGGGTCTTACTGTCTGGTTCTCTCCTTTTAGTTTAGGCTGTTATAGGTAGATCTGCCAGAGTCGCCATCCACACTCTGAAAATTCGAATCTGTTTACTTTCATATTCTCTAGTCGCTAATCACTGTCCTCCTGTCCTGCTGAACACTGTTGAAGGACTGACCATCAGGGCCTCCTCCTCACCCATTACCAGCCAGCTCACCTGTCCATCTGTGTCTACTGCTACACCCTCAGTTACATCACTGTACACCATCCAGATGTACCAGCATTGAGATAGGATGGGACTGTTTCAGCTCACGCCCACTTTACATAAAGACTCAGTCAGAGACTGCCTCAGTCAGAGACTGCCTCAGTCAGAGACCGCCTCTACCTGTGCAGCTTCGAAAGCTTTGCTATCCAGATTTCAAACAGAGACTCTTTTCTTTGGTGTTTAGTTTAAACTGTAAATACTGTTTGATCAGAGGAGGATGGGTCTCAGCTTGTGAGTCTGGTTCCTCCCAAGGTTTCTTCCTCCAGTCTGAGGGAGGTGTTCTCGCCACTGTTGCCTCTGTCTTGCTCACAGGGTGATAAATATCTAGTAACTGTCTGTTTTCAAAACTCTGTAAAGCTGCTTTGTGACAACATCGTTGTAAAAAGCTCTATACAAATTGGAATGAATTGAATTGGGACCAGTCCCACAACACCTTTCTGAACAAACCAACTCATTGCAATAGAAAGGCAATAATAAGGCGTATGAGGTAACCGAGTGGTCTGCTTGGAGCGGCAGAGCTTTTCAGACAAACCAAAAGGAGGTGTTCTAACATCGATAGACGTGCTAACAAATCTTGTTGTGTCAACATGCGTTCGATTCCAAATGTTACTATTCCCGAGAAGGTTTTGTTGCGATGTACCAATAAACTATTCTTTTTTTCCATCGGCATGATTATTTTGACTTTACATGGAAAAAAAGAGCGAGCCCGGGCCAAGTGCTGAGCAAGCGTGTAATTATTCTGACAGCTGGACAGTTTCAATTAAGCATTATTTATGGAGACTACAGAGGAATACAAGGCGCTCACTGGAGGAGCCGGGATATTCTAAACATATTCAAAGCCAATTATAATAGCTTCGGCATGGGCGGACCCTCCTCGCAGTTCAGTGCAGCAAATGAGAATGATTAGTTAGCCGCACAGCTCTGGATGAAACTAACCACGCCACCTGTTGGGAAGCGATACTGTAATCAATATGACCCTCGGCCGGATAGAGCAGACCGACCATCGCCATCGTCACTCATCAATCATCCTCCCTATGAAAACGCACCACACAAGCAGTCCCTTTTTTCAAACGCTCAACCTTGGAGCTTGTCCCGTGATGCTTTGGAACATCGTCATCCCTCATGGCTAGCCGAACAGAGCCATGACTATTACTGCCGTGTGCCACGTTCAATCTTGAACAAGGACCCCAGTGTTTCATCTTATCCTTCGATTTCAGGAAAACGCTAACCCTCATTTGAAGATTTTGCTCCCTACTGTTAAATGAAAGACCTTTCTACCAGAACAGTCGCAGTTGGATCGTGCATGCAGTCGCGAAACCAGCAACCCACTGGGAGGGATCCCTATCTGACCAACCCCGCCAATACATCCTATGCAAAACTGGCAACGAGGCTTGCCAGAGAAGTAAAAGCAATGCACCGGTCGCCAACAATATCTACCCACATCGACTCAAATTGCAGAGCTTTAGCTTGGACCAGGCTTTCATCTTATTAGCCACCGCTCCAAAACACGCAGTGAGATTGTGTGAGGTGGGCCGAGTCCTCTACAAACCTTGTCCGTCCTTGCGTCTTGTGATAATAATAACAATAAAGGTATGCTGGAAGCTCTTGTTTTCCTTGGGACGTGATTTACAGCAACATCCGATCGGCCCTTATTGGCGCAGAACCTGCGGCTAGCACGCGGGCCGAGCTGCAGGCCTGTGCGTTTAATGGACTAGAACCAAGGAGAACATAAAGGGCCACGGAGACCTTCTGTTCACCTCTGACCGTATCGTTCCTAGGGCCCTTCAGCCTGATTCTGGGATCACAAGAATGTGGTTTTCCTTACCCTGGGCTCCAGCTCTGTATACCCAATGTATATATTATATACGTACGCTTTGGAAATCACAGGGAGAGCGACAGCGGTGGGATCGGGACAGACTGCGGAGGGACCAGCCTTGTTTTATGGCTCTGGGTGCGTGCTCTTAATACCAGCACACTCGGATCCTTCACGACGCGACTTGCCCGTCCAAAGGAACAAAAGTAATATTTGCTTCTCATATTTATGACTTTAAGAAACCACGTGTTCACAAGAGCTCAGCAGAATATAATTTTCTTCTGGAGAATCCTTCGCCATTAAAAGCAAAAACACAAAAGCCGTTTTACAACCAGAGGGTATCTACAGGCACCAAATAAACAAGGGAGGAACTGTCCTAGTCTGTGTTGTCAGTCTGCTGCTTACATTAGTCATTGATATTTCAGTTCAATTGCTTTGGCAGATTCGTTGGTAATTTGTGTTTATGAATTGGAACGGGGCCGCTTCAGCCTTAATAACGCGCCGCTCAGAAGTCGGAGACCACCCCTTTGATTTATTGTATTTCCAGGCAAAATGGCCCTTAATGCCCTTTCAGCATCAGGAAAAATGCAGACTTTCGGTTTTTCAAAGAATTCCTCAGCCGCGCCTCCGAGGATCAGCCTGAAGGCTTATTCACGCTCAGCGTTACAGACGGATACGAATCTGACGGAGCCTTTTATGGTCATTTCGTTCGTATTAGGGTAGGTTGTATGAAAGCTTACAGAGGAAACGGAGTAGTACCTCCAGAAATCAAGCGGGCAGTGTAGCCAGTTCAAGCAAGAAACTGAAGCTGAAGGTGGGGGTCTAGATGCTTTGGTATAGGACTGGGCGATAAAACGATAACGATAATTATCGAGAAATAACGTTTCCTTGATAGAACTATAAGACGTACTTGATAGAAAGTCCCGCCCATGACAACATGAATAGCATATATATATATATATATATATATATATATATATATATTTAGAAATTAGAACTAGAATTAGCCACACGTGTCTACACACAGTGGAATTTGACCTGTGCATTTAACCCATCTATGCAGTGAAACACCCACATATACACAAACACTAGTGAACAGACACAATAGGGGGCGGTGGGCAGCCCTTATCCACGACGCCTAGGGTTAGGTGCCTTGCTCAAGGGCACTTCAGTCGTGACTGTCGGTCCCAGCGACCTTCTGGTCACCAGACCGGATCCCTAACTTTCAGGCCACAACTGCCCAGAAGGTATACACATATATATATATAGTGTCTGCATGTATAATTTATTTTAAATTGCAGTTGCGTAATGCTCTATAGTACATTTGGCTATTTTCTGATGAATAAAAAATAAAAATAAATAAATATAAATTTAACAAAACTTGATATCTTCACTTCTCACTTAAAGTAAAAAGGTAAAAATTATTTGATTTATATTGTGATATATATCGATATTGTCTGATATGAAAAAAAATATTGTGATAAGATTTTTTCTCATATCACCCAGCCCTAATTTGGTATTTATACTGTTTCATAGACTGGTGACTTAGAAGTCAGCATTGTCCACTGTGTCAGTGCCGGTGTTTTCTGTTATTTATTTCCAAACCCAAGGGCGTAGATTTGCTCTTGGCATTGGTGGGGACCTATGAATCTACCCCTCCATGCACCCGCACCCCCACCCCAAATTGCCTGTATTTTTTTTGTTGTTGTTTTATCTTTGCTCCACGATAAAACAAGGACCGATCTACTACATATACTATTCCACATGCTTTTCACCTCCTCAGAATAACTAGTTTATTCAATTTAGTTCATGAATTATATAGGACATGGGACCTTTAAGTGTTGTTTATCCAATTAGGATGGTTTTGGTGGTCTACCAGGTCTTCCAGGCAGTTGTTCAGAGCCTCGTTTTTTTCTGGATGCACCAAACATTGTGATGGAGCTAGTGAGCTGAGGCAAAGGCTTGTATGAATGTTAGTGTTTCGTTGAAAAGAAAGATAAAAACCAGTTACACCACTGCCAACACCTTTTGTTGGGAGGACACATCTACCGCTTACTGGTTTTAAGCCTGGAAACATGGTAGAGTTGAAGTGACAATAAAGGGCTGTAAAAATCTTGACATTGGTGGGGAGCTATGAATTTAATTTAATTCATTAATTATATAATGTTAAATTCATGTTAAACTAAGAAGTAGTTTAGACGTAAGTGCAAATGAAACTGGTCTCATACATCAGCACTAATAAAAGTAGATGGAGCTGCATCTGAATCTCTACAAACCCAACAATCACAGTAACAATCACAGAACAAACATCTCTCTCAATGTGCCAATCAAAGCCCAGCTAACAAAAACAGGTCCAGAGGACGTCCATGAAACAGGTCTCATACATCAGGGTTACTACATGGAGCGCTGCATAACCTGGTGCTGTTGTCCACAAAACCAACCAAAGTAACAATCCCAGAAAACAATTCAATCTTTCTAAACGTCTCAATTAAACTACAAGACGGACTCGTTTAACCAGTTTAAACCAGTAAACAGTGAGTTTACATCTAAAGACTGATCAACATTACTTCAACCATAGAGCAGCTGACCTCTCTACTACATTAACATTAATAACAGTAGAACACTGCTAGTTATTCAGAGCTACAGAAGATGTTAGTCTGCTGTATGCTGAGCACTAAAGCTGAGCATCTCCATTAACGTTATTATGATGGACTCATTTCATTAAAGAAATAGACTTTAAGTGATTTACACGTTTCTTTGAAAAATAGCCACTTGGATATAAACCAACAGCCTTGGTTTAGTTTGCATGTACTGTCGCAACAAATACTGAAAATAAGAAGTGAGTGAAGCTGTGTCTTTATACATACCAGTGAATTTAGAAATATCTGATATTAAACCAAAGCAGAACCTCAGCTCAGCGGTTTTTATTGTCATTCCTCTCTAGAACTTGTATACATTGGAAACAAATGTCGTTCTTCAGACCTCATTGGAGCAACAAGCAACAGCAGCACAATGTACAGGACTACACAGAGAACATACTGTGAGCACCCTAGACAGTGAGTACACAGAACCTCATACACAAGACAATAAATATCAATCAGAATCACATTGAGGGAGACCCTCATTTACAATGTAGCCGAGCATTACAATTTTAAAAATGTTATTAATTTATTATACTTTTATTTAATTTATTATACATTATATATGAGTCGGATATAAACAGGGAATGAAATTAAATAATGGTTTTCTCCCTAACAAGTACATATAAGTCATACAACATATTAAAAAAAACTTACATTCCCCCCAACCTTACAACCCTACCCGAACAAACATAAACAGAAATATATTGGGATTAAAAAAAGGGAAAAAATATAACACTAACAACAACAAAAATAAATAAGTGAGTTAAAAAAATAAAATAAATAAGTAAATAAATAAAAATTAATAAAAATAAATAAATAAATTGCACTTTACATCAAATAAAGCCGCAGACAAAATTAAACTCTTTCTGGTGACCAAGATGCTACAATTTAATATAGAAAAAAAGGGCGTGGGGGCGTCCAAGAGATAATAAAAAATAAAAGTAAAAAAAAGGGTCCCATACTTTATGGAATAACTTTTTAAATTAATTTTAATATGGGTATTTAAAATGTAAAAGAAATATATATATATATCTTATAAATATAAACAAGATGACAACATTAAGTAAAATAAATTGTAAAAGAAAAACAAATCAAACCTGAATAAGAAACTAAAACCAAGAATAAGACAAAAGTAAAGAATAAATCAATAAAAATAGATATAAATATAGTAGTTAAACTCTGAATAGTAAAAGAAATAATAATAATAATAATAATAATTATTATTATTATTATCAAAGCAGCTTTACAGAAAAGCAGTTTATGAAAAAGAGGAATTAAAGAGAAGGATAGAAAGAGAAAAGAGTCCATGCATAAACATGAACTTGAGAAAGGGTATTGGGGTCCAAGCCCCCCCAGAGCAAGCCAGAGGCCACAATGGCGAAGAAACCCTGAGAGGAACCCAGGCTCAAGGGAGGAACCCATCCTCCTCTGGTCAGTCTGGGGTGGTCAGTCCATTGTTCTGAGAACAGCATCAGCTTCTTTGTTTGATGGGCCTGTATCTCCTTTCCTCAGTGAGGAGCTTCTTGAACAGCTACCAGCTCGTGTCTTCTCACAGTGGAAGGATGGACAGAAACATCTGTAGATGTTGTTGCGATGTTCTTCTCTCTCTCTCTCTCTCTCTCTCTCTCTCTCTCTCTCTCTCTCTGTTTAGGTGCTGTTTATCTGATGGCGACAATGTTGGTGGGTCTACCAGGTCTTCCAGGTGGTTGTCCAGAGTCCCATTTTTTTTTGTAGCTTCAGTCAATCATTTTTTCAAAGTTCTGGAAACATCTGTTTTTTCACTTCGACTCTGTCCTTCTTCACGCGAGTGGATGATCTTCTATCTGGTCTCCTCAGAAACATCTCCTGACGAACGACTTAAGGACTGCTGTGACTGGAAATGAAACGGGTGATCTCTGACTTGAGCGCCGAGTGCCGTATTATAAAAATAAATCAAAAGCAGGTTCATGAGTCACTTCTCTTGATGTCCTCTTGTGGAAACAAGGCTGCAATTAATGCTTCTTTTAAAAATATCCCTAACGAGGGCCATTTATTGTGGTCACAGCCTGCCTGTCTTTAAGCATATCCTCTTATATGGATTGAGCTGGTATGTTTTGGCACGGCCCGGCATTGGGCAGAACCTGTTCTCCAAGGAAAACACTGTTTTATGTGGCTGCTGTATTATGGCCATTGGAAGTGAGACATGATTCTGAAAACAGGACATTTCCTCTCTGGGGTGCTCTTAGCTCTCGTCCTTGCCAGATCGTGTAGGTACAAATAGATGCAGTATAGAAAAGCATCGTGCTCTTTGAACCCCCCAGTAGATATTAACGGATTTAGCCCCACAACGGCAGCTCCAAAAACAGCCTCGTTCTCTTTCCGACAGCTCTCTCTCTCTCTCTCTCTCTCTCTCTCTCTCTCTCTCTCTGTCTCTCTCTCTCTCTCGTATTATGTTGTGTCAGGAGATTTGCGAGCCCTCGCTATTCCTCAGAAAGTCAGCAGGCCTTCAGAGGAGGTTGGGCTTAGACCATGACTTCAGTCTCTTCGGTTTGAAGGAGCTCTCGGGCTGTGGTGATTTAGGACTGTTTATTTTCCCGCAACTAAAGAGGCAGCGAGAGAGGCAGTGGCCACCTGGAGCGCTCCTGCATAGCCGTACATACCATAGCAAATGTAATGGCCCTCGTTTTCTTAGTGCATGAGGCCCAGGAAGAAGCTGAACCCTGAACATTAACCCATTAATACACACCTCAGGTGGCTAGTGACCCATGACTTATATATTATATTATATATATGTATGTATATCACCACTGTTCAAAGAAAAACAATCATCTCCAAAATGGAAACTTTACAGGAGAGGACAAAATCTGTTCTTACTCAATGTAAGTCAATGGAACCAGAATTTTTTCCAAGCTATTTTGAAAATGTTTTCTATTGGTCAATTCATCATGAAATTTTCACACAGTATTAAGGACAGCTGTGTTTTTGCTTGAAAGATGCAAAAAAATAAAAATCAACAAAAATGGAGACACATGTTTTTCAATGGACAGAGACGATAAATAACTCTAAATAAATAAATATATACACTACATATATATATTCATGTCATATATATATATATATATGTGTGTGTGTGTGTGTGTATGTGTGTGTGTGTGTGTGTGTGTGTGTGTGTGTGTATTTATGTATCATCGCTGTCCAGAAAAAAAATGTTTATCCATTTTCGACAAGTTTTGTTTTATATATAGTTTATATATATATATATATATATATATATATATATATATATATATATATATATATATATATATATATGTAAATATGACTGTATATGCAAATAATAACAATAAGCAATGTAGTACATTAACAGCGGGCCAAAATACTACAAAATATGCTAATTTTATATATACCTCTTCACACTGTGCCTATCAACACTGGTGATAAAATCACTGGACTTCTCATGAGAACTATAGAACCCTTTACGGCACCATATCACACCCTAACAACTATGGGTTTACAGCAGCTATGATTATAAACGGGCTAAATTTCAGACTACCTTTCCTTTTTCACTAGAGCTAAATAATGCCTATTTCACACTACACGATTTTAGCCTGGGTTTTTAGTCGCCCACTGTTTTTTGCAGATTGCCAACAAAAACCTCTGCTCGGAGGCAAATCGGAGGCAAATCGGAGGCAAATCGGAGGCAAATCGGCGGCGCTCACTTAGTCGTGTAGTGAGAACTGCTGAAAGACGCTCACCCAGTGCTCGCCAACTAATTAATCACAGACGCCCGGTGAATGTCTAGCATGTTTAATATCTAGGCCAGTCGGCGACTGTGAGTCAACAGCAGTGTCTAGCTACAGCCAATGGAATCACCTAGAGAGAGAACCGCATCACACGTACGTTTTCATTAATAAAATATTTACCTCCCTCTTTCTCTGCAGATCAGACAGTCCCTAGAGGCCCCGTTTGCAGATCAGCACAGTAGCAACCTGTATCACTGGTTTGTTGACGTCCGTTTTGGAAAATACCATTACAGCTCAACCTGTCATGTAGTGTGAGCCAGGCACAAAAACCTGACCACTCAAACAGTCATGTAGTGTGAACCAGGCACAAAAACCTGATCACTCAAACAGTCATGTAGTGTGAACCTGATCACTCAAACAGTCATGTAGTGTGAACCTGATCACTCAAACAGTCATGTAGTGTGAACCTGATCACTCAAACAGCCGTGTAGTGTGAACCTGATCACTCAAACAGTGATGTAGTGTGAACCTGATCACTCAAACAGTCATGTAGTGTGAACCAGGCACAAAAACCTGACCACTCCAACAGTCATGTAGTGTGAACCTGATCACTCAAACAGTCATGTAGTGTGAACCAGGCACAAAAACCTGACCACTCCAACAGTCATGTAGTGTGAACCTGATCACTCAAACAGTCATGTAGTGTGAACCTGATCACTCAAACAGTCATGTAGTGTGAACCAGGCACAAAAACCTGACCACTCCAACAGTCATGTAGTGTGAACCTGATCACTCAAACAGTCATGTAGTGTGAACCTGATCACTCAAACAGTCATGTAGTGTGAACCAGGCACAAAAACCTGACCACTCAAACAGTCATGTAGTGTGAACCAGGCACAAAAACCTGATCACTCAAACAGTCATGTAGTGTGAACCAGGCACAAAAACCTGACCACTCCAACAGTCATGTAGTGTGAACCTGATCACTCAAACAGTCATGTAGTGTGAACCAGGCACAAAAACCTGACCACTCCAACAGTCATGTAGTGTGAACCTGATCACTCCAACAGTCATGTAGTGTGAACCTGATCACTCAAACAGTCATGTAGTGTGAACCAGGCACAAAAACCTGACCACTCAAACAGTCATGTAGTGTGAACCAGGCACAAAAACCTGATCACTCAAACAGTCATGTAGTGTGAACCAGGCATTAGCTGAAAGGATTCAAGGCGGTCTCACGCTAAAACAACACCATTCTGAATAGTGTCTATCCCTGCCAATGATTTTTATGAGAGACTGCAATGTTATAAGTTCTAAGTCAGACGTATGTGGCTATAAGGCTATAAGTGTATGTGTGCCATTGCTGTTTCACAGAGATGTGTAGTATATAGGTAAATAGGTGCTAGAAGTCACAGTAAGATGATCTGGGTTGGATTCCCGGTCTGGGTGGTTCTGTGTGGAGTGTGTATGTTCTCTCCGTGCTTGAGTGGGTTCCTCCGGGTACTCCGGTTTCCTCCAACAGTCCAAACACATGCAGGTTAGGATCCTCACTCTAAACTGACCGTAGGTGTGAGTATATGCTGGCCATGTGATAGACTGGGGACCTATCCATGGTGACGCTGGGATTGGCTTCAGCACCCCCAGGACCCCGAGTAGTGGGATAAAGTGGAAGATAACGGATAGATGGATAAAAAAATAACAATATATTGTTAAAATATGACAAATCACAACTGGTTATAGTCTGGAATTCCCATTTAGCGGGTAATGCAATGTTTTTTTAAGGCTCCCATCAATTCATTTACATTTCCAGCATTTAGCAGACGCTCTTATCCAGAGCAAATTACAGAAGTGCTCTGTGTTCAGTCAGAGTACGTATCTCTAGTACACACAGGTTTAAGTCCAAACTACTCTTGCACTCAAACACTGCCACAAGCAAGCGCCAGAGCTGATACCTACAAATAAGACAACAAAATATAAGGTTAGACACAGAGCAACTAAGTATTTATCTTAAAACTGTTGTGTAAAATGTTCTAGGTACTTCCCTTACAAAAAAGAAGTTTATTCAAGTGTACCATTAGTTTACTTCTTTTAAACTAAAAGGAAGTGAGTATACTTTCAGTTTACTTTTTATGTACTTCTCAGTGATATACTAAACACAGTTATACTTAAGTATGTTTGGGTTATACTGACAAGTATAGAACAGTCTAAGTATATTTGGTCTTTACTTGTACTTAATCTTTTGATTGAGATAGTAGAAGTAAGTATTCTTGCTCTGCACAAAAACACATCCAGTACAATATTTATTTAAAATTTGATTTATAAATATTTATAAAGATACAAATTTGTTTCTTAATCTGAGTGTGTCTTGTTTATTTTACGTGTGTCCACTGGTGAGTAATTAAACATTGTTAAATTTAGATTTAAGTAGAAAAAAACTCTTAAACCTAGTCATATACTTTAAAGTACAACGATAATATAAGCAGTAAATTATAAGTATTATGTTAAGTTTAAGTTCACTTAAAGAAAACTTACAAGCTAGTAAACTAGTAAACCCTTAAGTTTACTTTTAGTGTAGTTGCAGTACAAAAGCTGTAAACTAGTTGTATACTTGGTTTACTACTCTTACACTTAAAGTGTACTTAAAAGTATACTTTTAAAAACTAGAAAGTGGCCAATTTAGTCCCAAGAAGAATTAAAATAGTACATATACTAGTGTACTACTAGTACAATGACATTAGTATAGTAACTGCATAAAGTATACTTAATAAAATGAACATTAAGTATACTGATTTTTTTGTAAGGGTTACCTTGATGTCCAGGTGTAGGGAAGGGAGTACAGGGCAAATGGGAGGTAGAGGGAACTGGGGCTTCTAATTCCTGTTAGGCGGATCCACCTTCAGGGAGGGAGAGGGTCCCCAGTGTCCTAAGGCTGTAAAACTAGTAAAAGGGAGAGTGGATTAGTGAATGAATACTTGTCTTCTGTTTTTCTTCCAAAGTAATCTGACATTAGTCCACAGAGACATTGTTTATATACAGAAAAACCACACCCCTTGAGGTTTTAAAGAATTTACATACAAACATATGGAAATCCACCGTCTCCACCTCTCAGAGGGGGGTGTTGGGCGAGAATCCCCATATGGCAGCCTGTAGGATAACCCCCAGTTGTGTGGTTTACATCTAAAGAGAGAAAGGGAACATATGCAAGCAATATTAACACAATAGGTGAATAGAACTAGAAAAACTATATACAGTATAACAGAAAACTGTATAACCAAATAAAAAACGATCCAGCAGTAATATGAAACGAAGAGTCATATCTATGTATATATGCTATGTATACAGCTGTATATATATGTCTATATGTGTGTATGCATATGTGGGACGTCAACCCTCAGGTGAGTAGAGTAGTAGATTAGCCGGGGCGGGGCTTCTGCGATAGAAGCTCTCTGGCTTCATTTACCAGGAGGGGGGGTTTTGCAATTTATTGGAGGAGAGCAATATGTAGCTGTTTGTAACGGAGCTGTTTATTGTGACGAGGGTGAGCCTTGTGGTGAAGCCTTCAACAACTGTCCCGTTTACTCTTTTCCTGTTTGATCCAGGTTTTTGTTTTGTTTTTGGTGTGAAAAGTAATGATAATAAAGTGAGTGCAGTGAGTGTAAACAGTATTGTATGTAAACAGCAGTACAGTGAGTGTAAACAGTATTGTATGTAAACAGCAGTACAGTGAGTGTAAACAGTATTGTATGTAAACAGCAGTACAGTGAGTGTAAACAGTATTGTATGTAAACAGTATTGTATATAAACAGCTGTACAGTGAGTGTAAACAGTATTGTATGTAAACAGCAGTACAGTGAATGTAAACAGTTTTGTATGTAAACAGCAGTACAGTAAGTGTAAACAGTATTGTTTGTAAACAGCAGTACAGTGAATGTAAACAGTATTGTATGAAAACAGCAGTACAGTGAGTGTAAACAACAGTACAGTGAATGTAAACAGTATTGTATGTAAACAGAAGTACAGTGAATGTAAACAGTATTGTAAGTAAACAGCAGTACAGTGAGTGTAAACAACAGTACAGTGAATGTAAACAGTATTGTATGTAAACAGCAGTACAGTGAGTGTAAACAGTATTGTATGTAAACAGCAGTACAGTGAGTGTAAACAACAGTACAGTGAATGTAAACAGTATTGTATGTAAACGGCAGTACAGTGAATGTAAAGAGTATTGTATGTAAACAGTATTGTATGTAAACAGCAGTACAGTGAATGTAAAGAGTATTGTATGTAAACGGCAGTACAGTGAATGTAAAGAGTATTGTATGTAAACAGTATTGTATGTAAACAGCAGTACAGTGAGTGTAAACAGCAGTACAGTGAGTGTAAACAGCAGTACAGTGAGTGTAAACAGTATTGTATGTAAACAGCAGTACAGTGAATGTAAAGAGTATTGTATGTAAACGGCAGTACAGTGAATGTAAACAGTATTGTATGTAAACAGTATTGTATGTAAACAGCAGTACAGTGAGTGTAAACAGTATTGTATGTAAACAGCAGTACAGTGAATGTAAACAGTATTGTATGTAAACAGTATTGTATGTAAACAGCAGTACAGTAAATGTAAACAGTATTGTATGTAAACAGCAGTACAGTGAATGTAAACAGTATTGTATGTAAACAGTATTGTATGTAAACAGCAGTACAGTGAATGTAAACAGTATTGTATGTAAACAGTATTGCATGTAAACAGCAGTACAGTAAATGTAAACAGTATTGTATGTGAACAGCAGTACAGTGAATGTAAAGAGTATTGTATGTAAACAGTATTGTATGTAAACAGTATTGTATGTAAACAGCAGTACAGTGAATGTAAAGAGTATTGTATGTAAACAGTATTGTATGTAAACAGCAGTACAGTGAGTGTAAACAGCAGTACAGTGAGTGTAAACAGCAGTACAGTGAGTGTAAACAGTATTGTATGTAAACAGCAGTACAGTGAATGTAAAGAGTATTGTATGTAAACGGCAGTACAGTGAATGTAAACAGTATTGTATGTAAACAGTATTGTATGTAAACAGCAGTACAGTGAGTGTAAACAGTATTGTATGTAAACAGCAGTACAGTGAATGTAAACAGTATTGTATGTAAACAGTATTGTATGTAAACAGCAGTACAGTAAATGTAAACAGTATTGTATGTAAACAGCAGTACAGTGAATGTAAACAGTATTGTATGTAAACAGTATTGTATGTAAACAGCAGTACAGTAAATGTAAACAGTATTGTATGTAAACAGCAGTACAGTGAATGTAAACAGTATTGTATGTAAACAGTATTGCATGTAAACAGCAGTACAGTAAATGTAAACAGTATTGTATGTGAACAGCAGTACAGTGAATGTAAACAGTATTGTATGAAAACAGCAGTACAGTGAGTGTAAACAACAGTACAGTGAATGTAAACAGTATTGTATGTAAACAGAAGTACAGTGAATGTAAACAGTATTGTAAGTAAACAGCAGTACAGTGAGTGTAAACAACAGTACAGTGAATGTAAACAGTATTGTATGTAAACAGCAGTACAGTGAGTGGTAAACAGTATTGTATGTAAACAGCAGTACAGTGAGTGTAAACAACAGTACAGTGAATGTAAACAGTATTGTATGTAAACGGCAGTACAGTGAATGTAAAGAGTATTGTATGTAAACAGTATTGTATGTAAACAGCAGTACAGTGAATGTAAAGAGTATTGTATGTAAACGGCAGTACAGTGAATGTAAAGAGTATTGTATGTAAACAGTATTGTATGTAAACAGCAGTACAGTGAGTGTAAACAGCAGTACAGTGAGTGTAAACAGCAGTACAGTGAGTGTAAACAGTATTGTATGTAAACGGCAGTACAGTGAATGTAAACAGTATTGTATGTAAACGGCAGTACAGTGAATGTAAACAGTATTGTATGTAAACAGTATTGTATGTAAACAGCAGTACAGTGAGTGTAAACAGTATTGTATGTAAACAGCAGTACAGTGAATGTAAACAGTATTGTATGTAAACAGTATTGTATGTAAACAGCAGTACAGTAAATGTAAACAGTATTGTATGTAAACAGCAGTACAGTGAATGTAAACAGTATTGTATGTAAACAGTATTGTATGTAAACAGCAGTACAGTAAATGTAAACAGTATTGTATGTAAACAGCAGTACAGTGAATGTAAACAGTATTGTATGTAAACAGTATTGCATGTAAACAGCAGTACAGTAAATGTAAACAGTATTGTATGTGAACAGCAGTACAGTGAATGTAAAGAGTATTGTATGTAAACAGTATTGTATGTAAACAGTATTGTATGTAAACAGCAGTACAGTGAGTGTAAACAGTATTGTATGTAAACAGTATTGTATGTAAACAGTATTGTATGTGAACAGCAGTACAGTGAATGTAAAGAGTATTGTATGTAAACAGTATTGTATGTAAACAGTATTGTATGTAAACAGCAGTACAGTGAGTGTAAACAGTATTGTATGTAAACAGTATTGTATGTAAACAGCAGTACAGTGAGTGTAAACAGTATTGTATGTAAACAGCAGTACAGTGAATGTAAACAGTATTGTATGTAAACAGTATTGTATGTAAACAGCAGTACAGTAAATGTAAACAGTATTGTATGTAAACAGCAGTACAGTGAATGTAAACAGTATTGTATGTAAACAGTATTGTATGTAAACAGCAGTACAGTGAGTGTAAACAGTATTGTATGTAAACAGCAGTACAGTGAATGTAAACAGTATTGTATGTAAACAGTATTGTATGTAAACAGCAGTACAGTGAATGTAAACAGTATTGTATGTAAACAGTATTGTATGTAAACAGCAGTACAGTAAATGTAAACAGTATTGTATGTAAACAGCAGTACAGTGAATGTAAACAGTATTGTATGTAAACAGTATTGTATGTAAACAGCAGTACAGTAAATGTAAACAGTATTGTATGTAAACAGCAGTACAGTGAATGTAAACAGTATTGTATGTAAATAGTATTGTATGTAAACAGCAGTACAGTAAATGTAAACAGTATTGTATGTGAACAGCAGTACAGTGAATGTAAAGAGTATTGTATGTAAACAGTATTGTATGTAAACAGTATTGTATGTAAACAGCAGTACAGTGAGTGTAAACAGTATTGTATGTAAACAGCAGTACAGTGAGTGTAAACAGTATTGTATGTAAACAGTATTGTATGTAAACAGCAGTACAGTGAGTGTAAACAGTATTGTATGTAAACAGCAGTACAGTGAGTGTAAACAGTATTGTATGTGAACAGCAGTACAGTGAGTGTAAACAGTATTGTATGTAAACAGCAGTACAGTGAGTGTAAGGTTCAGTTTAAATTAGACCAGTTAAAACCAGTTCAGATAGGAGAGGTTGGAGAGGTAGTGTGTGAGGTGTTCACTAGCCTGATGGCGTGTGGGTAGAAACTGTTTGTCAGTCTTGTGGTCCTGGACTTCACACTCCTGTAACGTCTGGCTGAAGGTAAATGTGTGAAGAGTGTGTGCTGGGGGTGTGTACTGTTCCTGATTACGTTGTGGGCCCTCCTGGTGACCCTGGTGTGGTAGATGTTCTGCAGTGAGGAGAAGGCTGCTCCTGAGATGGACTGTGATCACACGCTGGAGAGCCTTTCTGTCCTGAGCAGGGTTCCACCGTTACGACTACATACAGTATAAGTGCAGTACTTAGCCAGTGCTCCTAGAAGATCAAGTGCAATTACGGTTTATACCAATGCTTCAGTAGATTAGTGCTTCACAAAGAGACGGTGGTCTTCAGTCTACGTTTGAAGACTATGAGAGAGTTCGCTGGACAGCCAGTGGAAATTCGTTCCATCATTCATTCCACCAAGAGTGACATAGCCCAGTGATTCTATCAGGCATAAGACATGTGTGCCAATTACCCTTACAAAAAAGAAGTTTATTCAAGTGTACCATTAGTTTACTTCTTTTAAACTAAAAGTTCGTGAGAATGCTTTCAGTTTACTTTTTATGTACTTCTCAGTGATATACTAAACATAGTTATACTTAAGTATGCTGGGGTTATACTGACAAGTATAGAACAGTCTAAGTATATTTGGCCTTTACTTGTACTTAATCTTTTGATTGAGATAGTAGAAATAAGTATTCAGTAGAATATTGATTTAAAATTTGATTTATAAAGATTTATACAGATACAAATATGTTTCTTAATCTGAGTGTGTCTTGTTTATTTTACGTGTGTCCACTGGTGAGTAAGTAAACATTGTTAAATTTCTATTTTAAATAGAAAAAAAACCTTAAGCCTAGACATATACTTTAAAGTACAACAATAATATAAGCAGTAAATTATAAGTATTATGTTAAGTTTAAGTTCACTTAAAGAAAACGTACAAGCTAGTAAACTAACAGTAAACCCTTAAGTTAACTTTTAGTGTAGTTACAGTACAAAAAATATAAACTAGTTGTATACTTGGTTTACTACTCTTACACTTAAAGTGTACTTAAAAGTATACTTTTAAAAACTAGAAAGTGGGCCAATTTAGTCCCAAGAAGTATTAAAATAGTACATATACAAGTGTACTACTAGTACAATGACATTAGTATAGTAACTGCATAAAGTATACTTAATAAAATGAACTTTAAGTATACTTATTTTCTGTAAGGGAAGCTCAACTTTATGTCACACCCACTATCAATTACAGTCTCAAACATGGCGGCCCATCGTCATCAGAGCAGGATAAATAGCAGGGCTTCAGTTTCCATAGCAGGCAGATCTGTTCTTATATCTAAAGCTTCTCTAACCTGACTGTTGTACATATAAGTCTAAAGAGTGCCTTCCCTGACAGACAGCTTGGCTCGCTATCTGCTAAGCTAAAAAATAACTTACAAAATTCCTCCGCCCGCTGCCAAATGTTGTGTTATTCCACTGTGATGGGAGATTCATTTTCCATAGCAAAGTATCCTAATTTGTATGTCTGCTCTTCCATTTTGGATGGCCTTTTTTGGAGGATTATGTCTTTTGCTTGTTTACTTTGGTCCACGCTCGCATATTGGGAATGTGCTGAAGCCTTTCTAGACATGAAATATTGAGACGGCATTAAAAGGTGGATGATGTTCTCTGGGCCTGTTAATCCATCCCAGAAAGAAAGAAGTAGAGCCTAGGCCTATTACAGTCCGTTACGGATGCCCAGCTCCTTTCCATGATGTTAACTCTTAGACGTCTAGAGTCGTCGTGGCTGTTTTGCATGTAGCTCATTAATTATCAGCCGTTTACGCAACAGTTGCGTTGACGTTTGATTCATCGGCGTTTTCCGCTGTTCCCGTGTCAAACATGACAAGAACGTGGCAAAAATGTAAGGGAAGCTTACTTTTTCCGCGGAACGAGGCTGCGTGCACAACAATAACTATTCATCAAAGTCAAATCACAATAAAACATCTCCTCGTCTAGCTTCGAAGGAAAATTACAAAATGTCAATGTGCAATGTTGGAAAGATAAAAATGCCAGAGCTCAACCGTTAGTACGAACACGAAGCCAATGGAAAGACCAGATAAATTAGCTTTGAGAGAAAAATAAACTGGCGGAACGGTGGTGTAGTGGTTAGTATGGTGGTGTAGTGGTTAGTATGGTGGTGTAGTGGTCAGTACGGTGGTGTAGTGGTTAGTATGGTGGTGTAGTGCTTAGTATGGTGGTGTAGTGGTCAGTACGGTGGTGTAGTGGTTAGTACGGTGGTGTAGTGGTTAGTATGGTGGTGTAGTGGTCAGTACGGTGGTGTAGTGGTCAGTACGGTGGTGTAGTGTTTAGTAAGGTGGTGTAGTGGTTAGTACGGTGGTGTAGTGGTTAGTACAGTAGTGTAGTGGTTAGTACAGTAGTGTAATGGTTAGTACGGTGGTGTAGTGGTTAGTATGGTGGTGTAGTGGTCAGTATGGTGGTGTATTGGTTAGTATGGTGGTGTAGTGGTTAGTATGGTGGTGTAGTGGTTAGTACGGTGGTGTAGTGGTTAGTATGGTGGTGTAGTGGTTAGTATGGAGGTGTAGTGGTTAGTACGGTGGTGTAGTGGTTAGTACAGTAGTGTAGTGGTTAGTATGGAGGTGTAGTGGTTAGTACGGTGGTGTAGTGGTTAGTACAGTAGTGTAGTGGTCAGTAGGGTGGTGTAGTGGTTAGTATGGTGGTGTAGTGGTTAGTATGGTGGTGTAGTGGTCAGTACGGTGGTGTAGTGGTTAGTATGGTGGTGTAGTGGTTAGTATGGTGGTGTAGTGGTCAGTATGGTGGTGTAGTGGTTAGTATGGTGGTGTAGTGGTTAGTATGGTGGTGTAGTGGTCAGTACGGTGGTGTAGTGGTCAGTACGGTGGTGTAGTGTTTAGTAAGGTGGTGTAGTGGTTAGTACGGTGGTGTAGTGGTTAGTACAGTAGTGTAGTGGTTAGTACAGTATTGTAATGGTTAGTACGGTGGTGTAGTGGTTAGTATGGTGGTGTAGTGGTCAGTATGGTGGTGTAGTGGTTAGTATGGTGGTGTAGTGGTTAGTACGGTGGTGTAGTGGTTAGTATGGTGGTGTAGTGGTTAGTATGGAGGTGTAGTGGTTAGTACGGTGGTGTAGTGGTTAGTACAGTAGTGTAGTGGTTAGTATGGAGGTGTAGTGGTTAGTACGGTGGTGTAGTGGTTAGTACAGTAGTGTAGTGGTTAGTACGGTGGTGTAGTGGTTAGTACGGTGGTGTAGTGGTTAGTATGGTGGTGTAGTGGTTAGTATGGTGGTGTACTGGTTAGTACGGTGGTGTAGTGGTTAGTACAGTTGTGTAGTGGTTAGTACGGTGGTGTAGTGGTTAGTACAGTAGTGTAGTGGTTAGTACGGTGGTGTAGTGGTCAGTATGGTGGTGTAGTGGTCAGTATGGTGGTGTAGTGGTTAGTACAGTAGTGTAATGGTTAGTACGGTGGTGTAGTGGTCAGTATGGTGGTGTAGTGGTCAGTACGGTGGTGTAGTGGTTAGTATGGTGGTGTAGTGGTTAGTATGGTGGTGTAGTGGTCAGTACGGTGGTGTAGTGGTCAGTACGGTGGTGTAGTGTTTAGTAAGGTGGTGTAGTGGTTAGTACGGTGGTGTAGTGGTTAGTACAGTAGTGTAGTGGTTAGTACAGTAGTGTAATGGTTAGTACGGTGGTGTAGTGGTTAGTATGGTGGTGTAGTGGTCAGTGTGGTGGTGTAGTGGTTAGTATGGTGGTGTAGTGGTTAGTACGGTGGTGTAGTGGTTAGTACAGTAGTGTAGTGGTTAGTACGGTGGTGTAGTGGTCAGTATGGTGGTGTAGTGGTTAGTACGGTGGTGTAGTGGTCAGTACGGTGGTGTAGTGGTTAGTACGGTGGTGTAGTGGTTAGTACGGTGCTGTAGTGGTTAGTACGGTGGTGTAGTGGTTAGTATGGTGGTGTAGTGGTCAGTATGGTGGTGTAGTGGTTAGTATGGTGGTGTAGTGGTTAGTATGGTGGTGTAGTGGTCAGTACGGTGGTGTAGTGGTTAGTACGGTGGTGTAGTGGTCAGTACGGTGGTGTAGTGGTCAGTATGGTGGTGTAGTGGTTAGTACAGTAGTGTAATGGTTAGTACGGTGGTGTAGTGGTCAGTATGGTGGTGTAGTGGTCAGTACGGTGGTGTAGTGGTTAGTATGGTGGTGTAGTGGTTAGTATGGTGGTGTAGTGGTCAGTACGGTGGTGTAGTGGTCAGTACGGTGGTGTAGTGTTTAGTAAGGTGGTGTAGTGGTTAGTACGGTGGTGTAGTGGTTAGTACAGTAGTGTAGTGGTTAGTACAGTAGTGTAATGGTTAGTACGGTGGTGTAGTGGTTAGTATGGTGGTGTAGTGGTCAGTGTGGTGGTGTAGTGGTTAGTATGGTGGTGTAGTGGTTAGTACGGTGGTGTAGTGGTTAGTACGGTAGTGTAGTGGTTAGTACGGTGGTGTAGTGGTCAGTATGGTGGTGTAGTGGTTAGTACGGTGGTGTAGTGGTCAGTACGGTGGTGTAGTGGTTAGTACGGTGGTGTAGTGGTCAGTACGGTGGTGTAGTGGTTAGTACGGTGGTGTAGTGGTTAGTATGGTGGTGTAGTGGTTAGTACAGTAGTGTATTGGTTAGTACGGTGGTGTAGTGGTCAGTATGGTGGTGTAGTGGTCAGTATGGTGGTGTAGTGGTTAGTACGGTGGTGTAGTGGTTAGTACAGTAGTGTATTGGTTAGTACGGTGGTGTAGTGGTCAGTATGGTGGTGTAGTGGTCAGTATGGTGGTGTAGTGGTTAGTACGGTGGTGTAGTGGTCAGTACGGTGGTGTAGTGGTTAGTACGGTGGTGTAGTGGTTAGTATGGTGGTGTAGTGGTTAGTACAGTAGTGTATTGGTTAGTACGGTGGTGTAGTGGTCAGTATGGTGGTGTAGTGATCAGCCCTGTCACCTCACAGCAAGACGATCTTGGTTGGATACCCGGACTAGCGGGATAAAGTGGAAGATGCTGTCCAATGAGTATATATATATATATATATACACATTTTTAAATCTCAGAACCTTAAAAATTGATTTGCTTCTTAACTTTGAAAGTCTTTTCCACTCAATTCAAGTTTGCGCAGCACATTTTACCACAGTGTTGTCACAAAACTTTACAGAAGAAACTTACTGTTACAACATATCCTCTTGGGAGGAACCAAGACTCACATAGGGGAGACCCATCCTCCTCTGGTCACACAGTATTTACAGTTTAATAAACTAAATTCAAAAATAGAGCATCTCTCTAAAGAGAGTCTCTGTTTGAAGTCTGGATGGTAAAAGCTTTAGAAGCTGCACAGGTAGAGGCAGTCCTGGACTGAGGCAGTCTCTAACTGAGGCACTCTGTGTAAAAAGTGGGAGTGAACTGAAACAGTCCCATCATATCTTAATGCTGGTACATATGGATGACACAGTGATGCAGTCGAGGGTGTAGAAGATGGCAAGAATGAAGAGGAGAACTGGTTGGTGTCAGGTGAGGAGGAGGCCCTGACACCAGTATTCAAGACAGGAGACAGGAGATCAGTCATGATCTCCGGAGGAGTAAAGAGACAAAGTTATTTCTGGTTTGGATTAATATAGAGGATGTGAAGTGTTTCAGAGTGTGTCTGGTGATTCCAGCAGATCTAACTATATAACAGTATAATCTAAAAGGAGAGAACCAGACGGTAACACAGATATGAGAGCACCCCCTGCCAAACTCTCATCTTGTCTTAATATGTGTTGACCATAGTTCTATAGCATTGGTGGGTTTTATAAGATCGTTGGTATTCAGGACACAGCTGATTTTACTGAGCCAAATTATCTCACTACACTGGCAGATAATGTGTTTTGTTTCAAGCATATTTCTTAAAATAAGCAAAATGATCTGCCAGTGTAGTGAAACAATTTGGCTTACCGAAATCAAAACATGGTCAAAAATATCCAGAAATAAGTTTAATAATCTCAGTACAAGTTTACAACAGTCCCAATCTGAGAGATCTGAGATATATCCTCTAGATATAAGATCCTTTGACTTGCCACAAGATCATTCGTTGCCGTGTGTTTGATAATCTATAATGTTAAAAATCACTGCTGTCGGAACAAACCCAGCCGGCACTGGAGGTCAGCTTGATGTCACTGGACGACGTACTGACATTGAGTTGTAGTAGAAAATGAAAAACAGGTTGACGCCAAAACCCACAATATTGAACAGATGTCGAATGGTCGCAAATCAAAGTCGGATATCTGTCAAAAAACAACTTTGGGTTGACATCAAGCTCCAGTTCTGGATCTGAGGTGGAGGAGCCGAGGACTGAACTGCCAACAGCGCTGTTAGTGGACAGCCCAAATGGACAGCTTGATCAACCCAACATTGATTGGGTTTCAACAGATATCTGACAATCAGATTTCAGCTGAAATATAACGTTTGTCTGATTCTACAACCTAGAATGGTTCATTTATGGATCATACTCTATACTAATCCAAACCAGAACTAACTGTCTCCTTAAGATAATGACTTATCTTCTGCCGATTGCTGGTGGAAGACTGACCATCAAGGCCTCCTCCTCACCTGACACCAACCAGCTCTCCTCTTCTTTCATGCCCAGCTTCTTCTTATTGCAGCTGCGTTAGAGCTTGATCAGCCCAACATTGATTGGGTTTTAACAGATATCTGACAATCAGGTTTCAGCTGAAATATAATGTTTGTCTGATTCTAGAGTCCAGCGTTTTTCTGACATCAAATCCAGATCCAGTGCCTGCTGGGAAACCTTCAAACGTACGTGGCAAAGACGTGGCAAAGACGAGGACAAGGCATGGCGGATAGGAGGACGGGAATGAACAAGAACCGCGAAAGCAACATCAATGAACCGCAAACACAAAGGCAAAACAGGAGGTATATATCATTGCCATCCAAAGACAAACATGCATCGCCATTTTTATTGATTGATTTATTGATTTCTGCATCATTTGAACACAACAGCTGTTGTTTATATTGTGTAAAAGGTTCATGATGAAAGGGTCAATAGAAATGGTCCAAAATGTCTTGGAAAGAATTCTGGTTCCATTGACTTACATTGAAAGTTAAGAGGCCTCTCCTGTAAAGTTGCCATTTAGCAGATGCTTGTTTTTCATTGGACAGCGACGATATACAGATGTGTTACAACCTAGAATGGCTCATTTATGGATCAGACTCTATCTCAGGAAGAGTAAAGAGCCAGTTCTGGTTAGGATTAGTATAATGACTGATCTCCTGCCGATTGCTGGTGGAAGACTGACCATCAGGGCCTCCTCCTCACCTGACACCAACCAGCTCTCCTCTTCTTTCATGCCCAGCTTCTTCTTATTGCAGCTGCGTTAGAGCTTGATCAACCCAACATTGATTGGGTTTTAACAGATATCTGACAATCAGGTTTCAGCTGAAATATAACGTTTTTCTGATTCTAGAGGCCAGAATTTTTCTCAACTAAGGAAAGTAAAAGCTCTCATGCACCACTCCCTTCCATCTAACAAAGCAAGCCCCCAAAAACCCCAACCTCTACTGGTCTGTGTTGGTGAGTATGGCATGAGACCCTCCCTCACATTACTGATAGGCTGCATCCAGACGCCTAGTGTTGATCCAGGCAAGGCAGAAAACGAGACCGCCGCTATATAGACATGCCACTAATACAGCTGAACGATTGCACACTCTTGTATTCGGATGGCCAGATGTCCCTGCTCTCCAGGAACACTCCCTGTTTTTGGTTGCTTATCCTCAGCTGGAGCTGTCCCCAGGAATGTCCCTGTTGTTTAACAGTAAATTAGAAACATACTAGACCGTCCTAAAAAACGAGACCTGCAGTGGAGCAGACCAACAGAGGGGGGCTTCTACCACTTGCTTCTACCACTTCTACCACTTGCTGGCCTAGTTTTAGTGAAGACAACCCTGTAAAACTCCACCAGTGAGTCCACCACATCACCACTAACATATTTTCAAGATAAGAGGTGACTTACATTACATTGATTTTGATTTTTCAACATCATTTGACCATAACAGCCACTGTGTATACTGTGTGTACATTTTATGATGAATGGACCAATAGAAATGCTCAAAAATAGCTTGGAAAAAATTCTGGTTCCATTGACTTACATTAAAAGTGAAGACAGTTTTTGTCCTCTCCTGTAAAAAGTAACTTTTTATAGATATCTGTTTGACGATATGTGGATAGCAGGTGTCTCTGTTGGTCCAGAACTGGAGTTCCCCAGTGGGGTATGTTTTGGGTCTGACTAGTGGGCTTTAAACACAGTTCTACTTTTTTCTTTGAGCATAGTTTTCTTCTTAGTGCCCAAATATTTACTATGAATATGGATTATGGGGTCGTACAACCACTAAATCTTTTCCATTCGTAAACCCAGTGGACTCTCCAGATCCTTTTTACTTTAGAGTGACCAGACGTCCCCTACAATGGTGCCGTGGTAGCTTCTGTATGATTTTCTGACTTGGCTTACTTGGTTATTTAGTTGGTAGCCAATTTTACCTTCACCTTAGTTTATTAGAGTGGAAGCATGGTTAACATGGCCTTTTGTAATTTCGTTGGTAAAATTATTTGATATTTTAACGATAATGGAAACGACCAGAAATCTGGTGACCTTAGGTCGTATGTGAAAATGCACACATGCGTTTTATTTTAAGTGAAAATAAGTTAATGTATTATCTACAGGGAACAGATTTGTATACTATTTCCAAAAGATAATGATCATGAATGTTACATAATGTAAATAAGAATGTAGTTTTTTTGGTTGAGGATGGTGTATGTATGCAGTTTTCAAAAGATAATGATCAAAATATGAAATAAATTAAAAAAGAATGCAGTACTTTTGGTTGAGGATGGTGTTTGTATACCGTTTCCAAATCATAATGATGAAAAATATGAAATAATTTTAATAAGAATGCAGTTTTTTGGTTGAGGATGGTTTTTGTATACTGATTCCAATAGATAATGATCAAATATAAAATAAAGTAAATAAGAATGGTTTTTTTTGGTTGAGAATGGTGTTTGTATACTGTTTTAAAAAGATAATGATGAAAAATATAAAATAATTTTAATAAGACTGTAGTTTTTGGGTTGAGGATGGTGTTTGTATAGAAGGTAATGATCAAAATATGAAATAATTTCAATATGAATGCAGTACTTTTGGTTGAGGATGGTGTTCGTATAGACAATATAGATCAAATATAAAATAATTTTAATAAGAATGCAGTACTTTTGGTTGAGGATGGTGTTTGTATACTGTTTCCAAAAGATAATGATCAAAATATGAAATAATTTCAAAAAGAATGTAGTTTTTTGGTTGAGGATGGTGTTTGTATAGAAGATATTGATCAAATATGAAATAATTTCAATAAGAATGTAGTTTTTTTGGTTGAGGATGGTGTTTGTATACAGTTTCCAAAAGATAATGATCAAAATATGAAATATTTTTAATAAGAATGTAGTTTTTTGGTTGAGGATGGTGTTTTTATACAGTTTCCAAAAGATAATGATCAAAATATGAAATAATTTCAATAAGAATGCTGTACTTTTGTTTGAGGATGGTGTTTTTATACAGTTTCTAAAAGATAATGATTAAAATATTAAATAATTTCAATAAGAATGCAGTACTTTTGGTTGAGGACAGTGTTTGTATACAGTTTCCAAAAGATAATGATCAAAATATGAAATAATTTCAATAAGAATGCTGTACTTTTGTTTGAGGATGGTGTTTTTATACAGTTTCTAAAAGATAATGATTAAAATATTAAATAATTTCAATAAGAATGCAGTACTTTTGGTTGAGGATGGTGTTTTTATACTGTTTCCAAAAGATAATGATCAAAATATGAAATATTTTTAATAAGAATGCAGTTCTTTTGGTTTAGAATGGTGTTTATATACTGTTTTAAAAAGATAATGATCAAAATATGAAATAATTTGAATAAGAATGCAATACTTTTGGTTAAGGATGGTGTTTATATACTGTTTTAAAAAGATAATGATCAAAATATAAAATAATTTGAATAAGAATGCTGTACTTTTGGTTGAGGATGGTGTTTCACTGTGCCGTGAGGGGGCAGCTGCTACCCACGTGGGCCAGAGGGGAGCTTGGCACAATGAGTCACTTGCAAATCTGGGGAATTATAGCGCCGGCGTCATCGTCCTCCTCGTCTTCCGGACACGGTCATTATCAGCCCCGCGCCTCATTATGCTCCATTTAGAGTCACTCCAAAGTGCCACTCCAAGCCAGGGAGGCGCAGTAATGAGAGCCGTAAGCGCAGGTGCATTTGTCCTGCGTCATTAGCGAGCCTGGCCGCTCGATGAGTCTAATGAGGGACGTGGAATAACAAGAAAGTTTGTCGAGAGGCGTACCTCTGCTCCGGGCCGCGCAGTCAATTGGGTGTGAATGGCATAAAATTGTCCGCCGCTCGCCGACGGAAATCAGCCCGATGCTAAGTAAGGAGAAGTTAATGTGCTAGGGGGGGATTCCGGCTCGGAGTTATGAGCGAACGCGCAAACATAAAAACGTCAGCGTCCAAGAAAGCGCTAGACTGGGCAAGCAATATGGCGGCTGTCATGTTGGATTACAGGCCTCCGTAACCTACAGAGACTGAAGCGCCGTTTACAACAACACACGAAACTCCTGAGAAAGCCCGACCGAGCGCACTCCCCACGAATCACCTGCAGACTCCCGACCAACAACCATCCATAAAACATGACGTAGGCCGCGAGGTGAAGGAGGCATATGGAGCGTGGCCTACACAAGAATGTGGCATGAACGCAGTTGGGCTTGGAGGAGCATATGGGAACTATTTGTTGGGTTAATGAAGCATTAGTCCCAAAAGGTGATTGATGGCAAAGTCATAATTATATGATATAGTAACTACACTATTTAAACACCCGAGGAGCTTTTTGGTGTGGGGTGGGGGGGCGGGGGGCGATTGGCGTACGTGGAACGGCACAGCACATTCAAGCAAGCAATCTGTCAAAGCAAAGTCTGGGCACCGGCTCTTAGGAACCGGGGGTTATTCTTTAATAGTCTCAACCCTCAAGGTGCCAAAGGGGCCGGAGTGGTTTGGTGTGAAATGCTCCGTTCTAGAGAAACATACAGACTCTGAATTGTTCACCGTGGTGGTGATAGGAACCAGACGTCTTCCAGAAGCTTCTGAAAGCGACCTCACACAAAGTTATTACATGAAATGAAATCATTAGAAAAACACGCCTCCTGATGTCTGAGACCAGAAGGTTCATGCAGGTGCATGTGGAGTAAAGGCTGTAGTAGAACATAAATTAGGCTTTGATTGTTTGGATTTACAGCTATTTGACCATCATCAACATGATACACACACTCACTGTGCACTTCAGCCACTGTTGCCAGCTCCTCAGTGACTCCTCAGTGACTCCTCAGTGACTCCTCAGTGACTCCTCAGTGACTCCTCAGTGACTCCTCAGTGACTTCTCAGTGACTCCTCAGTGACTCCTCAGTGAGTGCAGTGAGGGTCTGCTCTGACTGTGAGACTGAGCTCTGGGAGTGTAGTGGGTCGTGGAGTGGTGAGGGTCTGCTCTGACTGTGAGACTGAGCACTGTGAGTGTAGTGGGTGGTGGAGTGGTGAGGGTCTGCTCTGACTGTGAGACTGAGTACTGTGAGTGTAGTGGGTCGTGGAGTGGTGAGGGTCTGCTCTGACTGTGAGACTGAGTACTGTGAGTGTAGTGGGTCGTGGAGTGGTGAGGGTCTGCTCTGACTGTGAGACTGAGCACTGTGAGTGTTGGGGGTCGTGGAGGGGTGAGGGTCTGCTCTGACTGGGAGACTGAGTACTGTGAGTGTTGGGGGTCGTGGAGGGGTGAGGGTCTGCTCTGACTGGGAGACTGAGCACTGTGAGTGTAGTGGGTCGTGGAGTGGTGAGGGTCTGCTCTGACTGTGAGACTGAGCACTGTGAGTGTTGGGGGTCGTGGAGGGGTGAGGGTCTGCTCTGACTGTGAGACTGAGCACTGTGAGTGTAGTGGGTGGTGGAGTGGTGAGGGTCTGCTCTGACTGTGAGACTGAGCACTGTGAGTGTAGTGGGTCGTGGAGTGGTGAGGGTCTGCTCTGACTGTGAGACTGAGCACTGTGAGTGTAGTGGGTGGTGGAGTGGTGAGGGTCTGCTCTGACTGTGAGACTGAGCACTGTGAGTGTAGTGGGTGGTGGAGTGGTGAGGGTCTGCTCTGACTGTGAGACTGAGTACTGTGAGTGTAGTGGGTTGTGGAGTGGTGAGGGTCTGCTCTGACTGTGAGACTGAGCACTGTGAGTGTAGTGGGTGGTGGAGTGGTGAGGGTCTGCTCTGACTGTGAGACTGAGCACTGTGAGTGTAGTGGGTCGTGGAGTGGTGAGGGTCTGCTCTGACTGTGAGACTGAACACTGAGTGTAGTGGGTCGTGGAGGGGTGAGGGTCTGCTCTGACTGTGAGACTGAGCACTGTGAGTGTAGTGGGTGGTGGAGTGGTGAGGGTCTGCTCTGACTGTGAGACTGAGTACTGTGAGTGTAGTGGGTCGTGGAGTGGTGAGGGTCTGCTCTGACTGTGAGACTGAGTACTGTGAGTGTAGTGGGTCGTGGAGGGGTGAGGGTCTGCTCTGACTGTGATACTGAGCACTGTGAGTGTAGTGGGTGGTGGAGTGGTGAGGGTCTGCTCTGACTGTGAGACTGAGAACTGTGAGTGTAGTGGGTCGTGGAGTGGTGAGGGTTTGCTCTGACTGTGAGACTGAACACTGTGAGTGTGGTGGGTCGTGGAGTGGTGAGGGTCTGCTCTGACTGTGAGACTGAGCACTGTGAGTGTAGTGGGTAGTGGAGTGGTGAGGGTCTGCTCTGACTGTGAGACTGAGCACTGTGAGTGTAGTGGGTGGTGGAGTGGGTGAGGGTCTGCTCTGACTGGGAGACTGAGCACTGTGAGTGTAGTGGGTGGTGGAGGTGGTGAGGGTCTGCTCTGACTGTGAGACTGAGCACTGGGAGTGTAGTGGGTAGTGGAGTGGTGAGGGTCTGCTCTGACTGTGAGACTGAGCACTGTGAGTGTAGTGGGTCGTGGAGTGGTGAGGGTCTGCTCTGACTGTGAGACTGAGCACTGTGAGTGTAGTGGGTCGTGGAGTGGTGAGGGTCTGCTCTGACTGTGAGACTGAGCACTGTGAGTGTAGTGGGTGGTGAGTGGTGAGGGTCTGCTCTGACTGTGAGACTGAGCACTGTGAGTGTAGTGGGTGGTGGAGTGGTGAGGGTCTGCTCTGACTGTGAGACTGAGCACTGTGAGTGTAGTGGGTCGTGGAGTGTTGAGGGTCTGCTCTGACTGTGAGACAGTACTGTGAGTGTAGTGGGTGGTGGAGTGGTGAGGGTCTGCTCTGACTGTGAGACTGAGCACTGTGAGTGTAGTGGGTGGTGGAATGGTGAGGGTCTGCTCTGACTGTGAGACTGAGCTCTGTGAGTGTAGTGGGTCGTGGAGTGTTGAGGGTCTGCTCTGACTGTGAGACTGAGCACTGTGAGTGTAGTGGGTCGTGGAGTGGTGAGGGTCTGCTCTGACTGTGGGACTGAGCACTGTGAGTGTAGTGGGTCGTGGAGTGGTGAGGGTCTGCTCTGACTGTGAGACTGAGCACTGTGAGTGTAGTGGTGGTGGAGTGGTGAGGGTCTGCTCTGACTGTGAGACTGAGCACTGTGAGTGTAGTGGGTTCGTGGAGTGGTGAGGGTCTGCTCTGACTGTGAGACTGAACACTGTGAGTGTAGTAGGTTGGTGGAGTGGTGAGGGTCTGCTCTGACTGTGAGACTGAGCACTGTGAGTGTAGTGGGTGGTGGAGTGGTGAGGGTCTGCTCTGACTGTGAGACTGAGCACTGTGAGTGTAGTGGGTTCGTGGAGTGGTGAGGGTCTGCTCTGACTGTGAGACTGAGCACTGTGAGTGTAGGGGGTGGTGGAGTGGTGAGGGTCTGCTCTGACTGTGAGACTGAGCACTGTGAGTGTAGTGGGTCGTGGAGTGGTGAGGGTCTGCTCTGACTGTGAGACTGAGCACTGTGAGTGTAGTGGGTCGTGGAGTGGTGAGGGTCTGCTCTGACTGTGGACTGAGCACTGTGAGTGTAGTGGGTCGTGGAGTGGTGAGGGGTCTGTTCTGACTGTGAGACTGAGCACTGGAGTGTAGTGGGTGGTGGAGTGGTGAGGGTCTGCTCTGACTGTGAGACTGAGCACTGTGAGTGTAGTGGGTGGTGGAGTGGTGAGGGTCTGCTCTGACTGTGAGACTGAACACTGTGAGTGTAGTAGGTTGTGGAGTGGTGAGGGTCTGCTCTGACTGTGAGACTGAGCACTGTGAGTGTAGTGGGTGGTGGAGTGGTGAGGGTCTGCTCTGACTGTGAGACTGAGCACTGTGAGTGTAGTGGGTCGTGGAGTGTTGAGGGTCTGTTCTGACTGTGAGACTGAGCACTGTGAGTGTAGTGGGTCGTGGAGTGGTGAGGGTCTGCTCTGACTGTGAGACTGAGCACTGTGAGTGTAGTGGGTCGTGGAGTGGTGAGGGGTCTGCTCTGACTGTGAGACTGAGCACTGTGAGTGTAGGGGGTCGTGGAGTGGTGAGGGTCTGCTCTGACTGTGAGACTGAGCACTGTGAGTGTAGTGGGTGGTGGAGTGGTGAGGGTCTGCTCTGACTGTGAGACTGAGCACTGGGAGTGTTGGGGGTGGTGGAGTGGTGAGGGTCTGCTCTGACTGTGAGACTGAGCACTGTGAGTGTAGGGGGTCGTGGAGTGGTGAGGGTCTGCTCTGACTGTGAGACTGAGCACTGTGAGTGTAGTGGGTCGTGGAGTGGTGAGGGTCTGCTCTGACTGTGAGACTGAGCACTGTGAGTGTAGTGGGTGGTGGAGTGGGTGAGGGTCTGCTCTGACTATGAGACTGAGCACTGTGAGTGTAGGGGGGTCGTGGAGTGGTGAGGGTCTGCTCTGACTGTGAGACTGAGCACTGTGAGTGTAGTGGGTCGTGGAGTGGTGAGGGTCTGCTCTGACTGTGAGACTGAGCACTGTGAGTGTAGTGGGTGGTGGAGTGGTGAGGGTCTGCTCTGACTGTGAGACTGAGCACTGGTAGTGTAGTGGGGTGGTGGAGTGGTGAGGGTCTGCTCTGACTGTGAGACTGAGCACTGTGAGTGTTGGGGGTCGTGGAGTGGTGAGGGTCTGCTCTGACTGTGAGACTGAGCACTGTGAGTGTTGGGGGTCGTGGAGTGGTGAGGGGTCTGCTCTGACTGTGAGACTGAGCACTGTGAGTGTAGTGGGTGGTGGACTGGTGAGGGGTCTGCTCTGACTGTGAAACTGAGCACTGTGAGTGTTGGGGGTCGTGGAGTGGTGAGGGTCTGCTCTGACTGTGAGACTGAGCACTGTGAGTGTAGTGGGTCGTGGAGTGGTGAGGGTCTGCTCTGACTGTGAGACTGAACACTGTGAGTGTAGTAGGTTGTGGAGTGGTGAGGGTCTGCTCTGACTGTGAGACTGAACACTGTGAGTGTAGTGGGTTGTGGAGTGGTGAGGGTCTGCTCTGACTGTGAGACTGACACTGTGAGTGTAGTGGGTTGGTGGAGTGGTGAGGGTCTGCTCTGACTGTGAGACTGAACACTGTGAGTGTAGTGGGTTGTGGAGTGGTGAGGGTCTGCTCTGACTGTGAGACTGAGCACTGTGAGTGTAGTGGGGGCGTGGGAGTGGTGAGGGGCTGCTCTGACTGTGAGACTGAGCACTGTGAGTGTAGTGGGTCGTGGAGTGGTGAGGGTCTGCTCTGACTGTGAGACTGAGCACTGTGAGTGTAGTGGGTGGTGGAGTGGTGAGGGGTCTGCTCTGACTGTGAGGACTGAACACTGTGAGTGTAGTGGGTGGTGGAGTGGTGAGGGTCTGCTCTGACCTGTGAGACTGAGCACTGTGAGTGTAGTGGGTGGGGGAGTGGTGAGGGTCTGCTCTGACTGTGAGACTGAGCACTGTGAGTGTAGTGGGTGGTGGAGTGGTGAGAGTTTGCTCTGACTGTGAGACTGAGCACTGTGAGTGTAGTGGGTCGTGGAGTGTTGGGGGTCTGCTCTGACTGTGAGACTGAGCACTGTGAGTGTAGTGGGTGGTGGAGTGGTGAGGGTCTGCTCTGACTGTGAGACTGAACACTGAGTGTAGGGGGTGGTGGAGTGGTGAGGGTCTGCTCTGACTGTGAGACTGAACACTGTGAGTGTAGTGGGTGGTGGAGTGGTGAGGGTCTGCTCTGACTGTGAGACTGAGCACTGTGAGTGTAGTGGGCTGTGGAGTGGTGAGGGTCTGCTCTGACTGTGAGACTGAACACTGTGAGTGTAGTGGGTTGTGGAGTGGTGAGGGTCTCCAAAAGTCTCCAATAACACCAGAAACAGTCACTAGATTTGTCGGTAGTCGCTTAAAAAAAGTTGCTAGAGGGTCTAAAAAGTCACTACGTTGGCAACACTGACTTCAGCAGGTACGCCTACATCACATCTACATATCTTGCTCAACACTGTGTAGTTTTATGTCCCGTGTTTTGTTCACTCTCTCTTTCTGTCTCTAATTAGGTGCTTGTCATGTGACGTCCTGTTCTTTCTGCCATGTGATTGGTTAATTCCGTTGGCGCTGGCTGTTTAAAGGCGTTAGCTGCAACCTGAAGGGGGCACACTTTTTCAGATTCGGCTCAATGTCTCACTCTCTCGCTCTGTTAGCTGCCCGCCTGTCCGGCAATCAAACAATTCATTATTTTTTATGTTTTGAGGCCTTTGAAGAATTTGTTTGGGCCATTTTTGTAAGTTAATTTAGTTTCTTGAAGGGTTGTAGGGGTGACCCGCTCTTTTAGTTTGAACTCGTTTGCCTCTGTTTGTGGTTAGGGTAGTTAGGAGTAATGTTTTTGTAATTTTGTTTAATTTCTTTTGTTAGTTTAGTTAGTATTAGTACAAATATTAGTAAATATATTTATTTTTTGTGTTTTGTTTGTTAGTTTGGGCCTTGGGGTCATCCTGAAGAGAAATTCTTCTCTTTTCTCTTCTTATATTGATGGTACGAAATCTCAAAGCCAAACGAAACAAAATTAAGCAATAAAAAAAAACCTGGCAGTAGCAACTGTGTTCTCTTATTAGTGTTTTTTTTATTATTTAATTAAAACAAATTATATTGGTCTGGTCTGGCAGTTGAGCGGGCAGTCTCTTTTGTTGCTTCTTTCCTCCTAGAACAAGAAATAGTAGTTCTACACTTATAGACTGTAGTTCATCTGTTTCTCTGTATACATTGTTTACCCTGTTCTTCCATGGCCATGACCCCCACAGGACCACCACAGAGCAGATACTCTGGATGGTGGGTCATTCTCAGCACTGACATGGTGGTGGTGTGTTAGTGTGTGTGGTGCTGGTGTGAGTGGATGAGACACATCACTGATGCTTGCTGGACTGAATCGTCCACCAACCAAAACTATCCAGACAGCAGTGTCCTGTGGGCGGCGTCCTGTGTCCACTGATGAAGAACTAGAGGAACTCAAACTGTGCAGCAGCAGATGATCTACTGTCTCTGACTTTACATCTACAAGGTGGACCAGCAATTAGTAGGAGTGTCTAACAGAGTGGACAGTGAGTGGACACAGTGTTTAAACACTCCAGCAGCAGCACTGCTGTGTCTGATCCACTCACACCAGCACAACACACACTAACACACCATCACCACCATGTCAGTGTCACTGCAGTGCTGAGAATGACCCACCTCCCTAATAGTAGCTGCTCTGTGGTGGTCCTGTGGTGGTCCTGATCATTAAAGAACAGAGTAATAAAGTATACAGAGAATCAGATGAACTCCAGTCTGTAAGTGTAGCTCCTATATGGTTAGTGGAGCTGATAGAATGAGCAACAAATGCAAAGTAAATAAGTGAGAAAGGCATGTGGGTCATGATTAAAGTATGTTGTAGACATGGTGGCTCCCATCCCATCAATAAAGCTCAGAGAATTCATTGCTACACGTGGACGTCACATCTATCCAGCGCTTAATTATCCAGTAATATGGTTGTCACCTCCACACATGAGCACAAGAGCTCCATTTACGAACGTAATAGCTCTAATATACTGCTCTCCTCGTGGCGCTCTCATTCGCTCGTACGCCGGTGTTGCATTGCATTACTCTAAAGACCAATGGTTAGCAACCGAGCTCAAATGGCACTTGGAGAGCAGAGCAGTCGAGCTGCCAGAGATCGTAGCGCCGGGTCTGAGCTGTGGTATAAATTAACCGTGCTGTGGAGGGATCTGAGCGCGCCCACTGAAATAACAGTCCCGCTGAAAACGCTGTAATGATCCCAAATGAACGCTCTCTGTACTCCGGGAGAGCAGCATTCCGAACCTCATGGCTATTTGGAGAGATTTACAGTGACTACAATGCTTCAAGTGCAGCAGGAACTACGCAGAGTGATTATGTTGCAGCATGAAACAGCAATAAATAAAAAGAAAAACCTCTTGGCGTAGTGACTTTACAGGAAAAGGAAAAGTGTGCTTGGTTTAATTTGCATTTAAGGTTTACAGATTTTTAAAATTTTCTTACTGTAAACTCTATGCCGTCAACACAATGCCTGGAATTGTTTGTACCATCTGTACGTGCAAACCAAGCCTCTTGTTATCGCTGTTTGGCTAGGCTAAGTTTATGCTTTACCCAGCCAAGTCAACCCTTACAGAAAATAAGTATACTTAAAGTTCATTTTATTAAGTATACTTTATGCAGTTACTATACTAATGTCATTGTACTAGTAGTACACTTGTATGTGTACTATTTTAATACTTCTTGGGACTAAATTGGCCACTTTCTAGTTTTTAAAAATATACTTTTAAATACACTTTAAGTGTAAGAGTAGTAAACCAAGTATACAACTAGTTTATATATTTTGTACTGTAACTACACTAAAAGTAAACTTAATGGTTTACTGTTAGTTTACTAGCTTGTACATTTTCTTTAAGTGAACTTAAACTTAACATAATACTTATAATTTACTGCTTATATTATTGTTGTACTTTAAAGTATATGACTAGGTTTGAGGGTTTTTTCTACTTAAAATCGAATTTTAACAACGTTTAATTACTCACCAGTGGACACACGTAAAATAAACAAGACACACTCAGATTAAGAAACATATTTGTATCTTTATAAATCTTTATAAATCAAATTTTAAATAAATATTGTACTGGATGTGTTTTTGTGCAGAGCAAGAATACTTACTTCTACCATCTCAATCAAAAGATTAAGTACAAGTAAAGGCCAAATATACTTAGACTGTTCTATACTTGTCAGTATAACCCCAGCATACTTAAGTATAACTGTGTTTAGTATATCACTGAGAAGTGCATAAACAGTAAACTGAAAGTATACTCACTTCCTTTTAGTTTAAAAGAAGTAAACTAATGGTACACTTGAATAAACTTTTTTTTTGTAAGGAAAGTCAAAGCCACGCCAACCCAGCCAGGTCCAGTCAAGCCATCCGTCACCAAGTCCAGGTTTCTCTAGTCACGCTAGATCAAGCTAAATCTACCCAGCCACATCAACCCCAGCCAAGTCAAGTCGAAGTCAAGCCAACCCAGCCGGGTCCAGTCAAGCCAGCTGGGTCTAGTCAAGCCATCCGTCAACAAGACACACCACGCCAAGTCCAGGTTTCCCTATTCATGTCAGATCAAGCTAAATCTACCCAGCCACATCACCCCCAACACCTTATCCAGCCAAGTCAAGTCGAAGTCAAGCCGGGTCCAGTCAAGCCATCCGTCACCAAGCCACACCAAGTCCAGGTTTCCCTAGCCATGCCATATCAAGCCAAATCTACCCCTCCACATCACTCCCAGCGCCTACCCAGCTAAGTCAAGTTGAAGTCAAGTCGGGTCCATTCAAGTCAAGCCAACCCAGCCGGGTCCAGTCAAGCCATCTGTCAACAAGACACACCATGCCAAGTCCAGGTTTCCCTAGTCATACAGGATTAAGCTAAATCTACCCAGCCACATCACCCCGAGTGCCTTACCCAGCCAAGTCAAGCCAACCCAGCCGGGTCCAGTCAAGTCAAGCCAACCCAGCCGGGTCTGGTCAAGTCAAGCCAACCCAGCCGGGTCCAGTCAAGTCAAGCCAATCCAGCCGGGTCCAGTCAAGGCAAGCCAAGCCAGCCGGTTCCAGTCAAGCCATCTGTCAACAAGACACACCATGCCAAGTCCAGGTTTCCCTAGTCATGCCAGATCAAGCTAAATCTACCCAGTCACATCACCCTGATCGCCTTACCCAGCCAAGTCAAGTCGAAGTCAAGCCGGGTCCAGTCAAGTCAAGCCAACCCAGCCGGGTCCAGTCAAGCCATCCCAGCCGGGTCCAATCAAGTCAAGCCAACCCAGCCGGGTCCAGTCAAGTCAAGCCAACCCAGCCGGGTCCAGTCAAGTCAAGCCAGTTGGGATACACTGAGCTGTTCTCTCTATCCTTTCGTTAGGGTCTCTGCTCTATTTCTGTTTTTACAGGAAACCAACGGCCAGTCGCCAGTCCGAGCCCCCCTGGTTTCCTGGCTATCACCCCATTGCCCAGCCCAGTACAGTGTCCATTGCATTTCACCATTGTTTTCAACAAAATCGCCTGCTTATGGGTCGTACCTTTGCTTCTGAGTCTTGTGAATCATTACACTCAGGTCTCTTTACAGTGGTGGTGATGGGAACCAGGTGTCACCATGTCCACAACACAAATATAGACATTTTAATTACTATGGAAACCATTATTATTGTTTGGTAGCGTAGAGTAAGACGTGGGAAACAGAGCTCAAAGCAAATGGTCTCTAACTAAACGCTGCACTAGCAATGGCTGAAATAATCCAGGAGCAGTCAAATCATTGTAGATAGCAAGGAACATTCAGACCTGTATCTGTTCTTCACAATGAAAGTTGACCCATAATAATAGAGATGTTAAGCAGTTATATGATGGTGTCCAGTAAATAAATACATGGAGAAATAAGTAAATAGATAAAACTGAGTGAGATGTTATAACTGTTCAGGCTTTCACTATTTAAGCTCTTTCCAGAAATCTCCTCAGGTCAGGTTGAACGCCAACCCCTCACACTCTCCTATTTATGTCTGTGTTGGCGTAGCGAGGTTGGGCTCGGTGCACTGTCAGAGGCCGTGGTGGTCAGGCATTGTGCAGTAATGGGGTGAGGCCATCAGAGAGAGCCACCTGCTAAAGGGCTGACAGAATTAAACGTGTCCCAGTTTGTGTCCTTCCCTGCGATGCACTGACCTGCTGTTAACTGGGTCAAAAGAACAGTTGTGCCCTAATCACGTCATGAGCTGCTCGTGAAAAACCATCACCCCACGGACTCCTGTCTCTCTGATATAGTTCATCATCTGATTTATCCGCTCGCCTGATCCTCAGTACTGAGGGTTCTTCGGAGCGTTACAAACTTTCAGAGACGCTTCCTAAAAGTCGGAGTAAACTATGGAGCATATCTGTGTGATATTAAACCTCAGAGTTTCAGTAAACATCCAGCAAAGCTTCAATCTGAGAGCTGTGTGAGCAGCTTGATTGACAGCTCTCTGACCAACACTCCTAGTCTGCTCCGCCTCTCATACAGGACTAATATCATTATCCAGCTTTTATACTTTTATACAACCATACTAGCAGTCCTGGACTATGGTGATGTAATCTATAATAAAGCGTCCGCCAGTGCCCTCAAAGCGCTAGATTCAGTTTATCACTCTGCTCTGAGATTTATAACTGGAGACCCTTACAGTACTCACCACTGCAGACTCTATGATAGAGTTGGTTGGTCCTCACTAGCTGCACGAAGAGAATCTCATTGGCTTATTTTTATCTATAAATCACTCTCTGGCCATTTGCCAGCTTACATCTCTTCTCTGATTTCAATAAATAACAATAACTATCAGACTCGCTTTAGTGGCTGGATCACCTGTCGGGTACCGAGAGTTTTTAGTGAACTGGGAAAATCTGCTTTTAGCTACAGTGCACCAGCGAGCTGGAATTCTCTCCAGGAAACTCTGAAGCTCAGCTCGCTGGATCACTGAACCATTTTAAACTTTTAGTTTCTAATCACCATCAGAAAGCCTGTGATTGTTTTAAATGATTAAATCTATTAGGATTTTATTTTTATATTATTATTATTATTATTATTATTATTATTATTTATTGATTTATTGATTTATTGATTTATTTTTATTTTTTTATTTTTTATTTTTTTACGTTTGTTTTATTTTACTTTTATTTTAGTTATTTTTTTATTATTATTATCTTTTTAATTTTTATTATTTATTATTTGTATTATTTTATTATTATAATTATCCATTTTTTATCGTGTTTGTTTTATTGAGTATTTTTTATTAGCATTTTATTATCTTGGTGTATGTAATATGTTTATTTTATATTCTTTAATATTCTTTTATAATAATTTTCTAACATTTTTTACATTGTATTTTTAATGCATCTATATTAAATGTTTATTTAAAATTGGTATTTTATTTATTATTTTTGCTCATTTTTGTTTTCAATCCCTTTAACTGTATATGCTCGGCTGCATTGAAAATGAGGGTCATCCCTCAATGTATTTCCGAGAATAAATAAAGGTTGATTGATTGATTATGTGATGATAACTAGACCATAATATTATAGATCAGCGCACACACAGACAGATGAACTAATTGGATGAAGAAACAATGTTGGTGATGATGAGTCTCTCAGCCGGAGCTGCTGGATCTTGTGTTTAAGAACATAATTCCCAAAAATCCCAGAAACCTGAGCATACATGTGAAACTCCAGCACACGAGTTGAGGATCACATGCCTACGGAACAAAATCCGGCCAAACAGGTGATCAGTTTTAAAAATCAGATCAATCAAACTCCGCAGCGCTGCTTTCCTACTACACTGGAACACTGACTGAACACTGGAAAACTGACTGAACACTGGAACACTGACTGAACACTGTAACACTGCTTGAACGCTGGAACGCTGACTGAACACTGGAACGCTGACTGAATACTGGAACACTGACTGAACACTGGAAAACTGACTGAACACTGGAACACTGACTGAACACTGTAACACTGCTTGAACGCTGGAACGCTGACTGAACACTGGAACGCTGACTGAATACTGGAACACTGACTGAACACTGGAAAACTGACTGAACACTGGAACACTGACTGAACACTGTAACACTGCTTGAACGCTGGAACGCTGACTGAACACTGGAACGCTGACTGAATACTGGAACGCTGACTGAACACTGGAATGTTCACTGAACGCTGTAACACTGACTGAACGCTGGAACACTGACTGAACACTGGAACACTGACTGAACACTGGAACGCTGACTGAATACTGGAACGCTGACTGAACACTGGAACGCTGACTGAATACTGGAACACTGACTGAACACTGGAATGTTCACTGAACGCTGGAACACTGACTGAACGCTGGAACACTGATTGAACACTGGAACACTTACTGAACGCTGGAACACTGAGTGAACGCTGGAACACTGACTGAGCGCTGGAACACTGACTGAACACTGGAACACTGACTGAACACTGGAACACTGACTGAGCGCTGGAACACTGACTGAACACTGGAACACTGAGTGAACGCTGGAACACTGACTGAGCGCTGGAACACTGACTGAACACTGGAACACTGACTGAACACTGGAACACTGACTGAATGCTGGAATGTTCACTGAACACTGGAGCACTGACTGAATGCTGGAACACTGACTGAACGCTGGAACACTGACTGAACGCTGGAACACTGACTGAACACTGGAACACTGACTGAGCGCTGGAACACTGACTGAACACTGGAACACTGACTGAACGCTGGAACTGCTGACTGAACGCTGGAACACTGACTGAACGCTGGAACACTGACTGAACACTGGAACGCTGACTGAACGCTGGAACGCTGACTGAACACTGGAACGCTGACTAAACACTGGAACACTGACTGAACCCTGGAACACTGACTGAACACTGGAACACTGACTGAACACTGGAACACTGACTGAACGCTGTAACACTGCTTGAACGCTGGAACACTGACTGATCGCTGGAACGCTGACTGAACGCTGGAACGCTGACTGAAAGCTGGAACACTGACTGAATACTGGAACTCTGACTGAACACTGGAACACTGGAACACTGACTGAACACTGGAACACTGACTGAACGCTGGAACACTCACTGAAAGCTGGAACACTGACTGAACGCTGGAACCCTGACTGAACGCTGGAACATTAACTAAACGCTGGAACATTGACTGAATGCTGGAACACTGACTGGACACTGGAATGCTCACTGAGCGCTGGAACACTGACTGAACGCTGGAACACTGACTGAACACTGGAACACTAACTGAACACTGGAACGCTGACTGAACGCTGGAACACTGACTGAACGCTGGAATGCTCACTAAACACTGGAACACTGACTGAACACTGGAACGCTGACTAAACACTGGAACACTGACTGAACCCTGGAACACTGACTGAACACTGGAACACTGACTGAACACTGGAACACTGACTGAACGCTGTAACACTGCTTGAACGCTGGAACACTGACTGATCGCTGGAACGCTGACTGAACGCTGGAACGCTGACTGAAAGCTGGAACACTGACTGAATACTGGAACTCTGACTGAACACTGGAACACTGGAACACTGACTGAACACTGGAACACTGACTGAACACTGGAACACTGACTGAACGCTGTAACACTGCTTGAACGCTGGAACACTGACTGATCGCTGGAACGCTGACTGAACGCTGGAACGCTGACTGAAAGCTGGAACACTGACTGAATACTGGAACTCTGACTGAACACTGGAACACTGGAACACTGACTGAACACTGGAACACTGACTGAACGCTGGAACACTCACTGAAAGCTGGAACACTGACTGAACGCTGGAACCCTGACTGAACGCTGGAACATTAACTAAACGCTGGAACATTGACTGAATGCTGGAACACTGACTGGGACACTGGAATGCTCACTGAGCGCTGGAACACTGACTGAACGCTGGAACACTGACTGAACACTGGAACACTAACTGAACACTGGAACGCTGACTGAACGCTGGAACACTGACTGAACGCTGGAATGCTCACTAAACACTGGAACACTGACTGAACACTGACTGAACACTGGAACGCTGACTGAACACTGGAACGCTGACTGAAAACTGGAACGCTGACTGAACACTGGAACACTGACTGAAAACTGAAACGCTGACTGAACACTGGAACACTGACTGAACACTGGAACACTGACTGAACACTGGAACACTGACTGAAAACTGGAACGCTGACTGAACACTGGAACACTGACTGAAAACTGGAACGCTGACTGAACACTGGAACACTGACTGAAAACTGGAACGCTTACTGAACACTGGAACACTGACTGAACACTGAAATGCTGACTGAACACTGGAACACTGACTGAAAACTGGAACGCTGACTGAACACTGGAATGCTGACTGAACACTGAAACGCTGACTGAACACTGGAACACTGACTGAATGCTGGAAAGCTGGAGTGAGACTAGTGCTGGTTTCCAGTCAGGCCCTGTTTACCGGACCCTGCAGATGCTACTCAACTTCGTCTGATTTACTGTCCAGGAGAAAGCATGTGACGGGAAGCGATCCTGTGGGATCTGACATTTCATCAGACGTGGAGATCCCTGATTAGTGATGTTTAAGAATTGATGAGAGCAGACCAAGCTGGGCCTGTCCGTCACACACAGGAACGGAATTCCACATGGGCCGTTACTGATGATTGCTCTGATGTTTATAAAGATCTGTTTCCAGTTTCTCTTCATCTCAGCCTTATGACAGTAACTCCCACCCACTCGGACTTTCCTTCATTCATCATCTTCAGTGCTAATCGTTTCAGTTCAGTAGCCCGTCTGCGCACCTTCTCACCACCCCACTGTTTCTGCCCTCACTGGACTGCATTCAACATTCTGTTCTTGACTGCTCTGGCCTTGATATTCCTCACACGCTCACGAGCACACGCTTTAATCATCTCACTCAAACACAGCTTTCCTGCTTCTGACCTCATTCTTCTCTTTCCTGATTTCACTCTCCTCCTCCAGTTTTCCCCTCACCCTGTTTGTAACTCTTGCTCTCTGACCGGTGATCAGTGTTCAGGATATTATGAATTTGATTGACTATGAATTTGTGATTAACAGACATTTGGCAATGTTATATATATATATATATATATATATATATATATATATATATATAGTAAAATATGCAAATTTGCATATTTTACATATTTTACCTGTTAGGTTGATTGGTCACTCTATTTATTCTATTTATTGGCAGCTATATATATATATATATATTAATTGATTGTCTATTAAAAGATGTAAATTTATGAAAAGGCTACTGACAGTTAGTTATTTTTTTGTATTAGGCAATTAACAACAATAAGTAATAAGTTGATATTTTGTAAATCACAGTTCATTGGCAATTACTTATAGTAATAATGTTTGATTTAAACATTTAATAGACAGCTAATTGACCACAGACAATGAATTGTTTACAGTAGTTCATGTAACAACTAATTACTGTCAAAAGTCTAAATTATTCACTGACAATTGTTTTGATTAAACAGTAAGTGATGTGGTTACCAGCACTGACATACAACTGATAGCTATCAATTAACTATCAATTAACTACAGTTAGACATTAATAAATGATTTATTTTAAAATATATATTTATAAATACTTTAATAGCTGTAAACTGAACATTAATTGTTTGGTAATTGATTACCAGTAATATAAAAATAAATGTATAAAGTTATATTTAAATTTAATTAACTACTGTACTAACTTTTTAACCTCATTACTTTATAATTACACTGATAACTTTCAATTGAACATTAATTGTCAAAAGTGAGTTGATTGCTGACTGTTTCTGATTGGCATTTAATTAGACATGTCAATTAGTTAGCTTTTAACAATAAACAATAATTTACTGAAAGTTAATTACTGTAAGCAAATTCAATTGAACATTAACTGGTTTTTGGTAATTGATTACTGGCAGTAATGTCTAAATGTTTGTCAATAAACTGACCGACATTTAAGAAATAACATTTGATGAGTACTGCGATCGTTTTTCAATCAAAACACATTCAATTCCATTTATTCCAAGATACTTTGATTACACTTATTTATTAAATTACTGCAGCAATGTTTTCTTGATTACCTGGAACTACAGAACAACTGATTAATAACTGAAAATCAGCAGAACATTGCTGTAAAAATAGCTGTATTTCAAACATTCCTTAATAGTTGAATAGTTGATTAATACTGGAATCATAATTTGATTAATTGCTCCAAAAATACTTTAATTGAAGTTAACCTCACCAAAACTGTTAATTGACAGTTAAATACTATAAAATGTTTGTACTAACAATTAATAATTACTGTGATGACTTGTGATTGAACATTATGTGACATGTGATGATTGATTACTGACAATAGTAGAAATCACCTAATCAATAAAAAGTTAATTACTGACACTGACAACAATTACTTTAATATTTGATTGACAATTTAATCATTGTTGGTCTAATAGCTGTCCATTGCAGAATCTTTAACTTTTGATATTTGATGTCTAACAATAATGTTTGATTGATGATTATGTGACAATTGACAATAAACTACTGACTATTAATAACTGGAAATATACTGAAAATGAGCACTTGCTGTAAATACTGTATTGTAACTTTTAATAGCTACTGAAATAGCATTGATTGACATTTGGTAATTGATAATTGAGTCAGTCATTTAATTACAAGCAACTGTATGACATACAATTAACTTTTTAATTGATATTTAACTGAAAATTAGAATTGAAGTAATAACTCTTTACTGACAGTTAAGTATTAATTACTAGGAACATTTGATTGAACATTATCTGCTAATTGATAAATGATTACTGACAAGAACATCTGATCAAACTGATAATTAATACCCGACACAGGCAGTTATTGATTACTGTAATAACTTTTAATTGCCAGTTAATTGAACAGAAGCAGGTATGCAGTGTAATGGCTCTAAATCATTCCTGAGATGGTTGAGCTGAGGAGCTCTGCTGGAGAGAAGATAGATGGAGATTGACTGTAATATCCAGTGAACCGCTGGTGTGAAAAAGTGTTGGAACCTTCATCTCCTGTTACAGGATGAATGGAGTCCTGCGGTCGTACGGTGAGAGAGGATGGAGAATCGTGTAACAAGGCTAAGTATAACTTTATTTCCTTGATGTGAATGGTACCAATATTTTATGTGTCAGTACCGATTTGATGCAGAACTTTACATCTGAACCAATGACAAGCTAATCCACGTGTTTGGCGAGCGTCAGGAGGAGAAGTGATCCGTCTTGGCACACTGCTTATTTAGATAAGACATGTGGAGTTGGTTACGGGCTGTGGAGAGACGGAGCAGCTGAATGCTCGTCTTTACACACTGGACGCTTCAAACACACTGTGGCCAATCGCATCTACAGCTGCAGCCTGAGGTACCACTACCAGCCAATCAAGCGCAACACAGCTGTGAAGAAATATCTTTAATCAATGCTTTCATTACTGCTAAATCAACCTGAGTGAAGGTATACGTATACAACGTATAGAACATCTGGATGAAGTTCCTGGACGTTCCTTTCCATGGACCATGGGCCCTAAATCTGAAGCCATGGCTGCAACAGCCTCTATTCGTCTGGAAAGGCTCATCACGAGATTTTGACTTATGTGCATGGATGTCGGATGAGAATATCTGGCTGGTCAGGTGTTCAGTGAGGTGTTAAGGTTTTCCTCCACACCAAACTCCTTAAACCATAGGTGCGTCCAAAATCGCCTACTAGTCAGTAACTACTGGATTAGAGTCAGTACGTACTGCTCGAGAGGCAGACTAGTAGAGCAGTATCAGTAGGAGAGTTTTAGTAGCCACACAAGCTCGGTCGTACTACGTCCACCATATTGCCAGCGTCCTGTGGCGTAAGACATCAGACCACTCCAGAGTCCAGTGGTGGAGCTTTACAACATTCCAGAGTCCAGTGGTGGAGCTTTACAACATTCCAGAGTCCAGTGGTGGAGCTTTACACCACTCCAGAGTCCAGTGGTGGAACTTTACACCACTCCAGAGTCCAGTGGTGACGCTTAACACCACTCCAGAGTCCAGTGGTGGAACTTTACACCACTCCAGAGTCCAGTGGTGACGCTTAACACCACTCCAGAGTCCAGTGGTGGAGCTTTAAAACATTCCAGAGTCCAGTGGTGAAGCTTTACACCACTCCAGAGTCCAGTGGTGGAACTTTACACCACTCCAGAGTCCAGTGGTGAAGCTTTACTCCACTAAAGAGTCCAATGGTGGAGCTTTATACCACTCCAGAGTCCAGTGGTGGAGCTTTACACCACTCCAGAGTCCAGTGGTGACGCTTAACACCACTTCAGAGTCCAGTGGTGGAGCTTTACACCACTCCAGAGTCCAGTGGTGACGCTTAACACCACTCCAGAGTCCAGTGGTGACGCTTAACACCACTCCAGAGTCCAGTGGTGGAGCTTTACAACATTCCAGAGTCCAGTGGTGGAACTTTACACCACTCCAGAGTCCAGTGGTGGAACTTTACACCACTCCAGAGTCCAGTGGTGACGCTTAACACCACTCCAGAGTCCAGTGGTGGAACTTTACACCACTCCAGAGTCCAGTGGTGGAACTTTACACCACTCCAGAGTCCAGTGGTGACGCTTAACACCACTCCAGAGTCCAGTGGTGGAGCTTTAAAACATTCCAGAGTCCAGTGGTGAAGCTTTACACCACTCCAGAGTCCAGTGGTGGAACTTTACACCACTCCAGAGTCCAGTGGTGAAGCTTTACTCCACTAAAGAGTCCAATGGTGGAGCTTTATACCACTCCAGAGTCCAGTGGTGGAGCTTTACACCACTCCAGAGTCCAGTGGTGACGCGTAACACCACTCCAGAGTCCAGTGGTGGAGCTTTACACCACTCCAGAGTCCAGTGGTGACGCTTAACACCACTCCAGAGTCCAGTGGTGGAGCTTTACAACATTCCAGAGTCCAATGGTGGAACTTTACACCACTCCAGAGTCCAGTGGTGGAGCTTTATACCACTCCAGAGTCCAGTGGTGACGCTTAACACCACTCCAGAGTCCAGTGGTGGAACTTTACACCACTCCAGAGTCCAGTGGTGGAACTTTACACCACTCCAGAGTCCAGTGGTGATGCTTAACACCACTCCAGAGTCCAGTGGTGGAGCTTTAAAACATTCCAGAGTCCAGTGGTGAAGCTTTACACCACTCCAGAGTCCAGTGGTGGAACTTTACACCACTCCAGAGTCCAGTGGTGAAGCTTTACTCCACTAAAGAGTCCAATGGTGGAGCTTTATACCACTCCAGAGTCCAGTGGTGGAGCTTTACACCACTCCAGAGTCCAGTGGTGACGCGTAACACCACTCCAGAGTCCAGTGGTGGAGCTTTACACCACTCCAGAGTCCAGTGGTGACGCTTAACACCACTCCAGAGTCCAGTGGTGGAGCTTTACAACATTCCAGAGTCCAGTGGTGGAACTTTACACCACTCCAGAGTCCAGTGGTGGAGCTTTATACCACTCCAGAGTCCAGTGGTGACGCTTAACACCACTCCAGAGTCCAGTGGTGGAGTTTACAATCAGACAATCAGAACTTAGTAGTAATGCTAACCAAGCAGCACTTAGTAGCAGTAATGCCAGCCCGTCAATATTCAGTAGCAGTAATGCCAACTATTCAGACTCAGTAGCAGTAAAGCTAATCTTTCAGCACTCAGTATAAGTAGTGTCAACCAGTTAGTGCTCAGTAGCAGTAATGCCAAACAATCAGTACTCAGTAGTAGTAATGCTAACCAAGCAGCACTTAGTAGCAGTAATGCCAGCCCGTCAATATTCAGTAGCAGTAATGCCAACTATTCAGACTCAGTAGCAGTAATGCTAATCTTTCAGCACTCAGTATAAGTAGTGTCAACCAATTAGTGCTCAGTAGCAGTAATGCCAAACAATCAGTATTCAGTAGTAGTAATGCTAACCAAGCAGCACTTAGTAGCAGTAATGCCAGCCCGTCAACATTCAGTATCAGTAGTGTCAAACAATTAGTACTCAGTACCAGTAATGCAAAACAATCAGTATTCAGTAGTAGTAACGCTAACCAAGCAGCACTTGGTAGCAGTAATGCCAGCCCGTCAACATTCAGTATCAGTAGTGCCAAACAATCAGTACTCAGTAGTAGTAATGCTAACCAAGCAGCACTTAGTAGCAGTAATGCCAGCCCGTCAATATTCAGTAGCAGTAATGCCAACTATTCAAACTCAGTAGCAGTAATGCTAATCTTTCAGCACTCAGTATAAGTAGTGTCAACCAGTTAGTGCTCAGTAGCAGTAATGCCTAACAATCAGTACTCAGTAGTAGTAATGCTAACCAAGAAACACTTAATAGCAGTAATGCCAGCCTGTCAACATTCAGTAGCAGTAATGCCAACTATTCAGACTCAGTAGCAGTAATTCTAACCAATAAGGGATTAATAGCAGTAATGCTAATGAATCGGTACTCAGCAGTGGCTGTGTCTACAGCGAGGCTATCACTGAGGCAAGGCTGTGTCTGAGATGAGGCTGTTTCTGGAGGTGCATGTAAAGAAGCATCGATATTTATTATATTGATTATATTTTTGAAGTGTAGATCAAAAATGGCCACTAAAAAAAATTAATCTAAATATAAATTCTGTATATTGTATTCATAGTTGTACTCCACTATGATGTGTACATAATTCCTTCAGTCACATTTCTGTAATCTAATTCAGTTAGGCTGTGATGAAATGTGAGATTCAATTATTTACACTTCAAGTGCTGAACAGCTGCAAGCACATCAGTCAAAGTGCTGACTTTCAGGCAACGAGCTGAATGTGGGGAAAGGCTGTTTGGCAGAGGCAAAATGTCAGTAATCAAAAAACAAAAAAAGTAGAAGTGGCTGGGGGCGGTGACGCAATGGCACAAACGGCTTTTTGTAAATATAAGCGAGCCGTAGGCCGGTTCATATTGATTCCATGAGAGTTACGGTGGTGCAGCGTGCTGTTTCTGTCCCGTGCTCGTTTTATTGTCGGTCGCAGGACGCTCTGTGGTCGTGGTGTTTGTGGTTTTCGAGGGGCCTCTAATTGGTACTGTAACGCCGTGTCGTCTAATGTTTTTTCATACGAGCTGCGTAAGAAACGACAGCTGGGTTTCTTGCACACAAAATTTACGAGCTCGTAACCGGAGTTTTTCATAAGAACGAGCCGGAGCCGCTCAGAGCAGCGCCAGCGTCCTCTTTTAGAGCGGGACTGCAGGCGGGAGGATATGTATAGACTGACGGGCTGTGATAGCGGAGGCTTCGCTCTCACTGCGTCTTTGGTTTACTAAAATTAGAAGAAGTAATAAAGTACTGCAGGCCGAGCGTGAAGAGGATGTTTACAGTGGATTGTGTTGGCTCTGTTACAGGGATTACACTGTGGCAGTAGTGCCGACCAATCAGCACTCAGTAGCAGCAATGCTAATCAATCAGCACTCAGTAAAAGTAGTGCCAACTAATCAGTACTGAGTAGCTGTAATGCCAACCAATCAGCATTTAGTGGCAGTAATGCTAATCATTCAGCACTTAATAGCAGTAGTGCCAGCTAATCAGTCGTCAGTAGCAGTGATGCTAATCATTCAGCACCAGTAGCAGTAATGCTAATCATTCAGTATTCAGTAGCAGTAGTGCCAACCAATCAGCACTCAGTAGCAGTAATGCCAACAAAGCAGCACTTGTTATCAGTAATGCTAATCATTCAGCACTCAGTAGCAGTAATGCTAATCATTCAGTATTCAGTAGTAGTAGTGCCAACCAATCAGCACTCAGTAGCAGTAATGCCAACAAAGCGGCACTTATTAGCAGTAATGCTAATCATTCAGCACTCAGTAGCAGTAATGCTAATCATTCAGTATTCAGTAGTAGTAGTGCCAACCAATCAGCACTCAGTAGCAGTAATGCCAACAAAGCAGCACTTATTAGCAGTAATACCAGCCAATCAGCACTCAGTAGCAGTAATGCTAATCATTCAGTATTCAGTAGTAGTGCCAACCAATCAGCACTCAGTAGCAGTAATGCCAACAAAGCAGCACTTATTAGCAGTAATGCCAGCCAATCAGCACTCAGTAGCAGTAATGCTAATCATTCAGTATTCAGTAGTAGTGCCAACCAATCAGCACTCAGTAGCAGTAATGCCAACAAAGCAGCATTTAGTAGCAGCAATGCTAATCATTCAGCACTTAATAGCAGTAGGGCCAACTAATCAGTACTGAGTAGCTGTAATGCCAACCAATCAGCATTTAGTAGCAGCAATGCTAATCATTCAGCACTCAATAGCAGTAATGCTAATCATTCAGTATTCAGTAGCAGTAGTGCCAACCAATCAGCACTCAGTAGCTGTAATGCCAACAAAGCAGCACTTATTAGCAGTAGTGCCAGCCAATCAGTCGTCAGTAGCAGTGATGCTAATCATTCAGCACTAGTAGCAGTAATGCTAATCATTCAGTATTCAGTAGTAGTAGTGCCAACCAATCAGCACTCAGTAGCAGCAATGCTAATCAATCAGCACTCAGTAAAAGTAGTGCCAACTAATCAGCACTCAGTAGCAGTAATGCCAACAAAGCAGCACTTATTAGCAGTAATGCCAGCCAATCAGCACTCAGTAGCAGTAATGCTAATCATTCAGTATTCAGTAGTAATAGTGCCAACCAATCAGCACTCAGTAGCAGCAATGCTAATCAATCAGCACTCAGTAAAAGTAGTGCCAACTAATCAGTACTCAGTATCTGTAATGCCAACCAATCAGCATTTAGTAGCAGTAATGCTAATCATTCAGCACTCAATAGCAGTAGTGCCAACTAATCAGTACTGAGTAGCTGTAATGCCAACCAATCAGCATTTAGTAGCAGCAATGCTAATCATTCAGCACTCAATAGCAGTAATGCTAATCATTCAGTATTCAGTAGCAGTAGTGCCAACCAATCAGCACTCAGTAGCAGTAATGCCAACAAAGCAGCACTTATTAGCAGTAGTGCCAGCCAATCAGTCGTCAGTAGCAGTAATGCTAATCATTCAGTATTCAGTAGTAGTAGTGCCAACCAATCAGCACTCAGTAGCAGTAATGCCAACCAATCAGCACTCAGTAACAGTAATGCCAACCAATCAGCACTCAGTAGCAGTAATGCTAATCATTCAGCACTCAGTAACAGTAATGCCAACCAATCAGCACTCAGTAGCAGTAATGCTAATCATTCAGCGAACAGTAGCAGTAATGCTAATCGTTCAGCACTCATTAGTAGTAATGCCAGCCATTAAGGGATTAATAGCAGTAATGCTAACCAATCAGTATTCAGCAGTGGCTGTGTCTATGGAGAGGCTGTCTCTGAGGCGAGACTATCTCTGAGGCAAGGCTGTGTCTGAGGCGAGGTTGTGTCTCTGAGGAGAGGCTGTGTCTGAGGAGAGGCTGTCTTTGAGGAGAGGCTGTGTCTGAGACGAGGCTGTCTCTGAGGTGAGGCTTTCTCTGAGGTGAGGCTGTCTCTGAGGCGGGGCTTTCTCTGAGAAGAGGCTGTCTCTGAGGCGAGGCTGTGTCTGAGGAGAGGCTGTCTCTGAGGAGAGGCTTTCTCTGAGGCGAGGCTGTCTCTGAGGCGAGGCTGTGTCCAAGGAGAGGCTGTCTCTAAGGAGAGGCTGTGTCTGAGGAGATGTCTGAGAAGAGGCTGTCTCTGAGGAGAGGCTGTCTGAGACGAGGCTGTCTCTGAGGAGAGGCTTTCTCTGAGGCGAGGCTGTGTCTGAGGAGAGGCTGTCTCTGAGGAGAGGCTGTCTCTGAAGAGAGGCTGTGTCTGAGAAGAGGCTTTCTCTGAGGCGAGGCTGTGTCTGAGGCAAGGCTGTCTCTGAGGAGAGGCTGTGTCTGAGGAGAGGCTGTCTCTGAGAAGAGGCTGTGTCTGAGAAGAGGCTTTCTCTGAGGCGAGGCTGTGTCTGAGGAGAGGCTGTCTCTGAAGAGAGGCTGTGTCTGAGAAGAGGCTTTCTCTGAGGCGAGGCTGTGTCTGAGGCAAGGCTGTCTCTGAGGAGAGGCTGTGTCTGAGGCGAGGCTGTCTCTGAGGAGAGGCTGTGTCTGAGACGAGGCTGTCTCTGAGGAGAGGCTTTTTCTGAGAGGCTGTGTCTGAGGTGAGGCTGTGTCTGAGGAGAGGCTTTCTCTGAGGAGAGGCTGTGTCTGAGGAGAGGCTGTCTCTGAAGAGAGGCTGTGTCTGAGAAGAGGCTTTCTCTGAGGCGAGGCTGTGTCTGAGGAGAGGCTGTCTCTGAAGAGAGGCTGTGTCTGAGAAGAGGCTTTCTCTGAGGCGAGGCTGTGTCTGAGGAGAGGCTGTCTCTGAAGAGAGGCTGTGTCTGAGAAGAGGCTTTCTCTGAGGCGAGGCTGTGTCTGAGGCAAGGCTGTCTCTGAGGAGAGGCTGTGTCTGAGGTGAGGCTTTCTCTGAGGTGAGGCTGTCTCTGAGGCGGGGCTTTCTCTGAGAAGAGGCTGTCTCTGAGGCGAGGCTGTGTCTGAGGAGAGGCTGTCTCTGAGGAGAGGCTTTCTCTGAGGCGAGGCTGTCTCTGAGGCGAGGCTGTGTCCAAGGAGAGGCTGTCTCTAAGGAGAGGCTGTGTCTGAGGAGATGTCTGAGAAGAGGCTGTCTCTGAGGAGAGGCTGTCTGAGACGAGGCTGTCTCTGAGGAGAGGCTTTCTCTGAGGCGAGGCTGTGTCCGAGGAGAGGCTGTGTCTGAGGAGAGGCTGTCTCTGAGGAGAGGCTGTCTCTGAAGAGAGGCTGTGTCTGAGAAGAGGCTTTCTCTGAGGCGAGGCTGTGTCTGAGGCAAGGCTGTCTCTGAGGAGAGGCTGTGTCTGAGGAGAGGCTGTCTCTGAGAAGAGGCTGTGTCTGAGAAGAGGCTTTCTCTGAGGCGAGGCTGTGTCTGAGGAGAGGCTGTCTCTGAAGAGAGGCTGTGTCTGAGAAGAGGCTTTCTCTGAGGCGAGGCTGTGTCTGAGGCAAGGCTGTCTCTGAGGAGAGGCTGTGTCTGAGGCGAGGCTGTCTCTGAGGAGAGGCTGTGTCTGAGACGAGGCTGTCTCTGAGGAGAGGCTTTTTCTGAGGAGAGGCTGTGTCTGAGGTGAGGCTGTGTCTGAGGAGAGGCTTTCTCTGAGGAGAGGCTGTGTCTGAGAAGAGGCTGTCTCTGAGGAGAGGCTGTGTCTGAGAAGAGGCTTTCTCTGAGGCGAGGCTGTGTCTGAGACGAGGCTGTCTCTGAGACGAGGCTGTCTCTGAGGAGAGGCTTTCTCTGAGGCGAGGCTGTGTCTGAGAAGAGGCTGTGTCTGAGAAGAGGCTTTCTCTGAGGAGAGGCTTTCTCTGAGAAGAGGCTGTCTCTGAGGAGAGGCTGTGTCTGAGGAGAGGCTGTGTCTGAGAAGAGGCTGTCTCTGAGGAGAGGCTGTCTCTGAGGAGAGGCTGTGTCTGAGAAGAGGCTTTCTCTGAGGCGTGGCTGTGTCCGAGGAGAGGCTGTCTCTGAGGTGAGGCTGTGTCTGAGGCGAGGCTGTCTCTGAGGAGAGGCTGTGTCTGAGGAGAGGCTGTCTCTGAGGAGAGGCTGTGTCTGAGGAGAGGCTGTCTCTGAGAAGAGGCTGTGTCTGAGAAGAGGCTTTCTCTGAGGCGAGGCTGTGTCTGAGACGAGGCTGTCTCTGAGGTGAGGCTTTCTCTGAGGCGAGGCTGTCTCTGAGGCGAGGCTGTCTCTAAGGAGAGGCTGTGTCTGAGGAGATGTCTGAGAAGAGGCTTTCTCTGAGGAGAGGCTGTCTCTGAGGAGAGGCTGTGTCTAAGGAGAGGCTTTCTCTGAGGAGAGGCTGTCTCTGAGGAGAGGCTGTCTCTGAGGAGAGGCTGTTTCTGAGGAGAGGCTGCCTCTGAGGAGAGGCTTTCTCTGAGGAGAGGCTGCCTCTGAGGTGAGGCTGTCTCTGAGGAGAAGCTGTGTCTAAGGAGAGGCTTTCTCTGAGGAGAGGCTGCCTCTGAGGCGAGGCTGTCTCTGAGGGAGAGAGGACTTTATGAGCTGTGCAGTGTGTTCTGTGCGGCGGCTCTGCTGGAGTGGAATGTCTGGCTGCAGGGTGTCGTACGGGACTGGCTGTGATTAGAAAAGCTGACCCTCTCTGTGTGGCCGTCTGTGTCTCCCGGCGTTACGTGGGCGACTCGGTTTCGCTGGATTGTGACAAACGACTCGTTTAATCTTCAGAACGGATTCAGACGTTTCTGCTCGATCACTGCTGTCCATTCAGACATCACGCTAAACAACCACCAAACACAAAACACATCTTTCAGGTTATTTGCTTCAAACATTATTAGAATAAATATAATATTATATTTCAATAAATAAATGAATAGTATGAGTGCTGGTCTAAAGTCTGAAGTGTGTCTGAGGCAAGGCTGTCTCTGAGGCGAGGCTGTCCCTGCGACAAAGTTGGGTTTAAAGCCAGATGGTCTCTGAGACGAGGCCTCTAAGCATGAACGCTGGTCTGAAGTCTGAAGTGTGTCCACTTAACTGTTTTCATGCTGAATGTTTTTCTAGTTGAGGCGAGACTGTGCTTGAGGAGAGGCTGCCTCTGAGGCAAGGCTGTGTCTTAGGAGAAGCGCTGTCTGAGGCGTGGCTGTTACTGAGCTCATTCTGTGTCTGAGGAGAGACTGAATGAGGCGAGGCTGTCCCTGAGGCAAAGCTGTCTCTGAGGCAAGGCCGTCTCTAAGGCGAGGCTGTCCCTGTGGCACAGGTGTGTTTAAAGAAAGACAGTCTCTGAGACGAGGTTGTCTCTGAGGAGAGGCTGCCTCTAAGCATGAACGCTGGTCTGAAGTCTGAAGTGTGTCCACTTAGCTGTTTTCGTGTTGAATGTTTTTCTAGTTGAGGCGTGACTGTGCTTGAGGAGAGGCTGCCTCTGAGGCACTGTCTAAGGCGTGGCTGTCTTTGAGCTCCTTCTGTGTCTGAGGAGAGACTGTATGAGGCGAGGCTGTATGTGAGGCAAGGCTGTCTCAAAGGCGAGGCTGTCCCTGCAACAAAGGTGGGTTTAAAGCCAGATTGTCTCTGAGATGAGGCTGTCTCTGAGGAGAGGCTGCCTCTGAGGCAAGGCTGTGTCTTAGGAGAAGCTCTGTCTGAGGCGTGGCTGTTACTGAGCTCGTTCTGTGTCTGAGGTTAGACTGTCTGAGGCAAGGCTGTCTTAGACACACTGATCAGACAAAATAGAACACACTGATCAGACAAAATAGAACACACTGATCAGACAAAATAGAACACACTGATCAGACAAAATAGAACACACTGATCAGACAAAATAGAACACACTAATCAGACAACATAAAACACACTAATCAGACAAAATAGAACACACTAATCAGACAACATAGAACACACTAATCAGACAAAATAGAACACACTGATCAGACAACATAGAACACACTAATCAGACAAAATAGAACACACTAATCAGACAACATAGAACACACTAATCAGACAAAATAGAACACACTGATCAGACAACATAGAACACACTAATCAGACAACATAGAACACACTAATCAGACAACATAGAACACACTAATCAGACAACATAGAACACACTAATCAGACAACATAGAACACACTAATCAGACAAAATAGAACACACTGATCAGACAAAATAGAACACACTGATCAGACAAAATAGAACACACTAATCAGACACAAAAACACACTAATCAGACAAATAGAACACACTGATCAGACAACATAGAACACACTGATCAGACAAAATAGAACACACTAATCAGACAACATAGAACACACTAATCAGACAAAATAGAACACACTGATCAGACAACATAGAACACACTAATCAGACAAAATAGAACACACTGATCAGACAACATAGAACACACTAATCAGACAAAATAGAACACACTAATCAGACAAAATAGAACACACTGATCAGACAACATAGAACACACTAATCGGACAACATAGAACACACTGATCAGACAAAATAGAACACACTAATCAGACAAAATAGAACACACTGATGAGACAACATAGAACACACTGATCAGACAAAATAGAACACACTGATCAGACACAATACAACACACTGATCAGACAAAATAGAACACACTAATCAGACAAAATAGAACACACTGATCAGACAAAATAGAACACATTAATCAGACAAAATAGAACACACTAATCAGACAACATAGAACACACTGATCAGACAAAATATAACACACTGATCAGACAACATAGAACACACTGATCAGACAAAATAGAACACACTGATCAGACAAAATAGAACACACTAATCAGACAACATAGAACACACTGATCAGACAAAATAGAACACACTGATCAGACAAAATAGAACACACTAATCAGACAAAATAGAACACACTGATCAGACAACATAGAACACACTGATCAGACAAAATAGAACACACTGATCAGACAAAATAGAACACACTGATCAGACAACATAGAACACACTACTCAGACAACATAGAACACACTAATCAGACAACATAGAACACACTAATCAGACAACATAGAACACACTAATCAGACAAAATAGAACACACTGATCAGACAAAATAGAACACACTGATCAGACAAAATAGAACACACTAATCAGACAACATAGAACACACTAATCAGACAAAATAGAACACACTGATCAGACAACATAGAACACACTAATCAGACAAAATAGAACACACTAATCAGACAACATAGAACACACTAATCAGACAAAATAGAACACACTGATCAGACAACATAGAACACACTACTCAGACAACATAGAACACACTAATCAGACAACATAGAACACACTAATCAGACAAAATAGAACACACTGAATCAGACAACATAGAACACACTGATCAGACAACATAGAACACACTAATCAGACAACATAGAACACACTAATCAGACAACATAGAACACACTGATCAGACAAAATAGAACACACTGATCAGACAACATAGAACACACTGATCAGACAAAATAGAACACAGTGATCAGACAAAATAGAACACACTGATCAGACAACATAGAACACACTAATCAGACAACATAGAACACACTGATCAGACAAAATAGAACACACTAATCAGACAAAATAGAACACACTGAGCAGACAACATAGAACACACTGATCAGACAAAATAGAACACACTGATCAGACACAATACAACACACTGATCAGACAAAATAGAACACACTAATCAGACAAAATAGAACACACTGATCAGACAAAATAGAACACATTAATCAGACAAAATAGAACACACTAATCAGACAACATAGAACACACTGATTAGACAAAATATAACACACTGATCAGACAACATAGAACACACTGATCAGACAAAATAGAACACACTGATCAGACAAAATAGAACACACTAATCAGACAACATAGAACACACTCGATCAGACAAAATAGAACACACTGATCAGACAAAATAGAACACACTAATCAGACAAAATAGAACACACTGATCAGACAACATAGAACACACTGATCAGACAAAATAGAACACACTGATCAGACAAAATAGAACACACTGATCAGACAACATAGAACACACCGATCAGACAAAATAGAACACACCGATCAGACAAAATAGAACACACCGATCAGACAAAATAGAACACACTGATCAGACAACATAGAACACACTGATCAAACAAAATAGAACACAGTGATCAGACAAAATAGAACACACTGATCAGACAACATAGAACACACTAATCAGACAACATAGAACACACTAATCAGACAACATAGAACACACTGATCAGACAACATAGAACACACTAATCAGACAACATAGAACACACTAATCAGACAACATAGAACACACTAATCAGACAACATAGAACACACTAATCAGACAACATAGAACACACTGATCAGACAAAATAGAACACAGTATAAAATGAGCAGTTTAAGGTTTTTACTTTCTGCTCATACGTTCATTCTATAAATACACACAATTACTGCTTGGAGTTACCTGCAAACGTACCACTGACCATACAGGAGCTCCACTTACAGACTGTAGTTCATCTGATTCTCTGTATACTTTATTACTCTGTTCTTTAATGATCAGGACCCCCACAGGACCACCACAGAGCAGATACTATTTGGGTGGTGGGTCATTCTCAGCACTGCAGTGACACTGATGTGGTGGTGGTGTGTTAGTGTGTGTTGTGCTGGTGTGAGTGGTACTGTCACTGACTTTACATCTACAAGGTTGACCAGCAAGTAGTAGGAGTGTCTAATAGAGTGGACAGTGAGTGGACACAGTGTTTAAACACTCCAGTAGCAGCACTGCTGTGTCTGATCCACTCACACCAGCACAACACACACTGACACACCAGCAGTATGTCAGTGTCACTGCAGTGCTGAGAATGACCCGTCACCCACATAATACACTACAAAGAGAGAGAGAGAGACAGACAGAGAAAGAGAGAGAGAGAGAGAGAGAGAGAGAGAGAGAGAGAGAGAGAGAGAGAGAGTGAGAGAGAGGGGTAAGAGAAAGGGGGAGGGAGATATAAAGAGAGAGTGATAGAGAAAAAGAGAGAAAGGGAGAGTGATAGAGAGAAAGAGAGAGAGGGGGTAAGAGAAAGGGGGAGGGAGATATAAAGAGAGAGTGATAGAGAAAAAGAGAGAGAGAGAGAGAGTGATAGAGAGAAAGAGAGAGAGGGGGTAAGAGAAAGGGGGAGGGAGATATAAAGAGAGAGTGATAGAGAAAAAGAGAGAGAGAGAGTGATAGAGAGAAAGAGAGAGAGGGGGTAAGAGAAAGGGGGAGAGAGGGAGATTTAAAGAGAGAGTGATAGAGAAAAAGAGACAGAGTGATAGAGAGAAAGAGAGAGAGGGAGTAAGAGAAAGGGGGAGAGAGGGAGATTTAAAGAGAGAGTGATAGAGAAAAAGAGACAGAGTGATAGAGAGAAAGAGAGAGAGGGAGTAAGAGAAAGGGGGAGAGAGGGAGATTTAAAGAGAGAGTGATAGAGAGAGAGTGATAGAGAGAAAGAGGAGAGAGAGAGAGAGAGAGAGAGAGAGAGAGAGAGAGGAGAGAGTGAGAGAAAGAGAGAGAGGGGTAAGAGAAAGGGGGAGAGAGGGAGATTTAGAGAGAGAGTGATAGAGAGAGAGTGATATAGAGAAAGAGGAGAGAGAGAGAGAGAGAGAGAGAGAGAGAGAGAGAGAGGTGAGAGAGAGAGAAAGAGAGAGAGAGGAGGAAGAGAAAGGGGGAGAGAGGGAGATATAAAGAGAGAGTGATAGAGAGAGAAAGAGAGAGAGTGAGCGTGAACTATTACTTGTTTCAGTGTTTGCCTTTTAAATTCAGTCTAGCCAATCCCTGCGCAGGCGTGAGGAGGGGGCGTAGCCTGTGCGAAAGTGGGTGGGCGAATAAATAAATGCCCCCGGAGCGCCGCCCACCGGGACACGCGGAGGCTCTACATGCAGCAGCAGCGCGCGCCTCTCCTGCACCGCGAGCAGCTGCTCATAGATGGAAGCGGAGGGGAGGTGAGGCACGCGCACCATGTCCAGCTCTGTCCGAGTTCACTTCACTGCGTTAACCCTTTCTGACCTGCACGAGGACGCGCGGTGCTTTAGTTTGGCTTGGTTTTAAGTGACTGAGCTCGCGCTGAAACACCCCATATGTATATAGATATATTATAAATATAGGATTACGTGATCATAGCGACTAACGCGAGATTCTTCAGCAGCACCTTGTTCTTGCTCGTTTGTTCGCCTGGTTGTAACACTGGTCTCGTGATCTCCTCACAGGGTCACTATAAGAGCAGAGCAGTGGACAGTGTGTGGACCTGTTGGACGCGAGAGAAGTGGACAAAGATGAGTGCCATTGTCTTCAACAAACTGGAGGAGCACCTGCGCTTCGAGGAGAGTGGGAAAGATGTAGAGAGGAACAGCCTGAACTATTTAGAAGTGATAGATGGACAGCATCCAGAACTGCTGTCCAGACACAAAGGGGTGGACAGCCAAGGTGCTCTCAAGCACAGGAGAAATGGGTACGTACTGTGTGCTTTCAGTGGACGCTCTGCTTGGTCCTTAATCAAGCCGTTGAAGGGATCTTTGTCAAGTTGGGTTATTTGTTGTTTGTTTGGAAAACACTGTGGAGGTGCTTGATCCAGATGTGTGCATCATTTCCACTTGAGTAAAATGCGTTACAGCAGCACAGTGGCAGCCAAACGAGAGTCAAGTGAAGGACTCATCTCTGCTGATGTGATGTTCTTTATTCATCTATTCAGTTCAGTGTTTTATTGAAGGCTTGATATCAGAGGAGCTTGATTGAAACGACATATGTAATGTATGCATTGATGTCTCTGGTCTCTGTCTCTGGTTTCTGAGTCAGTACTGTCATATTTAAAGACAAACTCTGGTTTTCAGAGTCTTTCAGAGTGGTTCGGCATGAAATACTCCCTTCCAGAGAAGTCCAAACTGTTCACAGTGGTTGTGAATAGAACCAGACGTCCACCTCTAAAAGCTCTCTCGCAAAAGGTTATTAGATGAAATGGATATGAATACATTGCCTGATGCCTGAGATGTTGTTTAGTGATAGATTTGTGATATAGTTTGGGTGAAAGATATATTTGAATCCAGTTTAATCCAATCCAGTTGAGTCAGTTCAGTGTTTTATTGAGGGTTTGATATCAGAGGAGCTTGATTGGAGCTACATATGTAATGTATGCATTGGTGTCTCTGGTCTCTGTCTCTGGTTTCTGAGTCAGTACTGTCATATTTAAAGACGGACTCTGGCTTTCAGAGTCATTCAGAGTGGTTTATCGTGAAGTACTCACTTCTAGAGAAGTCCAAACTGTTCACAGTGGTGGTGAACGGAACCAGACGTCCACCTCTAAAAGCGCCCACACAGAAAGTTATTAGATGAAATGGATATGAATACATTGCCTGATGCCTGAGATGTTGTTTAATGATAGATTTGTCGTATACCTTGGGTGTAAGATATGTTTAAATCCAGTTGAATCCAATCCCATTGACTCCAGACTATTCAGTTCAATGTTTTATTGAGGGGTTTGAAATCAGAGGTTGATTGGAGCTACATATGTAATGTATGCATTGATGTCTCTGGTCTCTGTCTCTGGTTTCTGAGTCAGTACTGTCATATGTAAAGACAAACTCTGGTTTTCAGAGTCATTCAGAGTGGTTTGGTGTGAAGTACTCACTTCCATAGAAGTCCAAACTGTTCACAGTGGTTGTGAATGGAACCAGACGTCCACCTCTAAAAGCTCTCTCGCAGAAGGTTATTAGATGAAATGGATATGAATATGTTGCCGGATGCCTGAGATGTTGTTTAATGATATATTTGTGATTTAGGTTGGATGTAAGATATATTTAAATCCAACTGAATCCAATCCAGTTGAGTCAGTTCAATGTTTTATTGAGGGGTTTGAAATCAGAGGTTGATTGGAGCTACATATGTAATATACGCATTGATGTCTCTGGTCTCTGTCTCTAGTTTCTGAGTCAGTACTGTCATATTTAAAGACGGACTCTGGCTTTTAGAGTCATTTAGAGTGGTTTGGCGTGAAGTACTCACTTCTAGAGAAGTCCAAACTGTTCACAGTGGTTGTGAATGGAACCAGACGTCCACCTCTAAAAGCTCTCTCGCAGAAGGTTATTAGATGAAATGGATATGAATACATTGCCTGATGCCTGAGATGTTGTTTAATGATAGATTTGTCATATACCTTGGGTGTAAGATATGTTTGAATCCAGTTGAATCCAATCCCATTGACTCCAGACTATTCAGTTCAGTGTTTTATTGAGGGTTTGATATCAGAGGTTGATTGGAGCTACATATGTAATGTATGCATTGGTGTCTCTGGTCAAATGACAAGTTTCGTTGCTTTTCTGAGTCAGTACTGTCATATTTTAAGAATAACTCTGGCTTTTAGAGTCATTCAGAGTGGTTCGGCATGAAATACTCACTTCTAGAGAAGTCCAAACTGTTCACAGTGGTTGTGAATGGAACCAGACGTCCACCTCTAAAAGCTCTCTCGCAGAAGGTTATTAGATGAAATGGATATGAATATGTTGCCGGATGCCTGAGATGTTGTTTAATGATAGATTTGTGATTTAGGTTGGATGTAAGATATATTTAAATCCAGCTGAATCCAATCCAGTTGAGTCAGTTCAATGTTTTATTGAGGGGTTTGAAATCAGAGGTTGATTGGAGCTACATATGTAATATACGCATTGATGTCTCTGGTCTCTGTCTCTAGTTTCTGAGTCAGTACTGTCATATTTAAAGACGGACTCTGGCTTTTAGAGTCATTTAGAGTGGTTTGGCGTGAAGTACTCACTTCTAGAGAAGTCCAAACTGTTCACAGTGGTGGTGAACGGAACCAGACGTCCACCTCTAAAAGTGCCCACACGGAAGGTTATTAGATGAAATGGATATGAATACATTGCCTGATGCCTGAGATGTTGTTTAATGATAGATTTGTCATATACCTTGGGTGTAAGATATGTTTGAATCCAGTTGAATCCAATCCCATTGACTCCAGACTATTCAGTTCAGTGTTTTATTGAGGGTTTGATATCAGAGGTTGATTGGAGCTACATATGTAATGTATGCATTGGTGTCTCTGGTCAAATGACAAGTTTCGTTGCTTTTCTGAGTCAGTACTGTCATATTTTAAGAATAACTCTGGCTTTTAGAGTCATTCAGAGTGGTTCGGCATGAAATACTCACTTCTAGAGAAGTCCAAACTGTTCACAGTGGTTGTGAATGGAACCAGACGTCCACCTCTAAAAGCTCTCTCGCAGAAGGTTATTAGATGAAATGGATATGAATATGTTGCCGGATGCCTGAGATGTTGTTTAATGATAGATTTGTGATTTAGGTTGGATGTAAGATATATTTAAATCCAGCTGAATCCAATCCAGTTGAGTCAGTTCAATGTTTTATTGAGGGGTTTGAAATCAGAGGTTGATTGGAGCTACATATGTAATATACGCATTGATGTCTCTGGTCTCTGTCTCTGGTTTCTGAGTCAGTACTGTCATATTTAAAGGCGAACTCTGGCTTTCAGAGTCATTCAGAGTGGTTTGGCGTGAAGTACTCACTTTCAGAGAAGTCCAAACTGTTCACAGTGGTGGTGAACGGAACCAGACGTCCACCTCTAAAAGCTTTCTCGCAGAGGGTTATTAGATGAAAAGGATATGAATACATTGCCTGATGCCTGAGATGTTGTTTAGTGATAGATTTGTCATATAGTTTGAGTGTAAGATATATTTGAATCCAGTTGAATCCAATCCCATTGACTCCAGACTATTCAGTTCAATGTTTTATTGAAGGCTTGATATCAGAAGAGCTTGACTGGAGCTACATATGTAATGTATGCATTGGCGTCTTTGATCAAATGACAAGTTTCGTTGCTTTTCTGAGTCAGTACTGTCATATTTAAAGACAAACTCTGGATTTCAGAGTCATTCAGAGTGGTTCAGCGTGAAATACTCACTTCTAGAGAAGTCCAAACTGTTCACAGTGGTTGTGAATAGAACGTCCACCTATAAAAGCTCCCTCACAGAAGGTTATTAGATGAAATGGATATGAATACACTGCCGGGTGCCTGAGATGTTGTTTAATGATAGATGTGTGATATAGTGTATTGTAAGGTGGAGGGGTGTTCTAAGGCAAAGTAGTCCCCCCCAGAACAATATGTTCCGGTTTATGACTATTTAACCATCTTTAACATATACATTACACATAGAAACTCAAATGTAGACTCACTTGTAAATACAATGACTCCTGGTTCCATTCACCACCATTGTAGAGAAATCAGAGCCTGTTATTTTCATTAGGACTGGTCAATATAACACTGTACACTGTTATCATTGGACATTATGTCATAAATATACATATAATACATACATATAAATACAATATACACTTTTAAGCATACTGTGTACATATTTGGAGCTAAATTAGACCAGTTTAATTGGATTTATTGCAACAGATTGTGTAGAAATAGTGAATAAAGTAATTGTGTACACAGCTTTTGATAGTTTTATTTTTTTAAGTAGCACTACTCGTTCTGTTTTCTGATCAGACTGAAAACATAAACATCACAATGCGATGCACTGTGAAAATTTCTTGAAGTATCGCAATATTATGTTTTTTTCAAATTGGCCAGCTCTGAAGTTTCCCTGCAAGGAACCGTTCCACATTAAAGCACTCAGATTTACTCTGTTTACAACCTCAGCCTCTGAATTTTGAAAAGAATGGTGGATTTCCCCTCTAAGCCTGTTCCCTGTAGAGGCTGTGTTGACTTGTTTTCACTGAGAAAACCAACAATGTCATTTCAGCAGTTTATTAGATGAATGTAGACTGACTCTGAGTGATGATGAAGATGATGATGATGAAGCTGTTCAGGGTTTGCGAATGTGCTCTACAGTGCGGGTGTCTAAGCCCACCCTTCTGACCGCTCACTGCGTTTGGCAGGACGATGAACACAGTCACAGCTGCGAGCCAGAACCTGCTGCAGTAGCACTCAGCAGTAGCAGCTCCTGCTCTACAGTGACATCTGCTGATTAAAGAGCTTCAGTTTGAGTTTCACTCTTTTTAGGGGACTCACCTCCAAAGGTCAGTCTCAGAAGCTGCTTCTGCTTCTCACCATCCAAATAACACCAACACATTCAGTAATTTTGAGGTTCTAGACTCTGGGGTGGTCTGTCCACTGTTCTGTGAACAGCAGCAGCTGCTTTGTTAGGTGTGTCTGTATCTCCTCTTCTAAGTGAGCAGCTTCTGGAACAGCTACACACCCTTTCAGACCCTCATAGTGCTGAGGTGTCTTCTGGAAAAATTGACAGAAACACCTGTTGGTGTTCTCAGATCTGAAGGTGGAGCTTGATGTTCTCTTCTGTCTTAAAGCTGTAATTGCTGTATGTCAGATGGGGACAGTTACTGGTGGTCTGCCAGGTCTTCCAGGTGGTTGTTAAAGGATGTTCTCAGATCTGAAGGTGGAGCTTTATGTTTACTTCTGTCTCAAAGCTTTAATTGATGTATGTCTAATGGGGACAGTTTAGTTTGGTGGTCTACTAGGTCTTCCAGGTGGTTGTTAGTGGATGTTCTCAGATCTGAAGGTGGAGCTTTATGTTTACTTTTGTCTCAAAGCTTTAATTGATGTATGTCTAATGGGGACAGTTTAGTTTGGTGGTCTACTAGGTCTTCCAGGTGGTTGTTAGTGGATGTTCTTAGATCTGAAGGTGGAGCTTGATGTTCTCTTCTGTCTCAAAGCTTTAATTGCTGTATGTCTGATGGGGACAGTTTGGTTTGGGGGTCTACTAGGTCTTCCAGGTGGTTGTTAGTGGATGTTCTCAGATCTGAAGGTGGAGCTTGATGTTCTCTTCTGTCTCAAAGCTTTAGTTGCTGTATGTCAGATGGGGACAGTTGGTCGTCTGCCAGGTCTTCCAGGCGGTTGTTAGGAGTCCCAGTTTCTCTGTAGCTTATGCAAGTGGATTGTCTTCTATGTAATCCTCTCAGAAACCTGTCCTGAAGGATAAAAACAAATGAACGGTGGACTCTCTCTGTTGCTCTGTGATGGAGGAATTGAAGCGTGGATGGGTCCTTATGGGCTTCACCACCGTAAACTGGTGTGGTCTGATGTAGGGGTGGGCAAACCCATGATATTTATCATTATTGTAATAAATTATAACTTAGTATGCTCGTCTGATCATATCATGGTTATTATCAGTACTAAAGAACACAGATTCGGGGTGTTTTGCTGGATTTAGGGCAGCAGCAGTATCTGAGACCCTGAATACAATATGGCGGCATATTCAAACCTCTTAACCCTTTGATGCACAACCTGGTCAAAAGTGAGCCAACTGAGATTTTATTCTCTATACATTTGCAATAAATTAATTTCAGCATTCAAGCTTCCATGAATTCCTCAGTTTACTTGTTTTTGATCATCACAAATCCTGATTTCAGTTTTATATGTTTACTTTGTTAATAAAATAAAATAAAATAACATTTTGTATCACTACCAACACGCATGGGTCAGAATGAACCCTTAGGTGTTTACTTTAGAGTTTGATAGACATTTATAAACATTTACAGTCAGGAACACATTTACAAACACTGTTTTTTGTTGATGAAGTAAATAAATAAGAATTAAAATAATGATTTAAGATCAAAAACAAGATTTTTAATGAACACTTGGAACATGAAATAATGAAATAAACTGATTATAATAGAGATACTGATTTTACCAAAGAGACACTCAGCAGTACACACAGTAACATAGGAAATGAAGAGGTTTGCTTAGCTTGTGCATTAAAGGGTTTACACTAAATATTGTGATATTTATCAACTCTCTCTCTGTTTGTGCTTCTTTCCTACTTTATTTTTGCACTGCACACATATAAATATGATAAAAGAGAGAAAACCTAAGTGCATGAGTTACAATCTCTAAAATCAAATGGCAGGATGAGAGTAAAACAATCAATATTTGAATAAAATATTTTTGCTGCTGTCCAAATTGTTAAATTTTTAGCCTAATTTGAGTCCAGTAGCTGTTTTTTACATGGTATGAAAATTTCAGTATGATTGGACCAATAGAAAATGCTCCATATCTGCTTTAAATAATATCTTTTTTACATTAACTTACATTGAAAGTAAAGGAAGTCCTTGCTCTTTCCTGTAAATATATATATATATATATATATATACACTACTGTACAAAAGTTTTAGTCACCTAAGCTGATTGTTTAGAAGCCTTTATTTTATCAGTAAATGTATGTTCACCACCAGATCTGATTAGAACAGATGTAAATAATCATACATACAATACAAAGTAACATGAATATCTTATTGTGAGAGAAGTAGATCAGATCTTGAGCTCCAGTTTGAAGAACAAAGTTAGGTTCCAGATTTCTCCTGGACGCCCCAGACATTCTATGAATGTATTCAGTTCCTTCAGCAGCAATCTTGATTTAGCTTAATGAAGTACTGAGCAGTCAAAGCAGGTATTAGATGAGAACTGATAATAATACTGGGTTGTTTAGGAGAAGCTTGGAAAGGGTTAAATAAACACACTGTATGGAAAAGCACTACTAATGAAGTGTTTTGTTAGAACTACTGGAAGGACATAATTACAGTGTACTCTGTGTCACTAAGTAACTTGCTGGTTTCCCACAATATATAAAATATTGAATAAACAATGTAAAAAACTTTAGTTTTATAACATTCAAATCTATGTGGTTATTTAAAAACTTGATTGTGAGCCACGAGCGAGGATCGTTTCCACTTTTTTTCCTTATTTGGAATGTTTGTTTGAAGTTGAGGTCCCGCAGATACAGTCATAGACAAAACTTTCAACATTCCGGTTAAATGACATGTTGTTTTTGATGTTTTAATGTAAATAAGTGAACACATTCTGTACAGTTTAATACACAATTACTTTGTTTTTGCTGAATTTAACAAACTGGAGAAAAAGAAACTATAAAATGTGGCCAGTGCAAACATTATGGTACAATTCTATATTTTTTGTTTAAATGTAAAAATTCCAAAAATGTAAAAACCAAAATAAATAAATAGAAATTGTGCAGTAATATGTGTAGAGGTGCGTTTTCTGTGAAGGATGTTGTAACTTATTTTCATCTAAGACATCAACAAAAGATGGAATTTGACCAGCTTGAATGTTTTTGATATGAAATAAAACTGTAACTACTTTTTTAAAACCAACTAGAGTATATGTTATATTGAATATAGTCACTATCCAATGAAAAACAAGTATTTCCAAAATTGCAGCAATACAGGAGAGACCAAAAACTTACTTTACTTTTAATGCAAATCAATGGAACCAGAATTTTTTCCTAGGCTGTTTTGGAAGATTTCTATTGGTCCATTCATCATGAAATTTGTACACAATGTAGACGGCAGCTGTTGGGTTCAAATGATATAGAAAATTAAAAATCAACAAAAATCTAGATACTTGTTTTTCATTGGACAGTGACAATATGTCAAATTAAACTAGAACTTTTTCTCTTTTTAATCTGTCTCTTATTAAAGTTCTGAGGAAAATTCTGGGCAGTTCTGTAAAGGTGGCACAGTTGGATTGAAGTACAATTAAAAAAAAAAGATGGTTCTTCAAGGGTTCTATATTAAAGACAGTAGTTCTATCTAGAACCATAAACACCTAAAGAACTGTTTGCATGCTTATTTGGTTATTTGCATAGTGAAATAGTTCTGTATGGCAGCAAAAAGGGTTCTGATGTTTTACAATGTCAAGGTTGTAACTAGAAGAACCTGTTAGGTGCTATACAGAATCATATACAGCACATTGTCCATCGGTCTGAAGAACCGTTCCACCTTCAGCATGGGATGTTGATCAATTCTGGATGATTCTATTGCGTTATTGCAGCTTTGGTGTTACTTCAGAGTCGTGCTCAGACACTCGCCTCTTAATTGTAGACCTATCTGGAAAGTCAGAGATGGCTGTGTTGTGAGTACAGAAGAAAACGATACCATAGAAACCAAATATCAAGAGGCCACAATGAAAACCTGGAATTTGTTCTGTTAATCCAGATAAAAATACAAACAAAAAAAAACAAAGTGTACTCAAAGGTCACATCATATTTTCTACATTTCTGCATGGTTAAACGGTCGAGACGTAAACGGAGTGATTCAGAGTGGTTTGGTGTGAAATGCCTTGTTCTAGAGAAACTGAGTCAGAGCTGTTCACAGTGCTGGTGAATGGAACCAGACGTCCAGCTCTAAAATAAGCTCCATCACAGAAAGTTATTACCAAAAATATGGTTGTGAATACATTGCCTGTTGGCTGAAACATTGTCTTGTGATAGTTTTATTATAACATTTTGTCCTAAAATATATTTTAACCCACTTATTTTTTCACTGGTGGAAATAAAATTGCTGTATTTGTGTTGTCGACATGGTGACCCCTGGTATCCATCACCAGCCCTGTAAAGAAATCTGAGTCTGTAAAATTCTCAACAGTTAACCGCTTCATAATTCACACTTTGCTTACACCACAGTGGAATGGAATTATTTAAAAAAATCTAAAAAGTGGGTGAAATTCCTCTTTACAAATTCCTCTTTGCTTGTTTGTTTAATCTTATTATAAAGTAGTGAATGCTGTACTAAATGAGAAGCGTATACAGAACTAGAAGATTTTTCTCTATTGGTTCTCACTGTATACTGTCACTTCTGAAGCTTTAGTATTTGAACAGTTCAGATCGATAGATATATTTATATTTATTTATAATTTAGATAGGTAGACAGATAGATATTTATTTATAATTTAGATGATAGATAGATAGATAGATAGATAGATAGATAGATAGATAGATAGATAGATAGATAGATAGATAGATATGTATTTATTTATAATTTAGTTAGATAGATATGTATTTATTCATAATTTAGGTAGATAGATAGATAGATATTTATTTATAATTTAGATAGATAGACAGATAGATATTTATTTATAATTTAGATAGACAGATAGATATTTATTTATAATTTAGATAGATAGATATATATATTTATTTATAATTTAGATAGATAGATAGATATTTATTTATAATTTAGATAGATAGACAGATAGATATTTATTTATAATTTAGATAGATAGATATGTATTTATTCATAATTTTGATAGATAGATAGATAGATATTTATTTATAATTTAGATAGATAGACAGATAGATATTTATTTATAATTTAGATAGATAGATAGATAGATAGATAGATAGATAGATAGATAGATAGATAGATAGATAGATATGTATTTATTTATAATTTAGATAAATAGATAGATATGTATTTATTCATAATTTAGATAGATAGATAGATAGATATGTATTTATTTATAATTTAGATCAATAGATAGATAAATAGATAGATAGATAGATAGATAGATATGTATTTATTTATAATTTAGATAGATAGATAGATGTGTATTTATAATTTAGATAGATAGATAGATAGATAGATAGATATTTATTTATAATTTAGATAGATAGATAGATAGATAGATAGATATGTATTTATTTATAATTTAGATAAATAGATAGATATGTATTTATTCATAATTTAGATAGATAGATAGATAGATAGATAGATAGATAGATAGATAGATAGATATGTATTTATTTATAATTTAGATAAATAGATAGATATGTATTTATTTATAATTTAGATAGATAGATAGATGTGTATTTATAATTTAGATAGATAGATAAATAGATAGATAGATAGATAGATAGATGTGTATATAGTGTATATACAGAGATTTATACTGGATGAGTGTAAGTTAATGAAGTGTAACTGGATCAATCTCAGTCTTTTATAAGCAGCTAGAACTCTCACACACCACTGAGCGCTGACAGACCCAGACGTCTGCCCCATGTGACTCAGCCTGTTGCTCTCTCTCTCTCTCTCTCTCTCTCTCTTTCTCGCTCTCTCTCTCTCTCTTTCTCTATCTCTCTCTCTCTCTCTCTGTGGTCAGTGGAGGGAAGGTCCGGCACAAGCGTCAGGCCCTGCAGGATATGGCGAGGCCGCTGAAGCAGTGGCTTTACAAGCACAGGGACAACCCCTACCCCACCAAAACCGAGAAGATCCTACTGGCCCTCGGCTCACACATGACCCTGGTTCAGGTGAGGTCAGCGGCCGTCCATTCATACACTCAGAAGAGCCTCCACACTGTTAAACAATGATCTGATGTTTGTTTGAAGTTTACTATGTAAGCAGCCTGAAATTCATTGAATTTCTAATTTTCAAGTTATCAGAACTATAATCTACAAATTTTAAAATTCAGCACCTTTTAATACAGATCTTTTTGAAGTGCTGTGTTCATCTGCATGATGTCCTTCAGTGTATATCTATATCTGCTTTAAAGGGTTAATGAAGTAAGTGCATGTTTCATCACAAAAAGAGCTCAATGTGTCCTGTTCTACTGGAGTCAGTGCAGCACAATATGGACTAAATAAAAATCATTGTATTCGTACTTTCTTATAGTAGATGTTTTGATCTGCCATTGTTTCCAAACGGGAAAGTTTTGTTCATTATAAAAAACGTAAACAGAAACAATACCTCAACATATGAGCCACCAATGAGTGTAGTGGTTAGTATGGTGGTGTAGTGGTTAGTACGGTGGTGTAGTGGTCAGTATGGTGGTGTAGTGGTCAGTATGGTGGTGTAGTGGTTAGTATGGTGGTGTAGTGGTTAGTATGGTGGTGTAGTGGTTAGTACGGTGGTGTAGTGGTTAGTATGGTGGTGTAGTGGTTAGTACGGTGGTGTAGTGGTTAGTATGGTGGTGTAGTGGTTAGTACGGTGGTGTAGTGGTTAGTACGGTGGTGTAGTGGTTAGTACGGTGGTGTAGTGGTTATAATGGTGCTGTAGTGGTTAGTACGGTGGTGTAGTGGTTAGTATGGTGGTGTAGTGGTCAGTATGGTGGTGTAGTGGTTAGTATGGTGGTGTAGTGGTTAGTACGGTGGTGTAGTGGTTATAATGGTGGTGTAGTGGTTAGTACGGTGGTGTAGTGGTCAGTAAGGTGGTGTAGTGGTTAGTACGGTGGTGTAGTGGTTAGTATGGTGGTGTAGTGGTTAGTACGGTGGTGTAGTGGTTATAATGGTGGTGTAGTGGTTAGTACGGTGGTGTAGTGGTCAGTAAGGTGGTGTAGTGGTTAGTACGGTGGTGTAGTGGTTAGTATGGTGGTGTAGTGGTTAGTATGGTGGTGTAGTGGTTAGTATGGTGGTGTAGTGGTTAGTATGGTGGTGTAGTGGTTAGTATGGTGGTGTAGTGGTCAGCACTGTCTCCTCACAGTAAGATGATCTGGGTTGGATTCCCGGTCCGGGTGGTTCTGTGTGGAGTGTGTATGGTCTCTCTGTGTTTGAGTGGGTTCCTCCGGGTACTCCGGTTTCCTCCCACAGTCCAAACACATGCATGTTAGGATCCTCACTCTAAACTGCCTGTAGGTGTGAGTGTGTGTTGGCCTTGAGATGGACTGGTGACCTGTCCATGGTGAATCCAGCCTTTGCCTGATGATGGTGGGATTGGCTCCAGCCGCCCTGTGACCTCAACTAGTGGGATAAAGCAGAAGATAATGGATGGATGGATGAATTTAAGACTTACAATACAATTCTTTCAATTCTGTGTAGAAACAATACAAAGAAATATCCGGGTTTCTGTGTAAATGACGATCTGATTTGAGCATCCAGACGAATTTGTACAAATCCAATTAGAATCACACCTTCAAATGTGGTTTAAATCTAATTTGTTTCAAAAATCTATGCATTTACAATGTGAATAAACCAAATATCAGATTTGGGCTGACAGTCTGAACAAGACCTAAAAGTACTGATGGTATGGCGGCTGTCTGAAGAGCACCTTGTATCTGCAATTTAGTGTTTGGCCCCAAACTGATTTGGAAGAAAGTCTAGTTATATAGTGAAGTATGCTTTTGTCAAGGTTTTGTTCTTACAGCAGTGATATGCTTAGAAAAGCATGTACATAATCTATCATCACATTGGCTGACCTTTGCTGGACGGCCGGTTTCACTGCAGGCTTTATTTTAATGTAATGTGTTTCTGCAGGTATCCAACTGGTTTGCCAACGCTCGGCGCAGGCTGAAGAACACGGTACGGCAGCCGGACCTGAGCTGGGCTCTACGCATCAAACTCTATAACAAATACGTGCAGGGCAACGCAGAGAGACTGAGCATCAGCAGCGACGACTCGGCCTCAGAAGGTAAGAGTGGACGAGGCCACTTCAAGTGTAGTCGGTCAGCAAAGCAGTATTAAGGATTCATATTTCCTGTTCATATACAGTCGTGTCACATTATTATGACCACCAGCTAATATCCAGAGTGACCACCGTGTGCAGCACAGACAGCAGCTAGACTGGGAGACTCAGTAAGGTCCTGGTAGGTGGTCACAGATATCTGGAGCCATGCTGACTGCAGTGTATCCCACAGCTGCTGGAGGGGGTTTAAGTCTGGGGAATTAGGGGTCCAGGGTAGTACTTGGAAGTCTCGGTCAGCTCTTCCAGCCAGTGTGGGACGTTTCTAGTCATGTGACGTGTCTCAGTGTCTTGCTGGAAGATCCCATTCGCCCCAGAGAAGACCATCAGCATGTATGGTGTACGTGATCTGCAAGGATGGATTCAGACCCAAATCGGTTGAGAGTGTCTTCTCACACATGGGTGAGTGGGTCCAGAGAATGCCACGAAAACATTTCGCAGATCGTAACACAGCCACAGTCAAAAGTAGGAGGTGGTTATAATAATGTGACTCAACTGTGTATTTCAACTAGTGACTGTCTTCTCCTTCATAGTGGCTTAGGTGCTAATAGCCTTACTTATGTGGATTCCGATACTGTATATTTCGACAGTGCTAATTGGTGTGAATCCACTGTTCCACTAGCCTTATAGCTCACATTTACATGTTTTATACTTGTTCCACTCAAAGCATGTTTGGTGTCCACGTTTTGCTTCTTCAGTTTAGTGCTGGAGCTATTAAACTAACATTGCTAATAACAGTGAAAGTCAATAGTCACCCAAATGCTCAGACTGCATTCTAAGCCTTCAGTAAGCTTTTTGTGTATATAAACAGTTTGCACACCCCAAAGTACACGCCGGTGGGAGAAACTCTGTCACACAGAAACCAATTTTTTTCAGCTGCCTCATTGGAATTCCAGCTTTTTCCTCTGTTACAAGATGATGTCATCTTGAAACACAGTCCTTACTTGCCATCTGTAGACGAAGCACTTGTGGAAGAATGCAGCTACTGCTTTTAACTGCTCTGCTGGTTGAACAATCAGAACAAAGTGGGCAGTCTGACCACTCAGAGCACACCTGGCTTATCAGTAGGCGGGGCTTAAAGACACAGGAGCTCTAGCAGAGCATTTCAGACAGAGAATGAATCCAGATGTACAATATGAGAAAAAATAATGTGTTTGGGGGAATTGAAGTATGTAAAGCTCCAAAAATTAAGTTATTAATATTAAACTGGGAAAATCTGCTTTTAGCTACAGTGCACCAGCAAACTGGAATCTACTACAGGAAACACTAAAACTCAACTCACTGGTGTCACTTAATCATTTTAAACTTTTATTATCTAACCACCTCCAGACAGCCTGTACCTGTTTTACTTATTCTTACTTATTCTTATTTTTTTTGTCATGCTTTATTGTTCTTTCTCATTTTATTTATTTTATTATTTTATTCGATTTAATTAGTTCTGTATTTTTATTTTATTTTATTTTATTTTATTTTTTCTCTTAAATTTCTTTTGAACTATTTTACTTTTTTATTATTTGTAATCTCACCCTCCTTTTATCTTAATTTCTTACTAATTAAATCTTAACTTTTATCTATTTTCATTATTATTATTATTATTATTTCTATTTTTATATACACTGTTATTTTTATTTTCGTTTAATATATATATATAGCTACTTTCTTCTCAGTTGTTTTAATATATAATGATTGAATTTAAATTTTCTTTGTCATGTCAAGCCCTGCTCATGTAAATACTCGGCTACATTGAAAATGAGGGTTGCTCTTAATGTACATCTGAGCTAAAATAAAGGTTGATTGATTGATTGATAAAAATGAACACAATAAAAACTACAAACATCATTGTGTAGCTGAACACGGTGTGCCTGGCATGTATTTACAGCAAAGATTTGGGTGACTATTGACTTCTATTATTTGTTAGCAGCATTAGCCTCAACTGCAGCACTAGAGAAAAACGTGGACATCAAGTATGTCATGGCTCATCAGAGGAAAGTGGAAAATTGTTGAAATTAGATTACATCTCAGCTACATTAGCCTTGCAGCTCTAGTCCAAAACGAAAAAAACAAACTTCGACCACATTTGCAGAGAGGAGGGCTTTTAACAAGCTCATACCGGCCGACTCACTCTAGATCAGGTGTCCTTCCATCCATACACATCTTACTGACTCTGAAATGACAGATGTAAACAGTACTGAGAAGCCAAACCGTGACATACAGTCCCGTGCAGACGTCTCAGAAAATTCTATTTAAAGTTATTCATCTGGAAACTTAACCTTTATCTGCTAGGACATGCTCAGTCATTACAGTAATGCAAATAAACATGAATATAACACAGTGAGAGTGTGTTAGATCAACCTTTTCCAAAGTCCTCCTTGAGGAAGTTCAGTATTTACAGTTACCATCCAATACATGGTTTATTGAATCAGTTTTCAATTTCAATTAAATCAGGTGTGCTGTTTATTATGGAATATAACAAACCCATGTAATGGCTGGAGTTGACCAAGTATTTATGTAAACTTGCTTATTGCCTAGATGACTTTAAATGAACAATTCAGGGTAAAACCACATCTACATAATTTTCCACGTACTCTGGAATTGGATGATCAGCCAGGACATGTTTGGTGTCCAATATTTTGCTCCTTTGGTTTAGCACTGGAGTTATGACACAACATCAGACAATATGGTTTAGAACACAGTGAGACTTATAATATTGAACATTGTGGGCAGCTATTTCATAAAACAGGAGCTTATACTCTCTATTGCCATAAAAAGTATTCACTCGTCCACCGTCACATTTATATGAACTTGAGTGACGTCCCATTCTTAATCCATAGGGTTTAATATGATGAGGGTCCAACCTTTGCAGCTGTAACAGCTTCAGCTCTTCTGGGAAGGCTCACCACACGGTTTAGGAGAGTGTTTATGGGAATGTTTGACCGACAATTCTTCCAGAAGACCATTGGTGAGGTCAGACACTGATGTTGGACGAGAAGGTCTGGCTCGCAGTCTCCGCTCTAATTCATCCCGAAGGTGTTCTATCAGGTTGAGGTCAGGACTCTGTGCAGGCCAGTCAAGTTCTTCCTCACCAAACTCGCTCCTCCATGTCTTTGTGGAGCTGCTTTGTGCACTGGTGGGCAGTCGTGTTGGAACAGGAAGGGGCCGTCCCCAAACTGTCCCCACAAGGTTGGGAGCATGAAATCGTCTAAAGTCTCTTGGTCTGCTGAAGCATTAAGAGTTCTTTTCACTGGAACTGAGGGTCCAAGCCCAGCTCCTGAAAAACAACCCCACACCATAATCCCCCCCCCACCACACTTTACACTCGGCAGAATGCAGTCAGACAAATACCGTTCTCCTGGCAACCGCCAAACCCAGACTCGTCCATCAGATTGCCAGACAGAAGGGTGTGATTGGTCACTCCAGAGAACACGTCTCCACTGCTCTAGAGTCCAGTGATGGCGTGCTTTACTCCACTGCATCCGAAGCTCTGCATTGTTCTTGGTGATGTAAGGCTTGGATGCAGCTGCTCGGCCATGGAGACCCATTCCATGAAGCTCTCTACACTCTGTTCTTGAGCTGATCTGAAGGCCACATGAAGTTTGGAGGTCTGTAGTGATGGACTCTGTAGAAAGTTGGGACCTCTGTGCACTATGCTCCTCAGCATCCGCTGACCTGCTCTGTCATTGTACGTGTTCTACCACTTGGTGTCTGAGCTGCTGTCGTTCTCAATCACTTCCACTTTGTTCTAACACCACTGACAGTCCACTGTGGAATATTTAGTAGTGAGGAAACTTCACCACTGGACTTGTTGCACAGGTGGCATCCTATCACAGTACCACGCTGGAGTTCACTGAGCTCCTGAGAGACCCATTCTTTCACTAATGTGTGTAGAAGCAGTCTGCATGACTAGGTACTGGTTTTATACACCTGTGGCCATGAAAGTGATTGGAACACCTGAATTTAATGATTTGGATGGTGGACTACTTGTATAAACAAATACATGTAGTTTGACCAGATGTGTTCATTCGACTGCTCATAGATTAATTATAGATCAAGCACAAATTATCAATCCCATCAAAAATGCCTTAATTATTATTATTATTATTATTATTATTATTATTATTATTATTATTGCTGCACATACGTGATGAGAGGTATTCTTTACAGTTAACATTTATTTGCTGTTTATACTCTGGAACACATATTCCATCTGTTTCTTAACCACAGACGGTGAGAACCCTCTACAGATGCAGGCAGGAGAATCCGAGTCCAGCAGACCCAAGAGTGTGATCCAGGACAGCCGAGTTTTGGGGGCCGGCTTGAGGACAGACCCGTCGCTCTGCGGTGATTACGTTTCCCCGCCAAAGTACAAGAGCAGCTTGCTGAACCGCTATCTCAACGACTCCCTGCGCCACGTCATGGCCGCCAACAAAGGCCTCGACTCCCGTAAGAGACACTACTCGGGGTCCTTTAGCTCCAACGAGTACGACGACGAGCTCCTGTCCCCATCATCCTCAGAGACTGAGGCCAACTTCACCTACCGCACAGGTACGAGCTGAATATGACCTTTCTGTTGTGTTTGACTTAATGTGATATATAATCATATATATATATATATATATATATATATATATATATATATATATATATATATATATATATATATATACAGTGTAGTACAATACTAAGCTGATAATCATACATACAATACAAAGTAACATGAATATCTTATTGTGAAAGAAATGTGTTCAGTTCCTTCAGCAGCAAATCTTGATTTAGCTTAATGAAGAACTGAGCAGTCAAAGCAGGTATTAGATGAGAACTGATAATAATACTGGGTTGTTTAGGAGAAGCTTGGAAAGGGTTAAATGAACACACTGACGTATGTAAAAGCTCTACCTACTGTATTAATACTGTTTAATATTTAAATAATTAAGTGTTTTAGTAAGCAAATAAAAGCTTCCTGTCTGAAAAAACAGCTTTTTAAATAAATACTGTAAATTTAACAATACATGAAATTTCTTATGATCTATCTATCTATCTATCTATCTATCTATCTATCTATCTATCTATCTATCTATCTATCTATCTATCTATCTATATTACTACATATCTATCTATCTATCTATCTAAATCTGTATCTATTTATCTATATAACTACAAATCTACCTATCTATATAACTACATATCTATCTATCTATCTATCTATCTATCTATCTATCTATCTATCTATCTATCTATCTATCTATCTATCTATCTAAATACATATTTATTTATCTTTATAACTACATATCTATCTATCTATCTATATAAATATCTATCTATCTATCTAAATATGTATCTATTTATCTATATAACTACAAATCTACCTATCTACCTATCTATCTATCTATCTATCTATCTATCTATCTATCTATCTATCTATCTATATAAATACATATCTATCTATTTATTTATCTTTATAACTACATGTCTATCTATCTATCTATCTATCTATCTATCTATCTATCTATCTATCTATCTATCTATCTATCTATCTATCAGTCTATATAAATACATATATATCTATCTGTTTATCTATCTATCTATCTATCTATCTATCTATCTATCTATCTATCTATCTATCTATCTATCTATCTATCTATCTACCTATCTATCTATATAAATACAAATCTACCTATCTATCTATCTATCTATCTATCTATCTATCTATCTATCTATCTATATAAATACATATCTATCTATTTATTTATCTTTATAACTACATGTCTATCTATCTATCTATCTATCTATCTATCTATCTATCTATCTATCTATCTATCAGTCTATCTATATAAATACATATATATCTATCTGTTTATCTATCTATCTATCTATCTATCTATCTATCTATCTATCTATCTATCTATCTAGCAGTGTTTTTAGAAGTAGTTTGTAAAGTTTAATTATAGTTTTTTCAGTCCTCATTAACAACTAGAATATCTGAAATGTCTTCGGAAGCCGAGCTGCAGCTCCAGTTAGCCGCTCGCATGTTTCGAAACTGTCTAATATCGTTAGCTGACATCATGCGAGTACCACTTTGGGGATGATGCGTTTGTTCTGAGTGAATTTAAGACGGAGTCATTCGAACTGTGGAAAGTTCTTTTGCTCTGTGGTGCCGTAGCTTATAGGAACACCTGCTAACAGTGAAGGTTCCTGTCAAGCCAAAGAGGTTGAGTTTAATTCATCGTTTGCATAATTTCCACCGCAACCTTTTCAAACGTCCTATTTCTCTGTTGGTTTTGTCTCGCTGCCACTGTGGAACGGCCTCGTTTTGGGAAAAAATGAAGGAATGTTCTCCTTTTGATTTCTTTATGTGCCTGTACTCGTAATTTAAGCGAGGGGTTATTTGTGTAGCTTGCTTCGAAGCCAAACAAGGTAGCCAACCACAAAGTGTGGACAGATTACATTTTCCTAATGGGACATAATAGAGGCGCGGGCTGCTTTAGCTGCTTATCTACTGATTTTATCCTGTTATACATGCAGAAGTTCAGTTTTTAACTGGAGCTTATGTTAGCGGGGGACGTGGCCCAGTCATTAGAATTCCTCTCCAAGGTCAGGCCGGTCAGGTTCACTCAGTTTTTTGGAAGGAATTCAGCAAACGGAGCACAGATGGTCAGCTCAGTTCGATGCTTGTCAGGTTTAATGTCATAGTCCAGCTGATTATATGCAGATATTGTGAAATTGAAGCTTGTATCTTCTTTTTCTACACTGAATTAATAATTAACAGCTATCTGACCACTGATCAGTCCACTCCCTGGAGAATTTAAAAACCCAATTATCATATACACATTCTAATATGCTGTCAGTCAAAGAAACAATATGTATTTCCATTTTTGTTGATTTAAATTTTTTTTATATCATCTGAACACCACAGCTGCCGTTTACATTATGTAAAAATGTAATGATGAATAGACCAATCTGACCAACTATATATAGTTGCATCTCCAGTTAGCATTTTTACTGCATTTCCAACTTTTAAAAGAAGGTTTAATATTTAACAAAGGAAATAAAATTTCTAATATTGAATTTTTTATTTTGGAATTTTTATAAAATTGTTCATGCAGCTGGTTATTTTTTCAGCATAACCATATTATCATCTGTCTATCCATCTATCTATCTATCTATCTATCTATCTATCTATCTAAGTACATACATGTCTATCTATCTATAAATAGATATCTATCTATCTATCTATCTATCTATCTATCTATATAAATACATATCTATCCCTCTATCTATCTATATAAATACATATCTATCTATATAATTACATATCTATCTATCTATCTATCTATCTATATAAATACATATCTATATATATAATTACATATCTATATATATATATATATATATATATATATATATATATATATATATATATATATATATAAATATATATATATATATATATATATATATATATATATATATATATATATAAATACACATCTATCTATCTATCTATCCATAAATATCAATACACATCTATCTATCTATCTATCTATCTATCTATCTATCTATCTATCCATCTATCCATCTATCTATCTATCTATCTACGTACACACTGTTGCTGTATAGTGCTGGGTTATGGGGTGGTTGGAGGGGGTTTACTGTTGTGTACCTGTCTGTTATCTCCACTGTGTGAGTTTGTGCTGACCGGCGGTTCTGTCCTGCTGTGTTCAACAAAAGAGCATTTACTTAAAGTTGACACCACATTTTAAATAATACATATAAATAACACAGAGTGTACATTTAAACTTCACCGTTCTTATACACACACACGCATAAACCCAACGACTCAAACCGTAACCAAAAACTACCAGATCTGACCAAGCTTGCAGGTTTGCGTTTTGTATTTTGTTGCGGTTGCCAGACATAACGATTATGATCTTTAACAACCTTGTAATTCAGAAGATCCTCCGACGCTCTGAGGAAACATATCCGTATTTCCAAAATGTACAGGCTTTGGAAATTTTCAGTTTACCGCAAACACAAGAACGATGATTTTCCTAAAATGGCTCTCATTTTTCCTAAAGAGATCACCAGCTAAGACCGTAATGACACGGAGTACGGAATGACGACACGATTTCCGAGGTCTATTATCTCACACGCATAAAGGTCAGCGTGTGGAGTCGACTATCAATCCCCCGTCAAGATGTAATGTATTGGAAGGCCAGGACGTCTGGATCCAGCACACTACTCCCTATAAACCCCACAGCCTGTATGAAGAGAACACCCACCAGCCACTTCATGAGGTTCACCATATAGGAGCACTTCGTAGATCTACACTTACAGACTGTAGTTCATCTGATTCTCTGTATACTTTATTACTCTGTTCTTTAATGATCAGGACCCCCATAGGACCACCACAGAGCAGGTATTATTTGGGTGGTGGATTAAACACTGTGTCCACTCACGGTCCACTCTATTAGACACTCCTACTACTTGCTGGTCCACCTTGTAGATGTAAAGTCAGAGACAGTAGCTCATCTGCTGCTGCACAGTTTGTGTTCCTCTAGTCCTTCATCAGTGGACACAGGACGCCGCCCACAGGACACTGCTGTCTGGATAGTTTTGGTTGGTGGACGATTCTCAGTCTAGCAGTAACACTGAGAAGGTGTTCAAACACTCCACCACCACATCAGTATCACTGCAGTGCTGAGAATGAGCCACCTCCCTAATAGTACCTGCTCTTTGGTGGTCCTGTGGGGGTCCTGATCATTAAAGAACAGAGTAATAAAGTATACAGAGAATCAGATGAACTACAGTCTGTAAGTGGAGCTCCTGTATGGTCAGTAGAGCTGATACAGTGGACAGTGAGTGTAGATATAAGGAGTTGATTTGGCTTTTGCCAAAGGTTAGCGAGTCTACTGCCGCCTATCTTTGTTTTTCTTCATTTGTTTATCAATTGTAACTCACTTATTAACACAAGGAAAGCACTAGAATGATAACTGAGTGGTTTTATGGGACTCAGATCTATTCAAACTACAAGGAACCCAGCCCTGCGTCATGCTGAACCGATGAGAAGCTCAGCCAACGCAGTAGAGGCCTGGACCCGGACGTCTTAACAAGTGGATTGGAGCTGAAAGACCCTCAACGGTGCCTCGCTAAAGAGGATCATAAAAAGGTTCCATCGTTGGACCCAGAATTGGCCGTCGCACCTGGCATCAGACGTAACAAGCAGATTCCCAAATGCTTGGAATCTGACAGGCGTTCGGGATCGACACCCAGCAGCTTTAGACAGCAGTACACCAGCGCAGTGTCAGACGCCACCTAAGCACGTCTGGTCGAGATCCCTTAACAGCTCGACACGCTTCGAGGCAGATCGGTCTGATTCCTCTCGGTGCGACTTGACGTTTTACTGCTAAAACCTTTGTTTGATGTGTCCGTCTTGCTTCTTCTCTGTAAATATCCAGCTGTGTCTTTGAGTTATAAGGCGAGAGACACGTTTCCGCACTTTTCCATACACTGTGGCAGCGCGATCGCCAAGACCGCTGTCGGTGGAAGCGGCAGGTCTCGCCGGCGGCCGCATCCCACACAGAAAAGAGACATGAGAAATGTGCCTAATGAACGCTGCTGCTTGTCAGGCAACAGAAAATCCTATTAAACAAACCAGCGGAGTGGTTCTCTGGCAGTTAGCGAGGGCTTGGCTGGTTTCTGCTCGGTTTGCTCCTAACCTGCTGCAATTTCATCACACAGGAATGTGAATGGAAACATTCTAGTCAAACCAGAGTGGAACTATGGCACATAGGAGCCATAAAACCCTCCCCTCGCACCACTTCCTCCAAGATCTTACGCCGCTCCGAAGCGGAGAGGAGGCTTTCCGTGCCCTATATCTGCAGCGAAACTGTACTGCTGCTGCATCTGCGGTATTTTGGCATCTGTATAAGCACGCATTCAAAGACCCTCGGCCTCCGGAGTGGTTGTGCTGTTTAGATTATATAAGGTTTTATCCGTATGTATTATATACTGTAGCCCTATTTGGACGGCATTGGTTTTACATGGGGATGTAATTATATTGCATGGGATAATAAATCTTGGCATAAACAGCTGAGAAGGTTTTGGCTACTCAGCTTACGCACTGCCATCACCTCCAAAACAACATCCCTCCATCTCGAACTTGAGTTCTCAAGCTGCCATGAAATCCCTTACAAAAAAGAAGTTTATTCAAGTGTACCATTAGTTTACTTCTTTTGAACTTAAAGGAAGTGAGTATACTTTCAGTTTACTTTTTATGTACTTCTCAGTGATATACTAAACACAGTTATACTTAAGTATGCTTTGGTTTTTACTGACAAGTATAGAACAGTCTAAGTATATTTGGCCTTTACTTGTACTTAATTTTTTGATTGGGATAGTAGAAGTAAGTATTCTTGCTCTGCACAAAAACACATCCAGTACAATATTTATTTAAAATTTGATTTATAAAGATTTATAAAGATACAGATATGTTTCTTAATCTGAGTGTGTCTTGTTTATTTTACGTGTGTCCACTGGTGTGTAAGTAAACATTGTTAAGTTCTATTTTATGTAGAAAAAAACCCTTAAACCTAGTCATATACTTTAAAGTACAACAATAATATAAGCAGTAAATTATAAGTATTATGTTAAGTTTAAGTTCACTTAAAGAAAATGTACAAGCTAGTAAACTAGTAAACCCTTAAGTTTACTTTTAGTGTAGTTGCAGTACAAAAGATGTAAACTAGTTGTATACTTGGTTTACTACTCTTACACTTAAAGTGTACTTAAAAGTATACTTTTAAAAACTAGAAAGTGGCCAATTTAGTCCCAAGAAGTATTAAAATAGTACATATACTAGTGTACTACTAGTACAATGACATTAGTATAGTAACTGCATAAAGTATACTTAATAAAATTAACTTTAAGTATACTTATTTTCTGTAAAGGATTGCCATTGGTATTCTGGAGTGTTTGGGGGGTTCAATGTTGGCTGACTTACTCACAATGGTGGTGCTGATGGTAGCATCAATGTTCAGTTCAATGATTCTTCTTCCAGAGGAGCTCTTTTCTAGTTTGGTAGGTCTTCCATACACTAATTAAGATCTCTTGTGTCTTTGGTTTGAGAAATGAGTAATGAGTCACCGCATCCCTGATGGTAAGTGGATAGCGGCCCACTGTTGGCCCAATGATAGCAAAGCTGGCGGTCCACTAACGAGAGGTCAAAACTGATTAGACCATGTATGCAGGACAGTAACCTAACTGTGGCCTACAGCCAGTGTGGGTGCCAACCTTATCAAGCCAGTGGACTAATATAGATCTATGAATGCTCTACGGTATATTGTAGAGATGTAACGGCCATAGTTACAGTTTTTAGAGTATGAAGGACCAACTGGGTGACCAGTGTTGCAGCTCTGGTTAATTAAGAGTAATTAAGAGTAAAGGTTTATTTATGTAGCCCCCTTTAAAAACAGATCTTGTCACAAGGCAGCTTTACAGGAAATCCAGGTCCAAGCCTCCATTGAGCAAGCCAAGAAAACGTCCCTCAGAGTAAAAGGAAGAAACCTTGAGAGGAACCAGACTCAAAAGGAGGAACTCATCCTCCTCGGGTCCACACTGGAGAGTAAACCAAGCACAAAAGCTATACAACAACAGAAAACAACTTGACCTCCCCCTGAATTTGTGTTTAAGCGTTGTTTTTCCCAATGGACAGCATAATGCCATTGGTTTATTCTGGGATCCACCAGAACTCTGTTTCTGAGACGTTTAGGTGATCCAAGAGGTTGATTAGAGAGTCCTGGACCCTCTCAAGACCTGGTTCCAAAGACGCCAGTGTCTGGAACCACCATAAACTCTATTTGAGATTACACACATTGTGACACCATTGGCTATCTGCCTCGGTCATCTGTCAGCAAACTCTGGACAAACAGTAAATGACATTCGGGCTACATGTGAAGACGACCTGAGGGACTTTTCCCAAAGTTAGCCAGGTATCTTCAGCCCAAAGGAAAACTATTCAGTAGGAGAACAAGTGACATACTTATTCTTCCCATTTTTGCTTAGACGGTCCAAGAAATGGAGACACCCACTCCAACTCTGTTGAGGACAGTAAGTGGTTGGACCTTTGGTTGACCTTCCAGAGTGTTTCCCAGCGTTCCTCACCAGGACATGATTTGAATATGATTACACACACAGTGCAGTTGCTCATGTTCCGTGATTAGCTCACTGTTTCCCTGCTCCCCCAACACATGATTAACACTGCATGCTTCATTGCACCACAAACTGCAATCTCAGGGCCCGCTGCCCACCGGCCTTCACGGAAAATCACTTTCCCTTCAGATCAGAGCTCGTAAAGTGTTCAGGTCAATATTTTCACACCGTTGCTGCAGTGCTGCTCCAGCGCGGACAGTGGGCAGCTTTAAAGGCACGTCTAGCCGCCGATAGTGATGAGAACAACCCAAGGGGGGCCGAGGCAGACTTTAAAGGACACAAGGGCGAGATTGCAAGGCTACTCAGGACTCAAACCGAGGCAGTGGATGAAGCTGGGTGTTGACTTAAAGCAGCAGAGTGTAAAGAGGCGTCACAGTTGGGTCAGTCAGTGTGTGTGTATGTGTGTGTGTGTGTGTGTGTGTGTGTGTGTGTGTGTGTGTGTGTGTGTGTGTGTGTGTGTGTGTGTGTGTGCTTGTTTTTGTACATTTCCAGAACAGTAATTATGGTACGTGTGAGAAAAACAGAGAAAACAGCCTTCAGGTCCAACACAGGGTCCTGACTTCTTAGATCAGGTTATACATGTTTGAATGTTTAAAAGGAGAAACCCATTTGAGCAGGTGCTACTAGAGAGGTGGCTCATTCTCAGCACTGTAGTGCTGCTGCTGGAGTGTTTAAACACTGTGTCCACTCACTGTCCACTCTATTAGACACTCCTACTCCTACACTCCACCTTGTAGATGTAAAGTCAGAGACAGTAGCTCATCTGCTGCTGCACAGTTTGTGTTCCTCTAGTTCTTCATCAGTGGAGACAGGACGCCGCCCACAGGACACTGCTGTCTGGATAGTTTGGGTTGGTGGACGATTCTCAGTCCAGCAGTGACACTGAGGTGATGGTGGTGTGTTAGTGTGTGTTGTACTGTATGAGTGGATCATATTTGCCTGCTCTGTGGTGGTCCTGTGGGGGTCCTGATCATTAAAGAACAGAGTAATAAAGTATACAGAGAATCAGATGAACTACAGTCTGTAAGTGGAGCTCCTGTATGGTCAGTGGAGCTGATAGAATGACAAATTAGTGTAGATACAAAGAGGTGTGTCTCCAAAAGTAGTACGTTTACAGGAGAAGAGATTTTAGTATAAGTTATTTTGGAGCATTTCTGTTGACCACCATGCTATGTTATCACAATGTAAAGGATTGGTCCTCTATGGTGGTCCTGTGGGGCTCCTGATCATTGAAGAACAGGGTCATATATATATATATATCTTTGCTGTCCAATGAAAAACAATCTCCAAAATTGCAACTTTACGGGAGAGAACAAAAACATACTTTACTTTCAATGTAAGTCAATGGAGCCAGAATTTTTTCCAAGCTGTTTTGGGACACTTCTATTGGTTCAATCATCATGAAATGTTCAAACAATGTAAACAACCATTGTTGTGTTCAAATGATGTAGAAAACTCAAAATCACCAAAAATGGAGATACATTTTTTTAATTGGACAGCGACAATATATGTATATAAAATATTATTATATTAAGTTATATGTAGTTACTTATCTGTTTTCTATAGGAATACAATACTTTAAATCTATATTTTTTATAAAATATTTTGGTGAATCTATATATATATATATGTATATATTTGTCTTTTCTACGTAGTTTAAAAGTGTGCGAACATACACTATCGCTCAAAAGTTTGGGATCACAGTGAAATGTTCTTGTTTTAATGGAGTATCTTCTTCCTTAACACAACAATGGACTGACGGGTCTCTAAAGAAAGTTTCTTTCTGGTCATTTTGAGTCGGTCAGCAAGCCATCAACTGCTGATCTTCAGATACTAAACTAACCTAGAATGTTGTTCCCTTTTATACTCACTTATTAGTAGAATGTTTTTCAGCTGTGATCACAATTGAACAAGAGTGTCCTAACAACCAATTAGTCCAATAACATCCTTAACTTGGATTGGTGGTCGTACCAGGAGATTTAGACAGAGGACTGAGAATTGCTGATAATAGGACTATATGTAAAATAAGCCTATATACAAAAATAGACTTTAATACAAACATTTTTATTCTTTAAAAATCATCTGATACACTTACATTCATTGTGAAATGGACCATATTGTTTGTGAATTGCATGAAAATTGAGTTCTAAATTGATCCTAAACTTTTGAGCTGTAGTGTAAATGTTTATAAAGTGTATAAATACCGAATGGCACCTCAGCCAAATAATGTGTTTTTAGTCATTCATTTCTTCATCTTCTAAAGTGCTTCTCAATCTGGGCTGTGGGGGGCTCCATATTGATATGACTAGGGTGGCTCAAAATTTTGCATATGACCAATTATATATCGTCGCTGTCCAAAGAAAAATACTTCACCGGAGACACCAAAGACATTCTTCACTTTCAGTGTAAGGGGTTTTAATCCCATATCATCATGAAACGTTCACACAGGGTAAAGAGCAGCTGCTGCTTCGGACAGCGATGATGTCTCAACACAAACTTGTGGACGTATGTGAGTCTGGTTCCTCTCAAGGTTTCTTCCTTTTACTCTGAGGGACGTTTTCTTGGCTTGCTCAATGGAGGCTTGGACCTGGATTTCCTGTAAAGCTGCCTTGTGACAAGATCTGTTTTAAAAGAGCTACATAAATAAACCTTTACTCTTAATTACTCTTAATTAACCAGAGCTGCAACACTGGTCACCCAGTTGGTCCTTCATACTCTAAAAACTGTAACTATGGCCGTTACATCTCTACAATATACCGTAGAGCATTCATAGATCTATATTAGTCCACTGGCTTGATAAGGTTGGCACCCACACTGGCTGTTGGCCACAGTTAGTCAGGTTACTGTCCTGCATACATGGTCTAATCAGTTTTGACCTCTCGTTAGTGGACCGCCAGCTTTGCCATCAGTGGGCCAACAGTGGGCCGCTATCCACTTACTATCAGGGATGCGGTGACTCATTACTCATTTCTCAAACCAAAGACACAAAAGATCTTAATTAGTGTATGGAAGACCTACCAAACTAGAAAAGAGCTCCTCTGGAAGAAGAATCATTGAACTGAACATTGATGCTACCATCAGCACCACCATTGTGAGTAAGTCAGCCAACATTGAACCCCCCAAACACTCCAGAATACCAATGGCTATTTCATGGCAGCTTGAGAACTCAAGTTTAAGATGGAGGGATGTTGTTTCCAGGTGATGGCAGTGCGTAAGCTGAGTAGACACAAGCTTCTCAGCTGTTTATGCTGAGATTTCTTATCCCATGCAAAACTGACGTTGTGTAGTATAATTACATCTAGGGGTTAGGGTTGAACCCTAACCTAAACCCTAACCCTAAACCCTAACCTTAAACCCTAAACCCTAAACCCTATATATATCTTTGCTGTCCAATGAAAAAAAAATCTCCAAAATTGCAACTTTACAGGAGAGAACAAAAACATACTTTACTTTCAATGTAAGTCAATGGAACCTAGCTGTTCAAACAACAAGCTGTTTTGGGGCACCCTGTGTTGGACCTGAAGGCTGTTTTCTCTGTTTTTGGGGTCCAATAGAACCATTGTTGCGTTCAAATAATGTAGAAAACTCAAAATCAACAAAAATGGAGATACATTTTTTCATTGGACAGCGACGATATATATGATATATATATGATTATATATATCTTTCTACGTAGTTTAAAAAAATGATAACCATCCTTTACAGTGTACGAACATACACTATCGCTCAAAAGTTTGGGATCACAGTGAAATGTTCTTGTTTTTTAATGGAGTATCTTCTTCCTTAACACAACAATGAACAATGAAGATTTCTTATCCCATGCAAAACTGACATTGTGTAGTATAATTACATCTAGGGGTTAGGGTTGAACCCTAACCTAAACCCTAACCCTAAACCCTAACCTTAAACCCTAAACCCTAAACCCTAACCCTAAACCCTAACCCTAACCCTAACCTTAAACCCTAAACCCTAAACCCAACTCTAACCCTAAACCCTAACCCCAACCCTAATTCTAAGCCCTAACTCTAACCCTAACCTTAAACCCTAAACCCTAAACCCAACCCTAACCCTAACCCATGTAAAACCAATGCTGTCCAAACAGACCTACAGCATATAAAACATACGGTTAAAACCTTATATAACCTAAACAGCACAACCACTCTGGAGGCAAAGGGTCTTTGAATGCGTGCTTATCTCAACACAGACTTGTGGACGTATGTGTTGGCATTTATTTTCAGCTGGAATTTGTTCGCTCAACTGAGTTTTTCTGAACTCGACCTGACTCGGCATTTCTGAGCCAGAGACAATTACGCATATTAAATATCAGGCGGAAGTGAGACGAGTGAGTTTAGCTGATTAAAATTCAATTTAAAGGCAGGTTTTCTTTGCCTTGTGAGTCTCAATCAAGCCTGAGTGGCTGAAGGAAGACATTCAGTAGCCGTAGTGGAGCTCGGGCCAAATGATTTATTAATGCCTCATAGTAGCTTTTGGCTCGGGCGCTGTTTTAAGAAATCTGAGTGGGAGATGTTTTAGGCAAAGACTATTGAAAATTGTGTTTCGTGCGCGAGGCGTCGCAGTCCAACTTTCCCTCTCATGGCTCCCCTAAGAGAGATTTTTCCTCACTGATCTGGCCTCTTCCAGCAGAATAATGAGGCAGCTTCGTCTTCACAGGCCAAATTGAAGTAGATACACCTGAACCAGGGCCAAGACTACTGACTCCAGAAGACTACTGTAAGAATGTGTCTGTTATTTGACCCATATTTGTTTGTCTGAATTTCATGAAAGCAGACAACAGATCTACATACCATATGTGCTTCGCTCAGCTCACACCGTGGTTGATAACTGGCTTCTAATCCAGTCAGTACATCGAGCTAGATGTTCGTCTGATGGCCTACAGTCATGAAACTATAACTCTTCTGTCTACCAGAGTTCAGATTTTCATCTGGATTTATAAGTTATTAGATTTATAAGTATTAATGTTTGAAGTTTATACATTTCTCACATTACATGGTGGAATGTTTAGTGTACTTTAAAGTATAACACTCACATATCAATCAATCAATCAATCAATCAATCAACAGTTATTTGTATGACTCTTTTTACAACCAGTGTTGTCTCCAAGCAGCTTAACAGAAAAGCAGTTTATGAAAAAGAAGAAACAAAGAGAAGGATGGAGAGAAAAAACAAGAGTCTATGCATAAACATAAACGTGAGAAAGGGTCTCCAGGTCCAAGCCCCCCCACCCCCACCCCTAGAGCAAGCCAGAGGCCACAGTGGCAGGACAAACTCCCCTTGTAAGAGGAAGAAACCTTTAGAGGAACCCGTCATCCTCTGGTTAACCCCGATAGAGAGAGAGTGACCGTCCTCCTCCGGTCGACCCCGGATAGAGATAGACAGAGACTCCTCTGGTCAACCCCGGATAGAGAGAGAGAGAGAGAGACCGTCCTCCTCTGGTCGACCCCAGATAGAGAGAGAGAGAGAGAGAGAGAGAGAGAGAGAGAGAAAGAGACCGTTCTCCTCTGGTCGACCCCAGATAGAGAGAGAGAGAGAGAGAGAGAGAGTGAGAGAGTGACCGTCCTCCTCCGGTCGACCCCGGATAGAGATAGACAGAGACTCCTCTGGTCAACCCCGGATAGAGAGAGAGAGAGAGAGACCGTCCTCCTCTGGTCGACCCCAGATAGAGAGAGAGAGAGAGAGAGAGAGAGAGAGAGAGAGAGAGAAAGAGACCGTTCTCCTCTGGTCGACCCCAGATAGAGAGAGAGAGAGAGAGAGAGAGAGAGAGAGAGAGAGTGACCGTCTTCCTCTGGTCAACCCCGGATAGAGAGAGAGAGAGAGAGAGAGAGAGAGAGAGAGAGAGTGACCGTCCTCCTCTGGTCGACCCCGGATAGAGAGAGAGAGAGAGAGAGAGAGAGTGAGAGAGTGACCGTCCTCCTCTGGTCGACCCCGGATAGAGAGAGAGAGAGAGAGAGAGAGAGAGAGAGAGAGTGACCGTCCTCCTCTGGTCGACCCCGGATAGAGAGAGAGAGAGAGAGAGAGAGAGAGAGAGAGAGAGAGTGACCGTCCTCCTCTGGTCGACCCCGGGTAGAGAGAGAGTGAAGCAATTGTAGACATGGGGTCTTTATTATGCTATTAATGCAGTATAGGTCGTTGTGATGTCATCAGTGTATCGTGTCGCTTATGGACCACTGTGATGTCATGAATGCAGCCTGTCCTATATAGGCCTCGACAATGTCATCAGTACAAGCAGAGTCACCGGGATGTTATCGATTTGAAGTGTCACATTGTGATGTCATCAGTGTAACCTGTATCTTATAGGCATTTGGCAATTATGATGTCATCGGTACAGCCTGTCACTTATAGTGCATTGTGATGTCATCAGTTCAGCCTGTATTTTATGTGCTATTTCAATGCTATCAGTGCAGCCTCCAGCTTATGTGGCATTTTGATGTCATCAGTGTATCATGTTGCTTATGGCCCACTGCACTGTCATGAACTCAGCCTGTCGTATATGGGCCACTATGCATGTCATCAGTACGATCTGCTGTTTATGAACCATTGTGATGTCATCGGTTCACACTGTTATTTATGGTCCATTGGGATGTCATCTGTGCAGCACTGTCACTTGTGGGCCATTGTAATTTCATCAAGTAGCCTGTCACCGACGAACCACTGTGACGTCATGGATGCTGCCTGTAACTTACAGGCCATTGTGATGTCATCAGTGCAGCCTGTTACTTCTGGGCAATTGTGGAGTCATCAGCGCAGTCACTCAGCTATGGGCCATTGTGATGTCATCAGTGTATCCCGTCACTTATCAACCACTGTCATGTCATCGGTGCAGCCTGTAACTTATAGGTATTTCTGATGTCATAGATGCAGCTTGTCACATACGGGCAATTGTGATGTAAACAGTGCAGTCTGTCACTCATGGGTCACTGTGATGTCATGGAAGCACCAAAGGAAAGCCAAAAGCCTGAAAGCAAAGTTGAAAGACACCAGTGATGAGACTAAAATAAGTGGGCGTGGCCAAATGATGTAATAAGCCCAGCTGTCAGACACTTCATTATCATTGTTGTGTTGTTGAAGAGGATGAAGCTGAAAGCTTTGGAGTGGACCTGCTCTGTACAGACTGATGTCGTATATACTGAGAAAAGAAAAGAATTCAAGCCACCTGGTTTACTAACACAGCCTAATTCTATACTAATTCTATATTATAAACGACTATACTGTTATTAGTTTATATTGATATTGGTTTATACTGTTATTGGTTTATATTGATATTTGTTTATAATGTTTTTTGTTTATATTGTTAGTTGTTTATATTGTTATTGGTTTCTATTGTTATTTGTTTATAATGTTTTTCATTTATATTGTTAGTAGTTTATATTGTTGTTCGTTTATATTGATATTGGTTTATATTGATATTTGTTTATAATGTTTTTCATTTATATTGTTAGTAGTTTATATTGTTATTGGTTTATATTGATATTGGTTTATATTGTTAGTCGTTTATATTGTTAGTCGTTTATACTGATATTGGTTTATATTGTTATTCATTTATATTGATATTGGTTTATATTGTTATTCATTTATATTGTTAGTAGTTTATATTGTTATTGGTTTATATTGATATTGGTTTATATTGTTAGTCGTTTATATTGTTAGTAGTTTATATTGTTATTGGTTTATATTGATATTGGTTTATATTGTTAGTTGTTTATATTGATATTGGTTTATATTGTTATTCATTTATATTGATATTGGTTTATATTGTTATTCATTTATATTGTTAGTAGTTTATATTGTTAGTAGTTTATATTGTTATTGGTTTATATTGATATTGGTTTATATTGTTATTCATTTATATTGTTAGTAGTTTATAATGTTAGTAGTTTATATTGTTAGTCGTTTATATTGATATTGGTTTATATTGTTATTCATTTATATTGATATTGGTTTATATTGTTAGTAGTTTATATTGTTAGTAGTTTATATTGATATTGGTTTATATTATTAGTAGTTTATATTGATATTGGTTTATATTGTTAGTAGTTTAAATTGTTAGAAGTTTATATTGTTAATTGTTTATATTGATATTGGTTTATATTGTTAGTAGTTTATATTGATATTGGTTTATATTGTTATTCATTTATATTGTTAGTAGTTTATATTGATATTAGTTTATATTGTTATTCATTTATATTGTTAGTAGTTTATATTGTTAGTTGTTTATATTATTGGTTTATATTGTTATTTATTTATATTGTTAGTCGTTTATATTATTAGTCGTTTATATATATTATATATTGTACACATATATAAGTATTATAAGACTTATATATGTGTACATATTACAAATTTCTTTTTTGTTGTAAATTATTATTAGAGTGTTTATTCTTCTACATAACCGGCTGCTACTGTAAAAACTGCAATCTCTCCCTGGGATCAATAAAGTGATTCTGATTCTGATATTGATATTAGTTTATATTGTTATTCATTTATATTGTTATTGGTTTATATTGTTATTCATTTATATTGTTATTGGTTTATATTGTTATTCGTTTATGTTGTTATTCATTTTTTGCTTTCTGCCAGATCTTTGCGGCGTAAGTCATACCCCAGTTTTATAAACATCAACTCCATTCCAGCTCCAGATTGTCTGGTCTGATTGTGTGATTCGGGCTTGTGTACAGTTTTTTGATTGGATGCACAGATTCTGGAAAACTACAGAATTTATCTGATTGTTTTCCCATAGAGAGTGAATGGGATGGAAAAGTGCCCACCAATCTACTGAACTTCTGCTCGACCCACAGACATCGTTTCACATACCCTGACTCAGTGCAGACCCCCAACCACCACTGTAGTGCTGGTTCATCCTGCACTCGTCTGTTTGTCGTTTTTCCATCCCTTTTTCTTTTTCCCCATAGAGTTCTATTCTTGTTTGGTCACACCCAAACCTCATGGTCTCATTTAACTTACAGCCTGCAAACCTCATATACTCTTTTAAGACAGGTCCCCAACTTCTAATCCACAGACATACGGACCCGCACTCCTCTATTTGTTGTTTATTCATCCCTTGTTCCTCCCATAGGGTTCCATTAATTTTCGACCAAACCCAAACATTATGGTTTCGTTCAACCTACGGCCCCAAACTGTGTGTACTCACTCAGAGCAGATCCCCCAACCTCTAATTTACAGACATACTGACTCGTACTCCTCTATTTGTTGTTTATTCATCCCTCGTTCTTCCCGTAGGATTCCATTCATTTTCGACCGAACCCAAACATTACGGGTTGGTTCAGCCTACAGCCACCAAACAGTCTGTACTCACTCAGAGCAGATCCCCAAACACTACTCCACAGACATACGGACCCGCACTCCTCTATTTGTTGTTTATTCATCCCTCGTTTTTCTCATAGGGTTCCAAATATTTTTGGCCAAACCCAGACATTACGGGTTGGTTCAGCCTACAGCCACCAAACAGTCTGTACTCACTCAGAGCAGATCCTCAAACCTCTAATCCACAGACATACTGACTCGTACTCCTCTATTTGTTGTTTATTCATCCCTCGTTCTTCCCGTAGGGTTCTATTCATTTTCGGGCCAAACCCAAACATTATGGGTTCATTTAACCTACAGCCACCAAACAGCCTGTACTCACTCAGAGCAGATCCTCAAACCTCTAATCCACAGACATACTGACTCGTACGCCTCTATTTGTTGTTTATTCATCCCTCGTTCTTCCCATAGGGTTCCATTCATTTTCAGCCGAACCCAAACATTACGGGTTCATTCAACCTACAGCCCCCAAACAGTCTGTACTCACTCAGAGCAGATCCTCCAACCTCTAATCCACAGACATCCTGACCCACACTCCACTATTTGTTGTTTATTCATCCCTCGTTCTTCCCATAGGGTTCTATTCATTTTCGGGCCAAACCCAAACATTACGGGTTCATTCAACCTACAGCCCCCAAACAGTCTGTACTCACTCAGAGCAGATCCTCAAACCTCTAATCCACAGACATACTGACTTGTACTCCTCTATTTGTTGTTTATTCATCCCTCGTTCTTCCCATAGGGTTCCATTCATTTTCAGCCGAACCCAAACATTACGGGTTGGTTCAGCCTACAGCCACCAAACAGTCTGTACTCACTCAGAGCAGATCTCCCAACCTCCAATCCACAGACATACTGACTCGTACTCCTCTATTTGTCGTTTATTCATCTCTCGTTCCTTCCGTAGGGTTCTATTCATTTTTGGCCAAACCCAAACATTACGGGTTCGCTCAACCTACAGCCTCCAAACCTTCTGTACTCACTCAGAGCAGATCTCCCAACCTCCAATCCACACACATACTGACTCGTACTCCTCTATTTGTTGTTTATTCATCCCTCGTTCTTCCCATAGGGTTCTATTCATTTTCAGCCGAACCCAAACATTACGGGTTGGTTCAGCCTACAGCCACCAAACAGCCTGTACTCACTCAGAGCAGATCCTCAAACCTCTAATCCACAGACATACTGACTCGTACTCCTCTATTTGTCCTTCAGGAAATGCACTTTTCTAGCTCATATAAGAAATTAGTCGTCACTCGCTGACGAACCCCAGACTTTTGTTCTCGGGGAGAGTGTTTCAGTACTGTACTCGCTGGAGAATCTAAAACAGCATCAGGAGAACAGACAGGGTCATAAAAAAAAGAGACCAGCGCTGTAATAACGTTAAATGATGCAAATGAGCTGTGCAGTGGTGGAACAGAGCGGCTGTGTTCCTGACACAGCGCAGATATGGTTTTTCCATCTCCTCCACGCAGCACAGACATAATTGCATTTGTTTTGGCCAAAGCGCCTCAGCACGCTCGAACGGCCCGCAGCACTCCGCTTAAACCTCTTAGCAGACGCACACTCGCTCGCTAGCACGCACATGAGCAAGAGAGTGTTTCCCAACCATGGCTGGAGTCCCCCTGCAGCCCCCCACCCCCACCCCATCCCCGCCTGTCGGCCTCTATTTTAGCGTTAGTTCTTTTCCCTCCCAGCGTGGCCGACTCGACTCATCAGCTCGATCTCGAACCCTCCACAGGGTTAGAACACTTTGCGGGGCGTGTCAGGCCTGTAGGAGCAGCTCCAGATTAGATTTACACCAGAGCAAGTGCACGCACATGTGCACACGTGTAGCTGCCACGAAGCCAGTGGGCCGAGTGATGTGTCCAGTCGGCGGGCTTCCCTGCTGGACCTGGGCTGCCTCAGCTCGGCCCACAGATGTCTAGGTTCTCGCAAACAGTACTGACGGCTCTTTTTCATTTCTCCCCAGAATCCTTGGACTGCGGCTCACATCCATGTGACAGGTAAGACTTTACTGTAAGTGACTTTCAAAGCTACTGAACGTCACCCCGTCACCCCGAATGCACTGACCAGTCGAGACGTTTAAGGTTTGATTCTACAGTGTTTAAGGCAAGGCAGGTTTATTTGTATAGCACCTCTCCCTCTCATACACAGTGGCAACTCAAAGTGCTGTCCATAAATAAAAAAATAAATACAAAGCATTAAAATAAATCAGTTAAAAGACATGTACACATATTTAAAAGAAAGAGAATTAAACATAAAAGTGAAGAATGAGGTTGAAGTGGAGCTACGAAGATAACGTAACTTCTGGTGCAAACCACATACCAGTGCTGTCCAAAGAAAACCATGCGTCTCTATATTATTTGAACTCTACAGTCGTCCTTTACGTTGAGCCAGAATTTCTCTTACACTCATGGTGGCGTATAAGCGTCTTACTTCTTATTATTACTTGTTAGCTACATAAGCCTTGTAGGTCTAATACCAGACTAGAGTAAACATTCAACCAGAATTCCATCCATTTTTCAACATTTATGAATAATTCAGTCCTTGATTGAGTCCCAGCAGCTTGATGTAACATGATTTGTTTGTAGAGACACTTTGACAGAGGTGGAGATGGGGTTTACAGTGGTGGTGCTGGTGTTTACAGTGGTGGTGCTGGTGTTTACAGTGGTGGTGCTGGTGTTTACAGTGGTGGTGCTGGTTTTTACAGTGTTGGTGATGGTGTTTACAGTGGTGGTGGGGATGTTTACAGTGGTGGTGGGGATGTTTACAGTGGTGGTGATGGTGTTTACAGTGTTGGTGATGGTGTTTACAGTAGTGGTGGTGGTGTTTACAGTGTTGGTGATGGTGTTTACAGTAGTGGTGGTGGTGATGTTTACAGTGGTGGTGATGGTGTTTACAGTGGTGGTGGGGATGTTTACAGTGGTGGTGCTGGTGTTTACAATGGTGGTGATGGTGTTTACTGTGGTGGGGATGATGGTGTTTACAGTGGTGGTGCTGGTGTTTACAGTGGTGGGAATGATGGTGTTTACTGTGGTGGTGATGTTTACAGTGGTGGTGATGGTGTTTACAGTGGTGGTGATGATGTTTACAGTGGTGGTGATGGTGTTTAGAGTGGTGGTGATGGTGTTTACAGTGGTGGTGGTGATGTTTACAGTGGTGGGGATGATGTTTACAGTGGTGGTGGGGATGTTTACAGTGGTGGTGCTGGTGTTTACAGTGGTGGTGATGGTGTTTACAGTGGTGGTGGGGATGTTTACAGTGGTGGTGATGGTGTTTAGAGTGGTGGTGATGGTGTTTACAGTGGTGGTGGTGATGTTTACAGTGGTGGTGATGGTGTTTACAGTGGTGGTGGGGATGTTTACATTGGTGGTGATGATGTTTACAGTGGTGGTGGGGATGTTTACAGTGGTGGTGCTGGTGTTTACAGTGGTGGTGATGGTGTTTACAGTGGTGGGGATGATGGTGTTTACAGTGGTGGTGATGATGTTTACAGTGGTGGTGGGGATGTTTACCGTGGTGGTGATGTTGTTTACAGTGGTGGGGATGTTTACAGTGGTGGTGCTGGTGTTTACAGTGGTGGTGATGGTGTTTACAGTGGTGGGAATGATGGTATTTACAGTGGTGGTGCTGGTGTTTACAGTGGTGGGAATGATGGTGTTTACAGTGGGGGTGATGTTTACAGTGGGGGTGATGTTTACAGTGTTGGTGATGGTGTTTACAGTGGTGGGGATGTTTACAGTGGTGGTGATGGTGTTTACAGTGGTGGGAATGATGGTATTTACAGTGGTGGTGCTGGTGTTTACAGTGGTGGGAATGATGGTGTTTACAGTGTTGGTGATGGTGTTTACAGTGGTGGTGGGGATGTTTACAGTGGTGGTGCTGGTGTTTACAGTGGTGGTGATGGTGTTTACAGTGGTGGGGATGATGGTGTTTACAGTGGTGGTGATGGTGTTTACAGTGGTGATGATGGTGTTTACAGTGGTAGTGATGATGTTTACAGTGGTGATGATGTTTACAGTGGTGATGATGGTATTTACAGTGGTGGTGATGATGTTTACAGTGGTGATGATGGTGTTTACAATGGTAGTGATGATGTTTACAGTGGTGGTGATGATGTTTACAGGGGTGGTGCTGGTGTTTACAGTGGTGGTGCTGGTGTTTACAGTGGTGGTGATGGTGTTAACAGTGGTGATGATGGTATTTACAGTGGTGGTGGGGATGTTTACATTGGTGGTGATGATGTTTACAGTGGTGGTGGGGATGTTTACAGTGGTGGTGCTGGTGTTTACAGTGGTGGTGATGGTGTTTACAGTGGTGGGGATGATGGTGTTTACAGTGGTGGTGATGATGTTTACAGTGGTGGTGGGGATGTTTACCGTGGTGGTGATGTTGTTTACAGTGGTGGGGATGTTTACAGTGGTGGTGCTGGTGTTTACAGTGGTGGTGATGGTGTTTACAGTGGTGGGAATGATGGTATTTACAGTGGTGGTGCTGGTGTTTACAGTGGTGGGAATGATGGTGTTTACAGTGGGGGTGATGTTTACAGTGGGGGTGATGTTTACAGTGTTGGTGATGGTGTTTACAGTGGTGGGGATGTTTACAGTGGTGGTGATGGTGTTTACAGTGGTGGGAATGATGGTATTTACAGTGGTGGTGCTGGTGTTTACAGTGGTGGGAATGATGGTGTTTACAGTGTTGGTGATGGTGTTTACAGTGGTGGTGGGGATGTTTACAGTGGTGGTGCTGGTGTTTACAGTGGTGGTGATGGTGTTTACAGTGGTGGGGATGATGGTGTTTACAGTGGTGGTGATGGTGTTTACAGTGGTGATGATGGTGTTTACAGTGGTAGTGATGATGTTTACAGTGGTGATGATGTTTACAGTGGTGATGATGGTATTTACAGTGGTGGTGATGATGTTTACAGTGGTGATGATGGTGTTTACAATGGTAGTGATGATGTTTACAGTGGTGGTGATGATGTTTACAGGGGTGGTGCTGGTGTTTACAGTGGTGGTGCTGGTGTTTACAGTGGTGGTGATGGTGTTAACAGTGGTGATGATGGTATTTACAGTGGTGGTAATTGTGTTTACAGTGGTGGTGGTGGTGATGTTTACAGTGGAGGTGATGTTGGTTACAGTGTAATAGTAATAGTGGTGATGATGGTGTTTACAGTGGTGGTGCTGGTGTTTACAGTGGTGGTGATGGTGTTAACAGTGGTGATGATGGTGTTTACAGTGGTGGTAATTGTGTTTACAGTGGTGGTGGTGATGTTTACAGTGGAGGTGATGTTGGTTACAGTGTAATAGTAATAGTGGTGATGATGGTGTTTACAGTGGTGGTGCTGGTGTTTACAGTGGTGGTGATGGTGTTTACAGTGGAGGTGATGTTGGTTACAGTGTAATAGTAATAGTGGTGATGATGGTGTTTACAGTGGTGGTGCTGGTGTTTACAGTGGTGGTGATGGTGTTTACAGTGGTGATGATGGTGTTTACAGTGGTAGTGATGATGTTTACAGTGGTGATGATGTTTACAGTGGTGACGATGGTATTTACAGTGGTGGTGATGATGTTTACAGTGGTGATGATGGTGTTTACAGTGGTAGTGATGATGTTTACAGTGGTGGTGATGATGTTTACAGGGGTGGTGCTGGTGTTTACAGTTGTGGTGATGGTGTTAACAGTGGTGATGATGGTATTTACAGTGGTGGTAATGGTGTTTACAGTGGTGGTGGTGATGTTTACAGTGGAGGTGATGTTGGTTACAGTGTAATAGTAATAGTAATAGTGATAGTAAAAAATCTGACTCACTTTATGCCTCATGGTGCCTGGCATGTAGCCCACCATGACTGGATTCAAATAAATGGATTAAAATACCCTTTAAGCCAAAACTTGATCACAAAACTGTGTCAGGCAGTGTATTCATAACTATTTCATGTAATATCAACTTTCTGTGAGGGAGCTTAGAGAAGTGGATGTCTGGTTCCATTCACCACCACTGTGAACAACTCCATCTAGCTCAGTTAAGAGTATTTCACAGCAGACCACTCTGAATGACGTTCGTATACTGTTCCTCAGCTGTTAAAATTTGTAGAAATTTAAAAAAATGGGTCGAATTTAGTAAATAAAACAGACAAAGCCGTCCGTTAATCATCTCCAGTTTCTGCATGATCTTACTGGTTCTGTCCAGAGATTCCGATTCCAACCGATGATTCCACTCTCTGATTTTCTTGGTTCCCACTTCCAAAAAATCAAGCCTTAAGCCCCTTTAACATCTGCACTTTTAAATGTAGTTTTAAGAGTACAAATCCAGTGAAATTACTTGGAGGACTCGTACGCGAACAGACGCCAAATACATTACTGGAAAATCCCACCAAGTCCCGTAACCTACAAAACTTCTCCTAGTAGGACCGGGACTCCGGTTAATTAGCCTTTACCCACCATAGTACAGTAACATTGGGCAGCCAATCAACCAACCAATCAAGACCAACAACCGTGTGTGGAGACCAGTATTAACCCTTCAAAACACAAGCTAGGCACTAGATTCAGCTTTAGTTTATAAACTGTAAATACTGTTCCACCAGAGGAGGATGGGTCTCTGCTTGTGAGTCTGGTTCCTCCCAAGGTTTCTTCCTCCAGTTGAGGGAGGTGTTGTTGCCACTGTTGCCTCTGGTTTGCTCACAAGGGATAAAGTGTGTGATTTCATGTTTTTCATGCTTTAAAATTCCTGTAAAGCTGCTTTGTGACAACACTGTTGTAAAAAACACTATACAAATAAACTTGACTTGACTTGACTTGACTAAGCAAACTTCTTCTAATGCACAACATTGGAACTTTATTCATTTCTTAAATCATTAAATCATTTAATTCTTATTTATTTACTTCATAAACAGAATTAGTGTTTGTAAATATGTTCCTGACTGCAGATGTTTACAAACGTCAACAGTTCCTATCAAACTCTCCATAGTGAACACATAAGAGTTCATTCTGACCTGTGTTGTGCATTGGTAGTGATACAAAAATATTTTTTATTAATAAAGTAAATAATAAAACAGAAATATGGATTTGATGATCAGAAACAAGTAAACTGGGGAATTCATGAAAGCTTGAATGATATATAGAGAATCAAATCTCAGTTCATCATGAAACCTTCGCTGCTCTAAATAAAACGGTGGAGATGTAAACAAAGTCATTCAGAGTGGTTCAGCAGTGTAGAGAAATCAGATCTGTTCACAGTGGTGGTAAATGGAACCAGACGTCCACCTCCTACAAAAAGGCTCCCTCACAGGAAGTTATTAGATAAAATAATTATAAATTATAACTCACATAATAGTGTTTTAGACACTAGTTTGTATATATATATATATATATATATATATATATATATATATATATATATATATATATATATATATATATATATTACACCATTTTTTAATCTAATTTTAAGTATGAAAACTAGACGTCAATCTCCAGTAAAGCTCTCTCACAGAAAGTTATCAGATCAAATATTTATAAATTATAACTCAGATATGAGTTTTGGCTTAAAATGTATTGCAGTCGCTTTATTTTAATCTATGCAGGGCGATGGATACGTAAAAATATTTTTTTTTCTTCAGATTTCTGGCTATTTTCCCCTCGTCGACACTCACTATTGGTAAATAATAACAAACGGTAATGACTAGGGGTGTAAGAAAATATCGAATATCAGGATATTATGTTTAGTGATACTGTATTGATTCTCAAAAACACTGTATTGATACACAGATTCCTGACAGACAGTGAATCAGTGTGTGTTGTGTTTAAACCTCTGAACAGTAGATGGCAGTGTTGTAATCCATTTTCAGCTCCACTCCAACATTAACAAGCAGCACAAGGGCGCAGTGTTATTGTAATAATTGATAAACCTGTTTATATAGTGGTGTGTTTTAATAGTAGGATTTAAAAAATCGCAGTATATATCTTTGCTTGCAGCATCGCAATATCACGATATATTGAATCGTGACCGCTGTATCATGATACGTATTGTATTGCCAGGTTCTTGCCAATACACAGCCCTAGTAATGACTATATATTCACATGGAGACCTCTGGTTCTCATCACTGTCTCTACAGTCATCCATTTGAAACCACTACGAATGGCTTTGTTTTTCTTTGGATAGATTCAGAGCTGTTTGTTGTGAAACACTCCAGTGTACAGAAAGTCAGATCTGTTCACAATGGTGGTGAATGGAACCAGACGTCCACTCTAAGAAAACTCCAGGGTTATTAGATCAAATAATTATAAATGTATTGCTTAAAATGGTTTGCAGTCACTTTATTTTAATCTATGCGGGGCGGATGGATACATGCAGGGCATGGTACGGCAAAATAGTCCCCAAATAAATATTTTTTCATATTCCCCTCATCAAAACTCACTGGAGATAAATAATAACAAACAGTGATGACTATATATTCACATGGAGACCTCTGGTTCTCTTCACTGTCTCTAGAGTCAACTGTTTCAAACCACTATGAATGACTGTGTTTACATCTCGGGGGCTGAATTATTCCAAAAAATTCCCCTTTAAGGTCTGCGGTTCCGCGCTGGCCTGTTCCTTTCGCCGCGACTGGCCAGTCGACGGTACTTTTTCCAGCAGTTCCACCTAAAACCAGGATTTGTGATGATCAAAACTAAGTCTAACTTAAGAAGCTTGAATGATGAAATGAATTCATTGCGAAGAAGGTTTATTGGTTTTATCTTTTCTCCTCCTTTCAGGAGTGGTGGTCTTCGTAAAGTAGGGATACATGGCAAAGATGCCACCTACTGGAAGGAGATCCATGCCGCCATGGCCTTGACGAACCTGGCCCAGGGTGAAGAGGGCGTGGGCCCTACGGGGACGACCAGCTGCATCATCCAAAAGTCTTCCCATATAGCAGAAATAAAGACGGTCAAAGTGCCAATAGCGCCGCGCAATTAGCCGCTCGAGCCATAAGCACCAAGACAAGTGACATCACGTTGCCAAGAGACTCTTAAAAAAAAGACTGGACGTCCCACAGCAGTGTTTTGTAAGGACGTGACATGCATTGACTCACCAATGTGCCTTTGTGTCTGTACCTGACCGTAACTATCCAGCGAGACGGGATCGAGTTCAGCTTCGTTCGGACTGTTGATGCCACTGAACTCCAACGTACCAACTCAAGTTTGACTCGTGAAGACCACTTCTATCTTCTTTTTTATTCTTATTGTTTTTTAACTCCTCTTCAGTCCTTATTTGTTATCAAAGACCATCTTCTTCATGGCGGAAATGTAATATATTCATATATATCTACCCTGTTCTAAGTTAAGGTTGATGTTTACCGAGGCAGGATTTTTGTCCCACGACTTTCGAAGCCATTACAGAAAAAAAAAATCAGTGTTGTTTTCCTTTATTTTTAATACGAATGACCATAATGTTCCTTTCTTAATGAAATCTGGTCAGTGAATTCGTACACGGTGTGTCTCTACGTGACTGATTTGTTATCGTGGGCGTCCACAGCCCCCCAGACAGGGAAGCGCCAGCCAGGCCCGTTCAGGCGCAGGAGAGGACAAAAGCCTTCCTAACTTTCAATGTAAGTCAGTGGGTTTTATTTGGAGTGATTTTGGAGCTTTTCTATTGGTCCATTCGTCATGAAACTGTGGCAGGATATTAGGAGAGGCTGTCGTTTTTAAATAATATAGAAAAATTTAAATTGACAGCATCTGTGTGTGTGTTCTATGGAGGGGAAGCCCTACCAGTTTTTCAAAAATACTATATAATAAAACGGTGGAGATTAGAGGTGTAAGAAAATAGAAAAATAGATATAAAAATATTGAATATCAGGATATTATGTTTGGTGATATTGTATCGATTCTCAAAAACACAGTATCGATACACAGACTCCTGTCGGACAGTAAAACAGTATGTGTTGTGTTTAAACCTCTGACCACTACATGGCAGTGTTGTAATCTATTTTCAGCTCCACTCCAACATTAACAAGCAGCACAAGGGCGCAGTGCTATTGTAAGCATTGATAAAACTGTTTATATAGTGGTGTGTTTTAGTAGTAAGATTTGAAAAATTGCAGTATATCTCAATATATCATGATATGTATTGTATCGCCAGGTTTTCATTAATACACAGCCCTAGTGGAGATGTAAACAAAGTCATTCATCTCCCTCATAGAAAGTTATTAGATCAAATAATAATAATAATTCTAAAGAGTTTTGGCTTAAAATGTATTGCAGTCACTTTATTTTAATCTATGCAGGGCGGATGGATACACACAGGGCTTGTTACAGCAAAGTAGTCCCCATTAAAAATCACTGGAGATAAATAATCTCAAACAATAATGAGTATGTATTCACATGGAGACCTCATGGAGGTCTCTACAGTTTCAAACCACTACGAATGGCTCTGTTTACATCTCGAGGGCTGAATTATTTAGAAGGATTGGTGCGATTCCCCTTTAACGTCTGTGGTTCCACGCTGGCCTGCTCCTTTCGCCGCGACTAGCCAGTCGACAGCACTTTTTCCAGCAGTTCCACTTTAGTGAAATAACCTGATTCCGTTTGATCCACCTTACATAAAAGGGCAACGCGCTGGAGCCTCCCCAGTACACACACGCCACATCGGCATGGAAAGGACAAATTATTTCCACCCAAGAATTCAGTAACACGTACAGTAGGGTGGAAAGCGCAGCGAGGGCCATATTTCTCGGGAAGGCTTCAGCAGAAGAGCTTCCAATCTGATAAAGACACACAGCTCCCCATGCTGGAACGGTTAGCGCCCCTCACGTCCAAACAAGGCTCTGATGTCCGCATGTATTTGTCCCGAGCGGACAAAGCGAAGCATGTGCATTTCAGTTATGCGCCTCGATAACAACGTTAGACGAGAACGCCATCAGATACGTCCACAAAAGCCGGTCTGGAAGCCGTTACCGGACAGTCTGGTGACCATCACGTAACCCGTGGCCCTGCGGCCGTGCCCGAGGGTTCCTTATCCAGGTCAGAGAGGAGGTGTCGGGGTTTTTGGGCTTTCCATCACCTGAGGCTGTTTCATCTACCACTGTATCAACACCTGGGAACATTAGTTCAACCACAACAGCGTTAGGGCTGTTTTTCCTGCGGGGGGTGGTCCACCTTTACCTCCCCTGAACGTTGGTGAAGTATCAAGTGGGCTTTCTTTGTGGTTGGAGGAGAAGCGCTGCACTGGAGCTTTCTGAAGTGAACATAATGCGTCGAAATCCAATTTTAATTCCGCTAAGCAGCCACAGATGATTGTGTTGGTCAGAGCGTCACTGATTTTTCCAGCTCAAAACTAACTGTACTGTGTAGAAGTCAGAGACCACCCATTTAACCCCTCCGTGCAGTGAAACACCCACACTAGTAAACAGACACACACTAGGGGGCAGTGAAACACCCACATATACACACACTAGTGAACATACACACACTAGGGGGCAGTGAAACACCCACATATGCACACACTAGTGAACAGACACACACTAGAGGGCAGTGAAACACCCACATATACACACACTAGTGAACATACACACACTAGGGGGCAGTGAAACACCCACATATGCACACACTAGTGAACATACACACATTAGGGGGGCAGTGAAACACCCACATATACACACACTAGTGAACATACACACACTAGGGGGCAGTGAAACAACCAAATACACATACTTGGGGGCTGTAAAACACCCACATATACACACACTAATGAACAGACACACACTAGGCGGCAGTAAAACACCCACATATACACACACTAGTGAACATACACACACTAGGGGTCAGTGAAACACTCACATACATACACTAGTGAACATACGCACACTAGGGGGCAGTGAAACACTCACATACACACACTAGGGGGCAATGAAACACCCGCATACATACACTAGAGAACATACATAGAACACTAACATAGTTAACTAAATAGTATGAGGGTGGAGCTTATTTACACTGAGGCTCATTTTATTTAGTCTATTTCAGCATGTTGCGTCGGCATGATCCTCGTGCTGTCTCACTGTAAACCAGCCAATCAGAACAGAGCTCATCAAATTATTAATGAGCTCACCAAAGAAGGGACCTCTAGGACCAAATCATAGGGAGTAAACAGGTGTGTAAAGCCACATCTGGCCATTTCTCACCCCAAACAAAGTCACATGCTTTCTATGTAGAACAGTTTAAAATACCCAGCATGCACCTGGTAGACCAGCAACACTGACTCTATCAGATAAACAGCACTTCAAGCTTTTATTTTTGATCCTTGAGAATGAGAAGAACATAAAAGCTGGGTAAAAATTTCTATCTACTGTGAGAAGACGTCTCAGTGCTGTGGGTCTGAAAGGATGTGTAGGTGCTCAAGAAGCTCCTCACTGAGAAAAGGAGATACAAACACACCAAACAAAGAAGTTGCTGTTCTCAGAACAATGGACTGACCACCCCAAAGCCCAGAGCCTCAACATCCCTGAATGTGTTTGGGGTTATTTGGATGGTAAGAGCCGGCGCGGTGGTGTAGTGGTTAGTATGGTGGTGTAGTGGTTAGTAAGGTGGTGTAGTGGTTAGTATGGTGGTGTAGTGGTTAGTACGGTGGTGTAGTGGTTAGTACGGTGGTGTAGTGGTTAGTAAGGTGGTGTAGTGGTTAGTACGGTGGTGTAGTGGTTAGTATGGTGGTGTAGTGGTTAGTACGGTGGTGTAGTGGTTAGTATGGTGGTGTAGTGGTTAGTACGGTGGTGTAGTGGTTAGTACGGTGGTGTAGTGGTCAGTACGGTGGTGTAGTGGTTAGTAAGGTGGTGTAGTGGTTAGTACGGTGGTGTAGTGGTTAGTACGGTGGTGTAGTGGTCAGTACGGTGGTGTAGTGGTTAGTATGGTGGTGTAGTGGTCAGTACGGTGGTGTAGTGGTTAGTACGGTGGTGTAGTGGTCAGTACGGTGGTGTAGTGGTTAGTACGGTGGTGTAGTGTTAGTACGGTGGTGTAGTGGTTAGTATGGTGGTGTAGTGGTTAGTATGGTGGTGTAGTGGTTAGTACGGTGGTGTAGTGGTTAGTACGGTGGTGTAGTGGTCAGTATGGTGGTGTAGTGGTCAGTACGGTGGTGTAGTGGTTAGTATGGTGGTGTAGTGGTTAGTATGGTGGTGTAGTGGTTAGTATGGTGGTGTAGTGGTCAGTATGGTGGTGTAGTGGTTAGTATGGTGGTGTAGTGGTTAGTATGGTGATGTAGTGGTCAGTACGGTGGTGTAGTGGTTAGTATGGTGATGTAGTGGTTAGTATGGTGGTATAGTGGTCAGTATGGTGGTATAGTGGTCAGTATGGTGGTGTAGTGGTTAGTATGGTGGTGTAGTGGTCAGTATGGTGGTATAGTGGTTAGTATGGTGCTGTAGAGGTTAGTACGGTGGTGTATTGGTCAGTACGGTGGTGTAGTGGTTAGTACGGTCGTGTAGTGGTTAGTATGGTGATGTAGTGGTCAGTACGGTGGTGTAGTGGTTAGTATGGTGATGTAGTGGTTAGTATGGTGGTATAGTGGTCAGTATGGTGGTATAGTGGTCAGTATGGTGGTGTAGTGGTTAGTATGGTGGTGTAGTGGTCAGTATGGTGGTATAGTGGTTAGTATGGTGCTGTAGAGGTTAGTACGGTGGTGTATTGGTCAGTACGGTGGTGTAGTGGTTAGTACGGTGGTGTAGTGGTTAGTATGGTGGTGTAGGGGTTAGTATGGTGGTGTAGTGGTCAGTATGGTGGTGTAGTGGTTAGTATGGTGGTGTGGTGGTTAGTATGGTGGTGTAGTGGTCAGTATGGTGGTGTAGTGGTTAGTATGGTGGTGTGGTGGTTAGTATGGTGGTGTAGTGGTTAGTATGGTGGTGTAGTGGTTAGTATGGTGGTGTAGTGGTTAGTACGGTGGTGTAGTGGTTAGTATGGTGGTGTAGTGGTTAGTATGGTGGTGTAGTGGTTAGTACGGTGGTGTAGTGGTTAGTATGGTGGTGTAGTGGTCAGTATGGTGGTGTAGTGGTCAGTATGGTGGTGTAGTGGTCAGTATGGTGGTGTAGTGGTTAGTATGGTGGTGTAGTGGTCAGTATGGTGGTGTAGTGGTTAGTATGGTGGTGTAGTGGTTAGTATGGTGGTGTAGTGGTTAGTATGGTGGTGTAGTGGTTAGTATGGTGGTGTGGTGGTTAGTATGGTGGTGTAGTGGTTAGTATGGTGGTGTAGTGGTTAGTATGGTGGTGTAGTGGTTAGTACGGTGGTGTAGTGGTTAGTACGGTGGTGTAGTGGTTAGTACGGTGGTGTAGTGGTTAGTAAGGTGGTGTAGTGGTTAGTATGGTGGTGTAGTGGTTAGTATGGTGGTGTAGTGGTTAGTATGGTGGTGTAGTGGTCAGCACTGTCTCCTCACAGTAAGATGATCTGGGTGGGATTCCCGGTCTGGGTGGTTCTGTGTGGAGTGTGTATGTTCTCTGTGTTTGAGTGGGTTCCTCCGGGTTCTCCGGTTTCCTCCCACAGACCAAACACATGCATGTTAGGTTGATCCCTAAGTGAGTGTGTATGTGTGATGGACTGGCGACCTGTCCATGGTGTACCCCGCCTTCGCCCGTTGACGCGGCAGATAATGGGTGGATGGATTAGAAGCAGAAGCAGCTTCTAAGACAGAACTTTGAAGGTAAGTCAAAAGAATGGAAGCTGCAATGAAGGTAAAGAGTGAACACAGTAAACACTGAAACTATGTTCTTCTTGTTGCTGCCATCCAGAGAGGAAAGATCTCATTGGTGCAGAGAAGCGTTTCTTCAGGAGAAACAGAGGAAATCCTTTCTTACGCTGCGTCTCTCTGTAACACGAGACAGCGAGCGTAAAAAAACACACCCTGAAGAAAAACATCCACGGCAGTCATAATACTGGGACAGACAGGTAGTCCGTAACTTTAAACCCACCGCCGTCTCTCCATCACGGGGATAATCCCATTGCTGACGTGATCCGTGAAGACGCTACACAAACACGCCTCCACGGTGAACAGCCCTGACTGTGTTGGTATTTAGTGACAGACAAATTTGGCTGTTTTCATTCCCAACATGTTCATGCGTATGAAACCACAGCTGACCTTTTGATGCGGCGGGTGAGTGACGGGCGTGCTGAAGGCTGGAGGGTTGGACGGGTGACCCGAGGTTCGCCACATGTGCTGGCACATGAATGGTTCTACTCATCCTGGTATTTATTGCCACAAGATGGTCGTGTTTGGAGTGCATGCTCGGCTTATTGCCGTAGTAAAAGGACACTGAGGTTCGGGATCGAGTTCCTGTCTGCCTGCACTCGTCTCTTGACTGACCCGCTTGGCTTTGAGGGAGGTAGCAAAAACTGAGCAGAGATAATCATCTGGAGCTCGTTTGCTGTCTTCCTAGAGAACAATATGAAAGATAAGATAATCCTTCATTAGTCCCACAGTGAGGACCTTCAGCACTTACAGCAGTGAAGAGATAGCAGGGAGCTCAGTACAACAGATAGATCAATAAACAGTATAGTATATACAATATATGGGTGATTCTTCAATTGCGGGATCTTAACTTTTGTAATTTTTAGTTTTATAATCCCTTACAAAAAAAAAGTTTATTCAAGTGTACCATTAGTTACTTCTTTTAAACTAAAAGGAAGTGAGTATGCTTTCAGTTTACTGTTTATGTACTTCTCAGTGATATACTAAACACAGTTATACTTAAGTATGCTTGGGTTATACTGACAAGTATAGAACAGTCTAAGTATATTTGGTCTTTACTTGTACTTAATCTTTTGATTGATATAGTAGAAGTAAGTATTCTTGCTCTGCACAAAAACACATCCAGTACAATATTTATTTAAAAATTGATTTATAAAGATTTATAAAGATACTAATATGTTTCTTAATCTGAGTGTGTCTTGTTTATTTTACGTGTGTCCACTGGTGAGTAATTAAACGTTGTTAAAATTCGATTTTAAGTAGAAAAAAACTCTTAATCCTAGTCATATACTTTAAAGTACAACAATAATATAAGCAGTAAATTATAAGTATTATGTAAAGTTTACTTAAAGCCAACTTACAAGCTAGTAAACTAGTAAACCCTTAAGTTTACTTTTAGTGTAGTTGCAGTACAAAAGATGTAAACTAGTTTATACTTGGTTTACTACTCTTACACTTAGTGTACTTAAAAGTATACTTTTAAAAACTAGAAAGTGGCCAATTTAGTCCCAAGAAGTATTAAAATAGTACATATACTAGTGTACTACTAGTACAATTACATTAGTATAGTAACTACATAAAGTATACTTAATAAAATGAACTTTAAGTATACTTAATTTCTGTAAGGGAAGTAATCACACTGTTAGATTTACTAGGGTTATATACTAGGGTTTAAAAATACTTCTGTTGAAGTTGAAGTATCAACTCAAGCTTTTTACTCCAGTAAAAGTGTAAAAGTACTGCTTTCAGAACTACTTAAAGTATAAAAGTAAAAGTAATGTAAGAAAAAATGCCATTAAGGACAAAAGCTTAGGCCGCACCACAGGGGTCTATAGTGCACTAGCCCACCTCCCCAAAAACCCCATTCTTCTAAAAGCCATAATGACTATAATGTTATATTAAAATGTTAATGTTGATAAATTTGGGATGCGCTAGGCTTCCTGTTTCAGCTCATATACGCCCATTGAACATGAATGTAGTTCAGTACAATGTAAATATATTAAAGAATATCTGTTACTACTGAACATTAACATGTGTTTCATGGAGCAGAAGATATGATGACTAGTTGTCTATAAGTATTGTAATGAAGTCAAACTTCAAAGACATGTTATCAATAATCTTTACTGGAATGTAAATGTAGTTGAATGAAAACAAGCTGTAATGAAATAGGGGACGAGACTGGGATTTGGGTCCGAATCCATCCTTGCAGATCAAGTACACCATACATGCTGATGGTCTTCTCTGGTGTGGATGGGATCTTTCACCAAGACGATGAGACACGTCACACGGCTAGAAATGTCCTACATTGGTTGCAAGAGCTGACTAAGACGTCCAAGTACTACCCTGGACCCCTAATTCCCCAGAGGGACCACCTGGATGGTGGTGTTGGCTCTATGGATCCTCCTCCACGCTCCCTCCAGCAGCTGTGGGATGCACTGCAGTCAGCATGATACCTCCAGATACTTGTGACCTCCTACCAGGACCTTATTGAGTCTCCCAGTCCCAGTCTAGCTGCTCTTACTCTGGATCTAGTGGTCATAATAAAGTGACTCAGCTGAACTAACTCTCCCGCAATGGAGTCTGATCTCTCACCAAACTTATATGTTCTACCACCAATTTTATCCAAGTTCTATCAAGTTCATTGATGGATCCAAGTATCTGAATATAGAGTGAGCAGTTGGAAAATTTGATTGTCACTGAAATGACACACTTGGTTTAAACGCTGCATGTGCTTGTTGTTGGGAGTTTCTCGGCTGCTGGAACAGAAATGCTGCAGATGAGGTGATGAAGAGGTTAAGTTGGAAACATCTATCCTTCTTCTCGCTGAGGGAACATCCAACACCTTTAATTAAACTAATAAAGTAACAGAATGGCCCTCAAGATGGAGGTGGGATTCCTCCAAAAGGGAAATGACGTAAACCTAATCCCTACAGTACAAACAGTTCTAAACAACATGAAGGCAGTTATATGAGTGAGATTTTATTGAAAAAGAAAAAACAGTATAGATGCTCTCAGAGATACATATTCATTCAGTCTTCACTCGTTACAGACTGCAATACAGACCCTTTGGTTAAGTCTTCTGTGAAAGAGCAGCAGCTAAATGAACTGATTCCAGGATCCTCACTTATTCAGAACTACTGAAAACTAAAGGAGCTATTTGTAAGAGTATAACAGCACAACGGAGAAGTATCTTCATCAATCTGTGGAACATTAGCGGACACACTCCTTCATCCATCGTTTGACAGAACAGCTAATCAATGATCCACAAATGTTTAAACACAACAATACTTATATATATATATATATATATATATGTGTGTGTGTGTGTGTGTATGGACTGCAACTGTTAAATACAACAATAAAACTTAAAAAACTTTTAAGAATAACTTGATATGACTTGAGTGAAGTACAGACCCAGGTATTTTATATTTAGATTTATTTTTTTCCTATATTTTCATTAGTGAACTGAAAACTGTTGACCACTTCGGGCCGTGTTGCTCCAACTAAGGTGCAAAGACAGAAAGTCTATGCAGAGTTATAGATCAGTTCTGAATCTCACCATCCGGCTGTGGTCATCACAATCGGTGAGGAACCACAACAATGAACATGTTTCAGCGGTTTGATATGTCAGTTATATACAGGTATACTGCGTATGGTTGCAATACAACGGCCACCTGACATCTTTGGGAGGAATTAATATATGAATACATACATACATACATACATACACACATACACACACACACACACACAGACACACACACACACACACACACACACACACACACACTTCCACTCAAAACTTTAGGATCACTTTAGAATTCCATCTCGTGCAATTCTTATGCAATTCACAAACAATACTACCCATTTCACAATTAATGTAAGTGTATCAGATGATTTTTAAAGAATAAAAATGTTTGTATTAAAGTCTATTTTTGTATAGAGGCTTATTTTACATATAGTTCTATTATCAGCAATTCTCAGTCCTCTGTCTAAATCTCCTGGTACGACCACCAATCCAAGTTAAGGATGTTATTGGACTAATTGGTTGTTAGGACATTCTTGCTCGACTGTGATCACAGCTGAAAAACATTCTACTAATAAGTGAGTATAAAAGGGAACAACATTCTAGGTTAGTTTAGTATCTGAAGATCAGCAGTTGATGGCTTGCTGACCGACTCACAATGACCAGAAAGAAACAACTTTCTTTAGAGACCCGTCAGTCCATTGTTGTGTTAAGGAAGAAGATACTCCATTAAAACAAGAACATTTCACTGTGATCCCAAACTTTTGAGTGGTAGTGTGTATATATATATATATATATATATTTGCGCTCCTGCTATTTCAGTCCTAATCTGCTTAATTATCACATTAAATGTACCATAACACAACAAACTTGGTGCCGCCACTGTTACAAACGCTGCCTCATTACCCCAAAAGAGAAGTCCATCTATCGTCAGACAGAACAAGCCAGAAATCATGACCACACATAACTCTCCCCATAAATAAAACAACGTAGACTGGACAAAATGGTAAACAACATGCTTACTTTTACTTATAGCTCCTTTAAAATACAACTCTAGGTGACAGCTGAGATCGTCCACTTCATTGACATCTGGAATACGTCCACAGCTGAGGAATATCTGTCGGAGGAAGAACGAACACTGCCACTGCGATAACACCAGATGAGCTCATTTAGTCAGAGACAGAGACCAAGAACAGTGTTGAGTACATTGATCAATCAGCACATAAACTACTGCTAAAACCATCACTGGTCAGCTATATCGAGACCCACGTCCGACTGATTTAGTGTGAAATGCTACCAACAGTGATCTAGTCGATGTTAAGGCATGGTTAAGTTTGGATTAAAGACAGCTGTAGGAACACAAACAGGTTGAATAAAAACAAGCCATTTGGACGCAGCCCAAGATTTTGATATTCATTTGTGATAAACAAGACCAGCAACATATTTAGAAGCCTGTATGAAGCAGGACCCAGCCAGATAACTGTGTAATTGTACATGCTGAGAGTTCTATATACCCACAGTCCATGGATAACAGGTACAAGGTAAAAGGCAGCCACAAAAAAATAAAGACTAATAAAAGTTATTGCACTTATAGCGTAATCTACAGACTTAGAGCATCCAACGTTCTCGCCAGTACATAATAATCAAAGAAATGAAGAACCAGAACGCATTCCTTCTCTGCACAGACTGTAGGACCATGCAATGCAGGGCTTACGAGGCTGGATATCATTAAAAAAACAGCAAACAGGACTTGTAGCCAAGCTAAAAGCAATTACCACTGGAGGAAGTATTGATAAAAAAAAAAGAAAGAAGGGAATACGATACACGGCAAAGGACAAAAGCAGAGGGCAGAACGTCATAACTTCGAGAGGTACAGACCGTAATGGACATGTTTATGGCTGTTAGCCTCTGGAGTGAGTTCACCAGACCAAAAGATGTCCATCCCCAAGACTATTCCCCATTTTATTGGCCCCTAGCGCCCCCAAACGAGAGAGAGGCCAGTCAGCTCGGTCCTCTTGCTGGGGAGGCATGAGTGACTTTACTGGAAGATGCTTAGAATAGGACGTAACCTTAGCCGGGGGGCAACGATAACGATCCGCGTAATACATTAGCAACGCTGCTGTATGATAAATTAGATGAGTGTTGTATATGAGAAGACTGTGAAGTGTGTGAGGACAAAACACTGAGTGACAGAGTGTGTGCAAACGTCAGGACTCCCTTTGCCTGAGCAGCCCGGGGGGAGCGGACCTCCCCCTCTCGGAAGGAGCGCTCGTTCAGAAGATAGAAACCGCCGCTTATCGCCTCGTGTCTCAGTCCGTCTTTGCCGGGTGGAGCTGTCTGAGAGTTAGATCAGGGAGCAGTAGCCTCCGCAGGTGCCGTGGGCTTGCTGCTGCTGCTCGTTGAGCTGCACGCCGTGGCTCTGCATGCTGCTCTCCCAAAGCCCAGGCGTCTGCAGGATCTTCTCCACCAGCTCCTCGAAGGCACACTGAACTCCGTCCCGCGTCTTGGCGCTGGCCTCTGAGAAGAACGACAGGAACGCCAGAGCTAGTGAGCATTGACCGTAACGAAGTCAATCAGATATGATGTTTTCTTATTTAGGTTTGCTCTAGAGCTACAAGGCTAACGTGGCTAACATGCATTGAAGGCTTACATACTTTGACCAGCACTGTACAAAACGCAGAGGGCTAAAAGTATCAGAATACAAAATAAAAGTCCTTTAATAAAGTAATTATTAAGGCTTAATAAGATGAGTTTTACACGTACACCTTACAGAGAACACAATAAATAAAGTGTGATGCATCAATTTCCTCTATACAGATTATACATCCTCCAAAATCAGTGGGCAGTCTTGTCTTTCCCAGGGTGGTGTGAAATGAGAGCAGGATATGTGGGATATACTAGTTCCAGTATAACTCCAGCAACACTTCCAGTATAACATCAAAATCACTAAAAGCTGTACTGCATTTATCAGGTTTGGTCCAGTAAAGTAAACTACTATGGAACACATCTTATGAAACAACTATTAGAATGCATTCAAGGTGAAAAGGTGATATGAGTCATCAGCACAAAGGATATGAGCCTCTGGTGACGCTTCATTAATGACATCACGCGAGACTAAAGCACATGGTCACGTTGGTGATGACAAGCATGAACAGCAGAGGTCAGTTTACAGACCACGTTCAGAAGCTGATGCAACAGAAGGGCCTGATAATGTATCACGTATCAAGTCTTACGAGCTTGCATAAAAGATTTGCTCAGTTTTTGCTTGATCAATAAAAAACCAATACAAAAGAAGTAAAATTGTATCTAACAATCCTGATGGAACCCCTGGTTGCCATCAGCCCCACTGTAAAGAAATCATACTCAAAGTTTCTCTACAATCAACCGTTTCACACCAAACCCCTTTAAAAGAATCTCTGTTTTATAAAACTGGTGGATTTTCTCTTAGATTCACAGATATTAAGGTGTAAACACTTGTAAACACTGTGGACGTAGTACTGATAGATGGGGCCAGACATAAACATATAAATAAACTCACTGGGCATTCTGGACAGTAAATAAAATTACTAAATAAAACGGGGCAGTCGTGGGCTGAAGGTTTGCGGCAACAGGGTCACCCTAGTGTGTATGTTAAGTAGTGTGTGTGTGTGTATATATATATATATATATATATATATATATATATATATATATATATATATATATATATATATATGGGTGTTTCACTGCCCCCTAGTGTGTATATGTGGGTGTTTCACTGCCCCCTAGTGTGTATGTTCAGTAGTGTGTGTGTATATGTGGGTGTTTCACTTCCCCCTAGTGTGTATATGTGGGTGTTTCACTGCCCCCTAGTGTGCATGTTCAGTAGTGTGTGTGTATATGCGGGTGTTTCACTGCCCCCTAGTGTGTATGTTTAGAAGTGTGTGTATATGTGGGTGTTTCACTGCCCCCCAGTGTGTATATGTGGGTGTTTCACTGCCCCCTAGTGTGTGTGTTCACTAGTGTGTGTATATGTGGGTGTTTCACTGCCCCCTAGTGTGTATGTTCAGTAGTGTGTGTGTATATGTGGGTGTTTCACTGCCCCCTAGTGTGTATGTTTAGAAGTGTGTGTATATGTGGGTGTTTCACTGCCCCCCAGTGTGTATATGTGGGTGTTTCACTGCCCCCTAGTGTGTGTGTTCACTAGTGTGTGTAGATATGGTGGTGTTTCACTTCCCCCTAGTGTGTATATGTGAGTGTTTCACTGCCCCCTAGTGTGTGTGTTCACTAGTGTGTGTATATGTGGGTGTTTCACTTCCCCCTAGTGTGTATATGTGGGTGTTTCACTGCCCCCTAGTGTGTATGTTTAGAAGTGTGTGTATATGTGGGTGTTTCACTGCCCCCCAGTGTGTATATGTGGGTGTTTCACTGCCCCCTAGTGTGTGTGTTCACTAGTGTGTGTATATGTGAGTGTTTCACTGCCCCCTAGTGTGTATATATGGGTGTTTCACTGCCCCCTGGTGTTTATGTTCAGTAGTGTGTGTATATGTGGGTGTTTCACTGCCCCCTAGTGTGTATATGTGGGTGTTTCACTGCCCCCTAGTGTGTATGTTTAGTAGTGTGTGTATATATATGGGTGTTTTACTTCCCCCTAGTGTGCATGTTCACTAGTGTGTGTGAATATGTGGTTGTTTCTGTGCACGGATGGGTTAAATATGGAGGTCAAATTCCAGTGTGTGCAAACACAAGTGGCAAATAGTTCTAAATTCCAAATTTAGTTCAATGAAATCAGGAATTTTGGAAATTAACCAGATTTATTACCCTTATTAATTTTGAGGTTGATTATATATATGGAGCCTTACAGTTTAACCCCTTACATCAGCAAGAATACCATATACATGGGTCCACACCAGCTTCATAACAAGATATGATGGCTGGGCGTTAAAGATTTTACAATAACCATGTTTTTTTACACTTCTGCATAACTACAAAGTTTACACACGAGTGGTCTGCTATGAAATGCTCCACTCTACAGGGAAATGTTTGTTTACAGTGGAGGTGATTGGAACCAGACGTCTGAAGAGCTTGACTGCTTATGAAAGCTACATACCTAAGAATGGAAATTTTGTTTTTAAAGCCTTTTTTAAAACCTTTCTTTTGTCAGTAATCCTAAAGTTAAGAACAGAAACTATAAAAATAACAGTTATAAGCATGATAGCACATGTTCTGACGCCTGGAAACCTTGTTATGACTGGATTCGGCTGTACTGATCTACAGGCACTGGAAAAAATGGAAAAAATAAATTCCAGAATTTAAAAAAACTATGAATGTGACCTTCAATGCTTAACCGTTCACCTTTACTGACCCCCAATTAAGAAATAAACAAATAAAGGCATCAAAGACGTACCTATAAACAACATAGAGTGCTTGCGTGCAAATTTAAGGCCTTCGTTCCGGTCTACCTCGCGGTTGTCCTGCAATGAAAACATTTGGATTGTAACTCAGTGGAATAAAAAAAGCAGAAGCACTGAATGTCTTTAAGGAGTGTTTCAGTGAGAAATCACATATACACAGTGTTCCACTTATCCCAGATGTAGCGCGTCAGGCCAGACGTGTCCAGAGTCCAAATTCTGCCTCTTTAGTTTAAGAGGCTAACGTCTCTAACAGACAATAAAGACTCAATCTGCGTCCAGGTTTTCATTCAGGTAGCTCAGACTTGGTTTAGGACACAGTGTGACTTACTGTTAATGATAAAACCCAACTAAACCTCATCAGCAACTGATTTTAGACAACAGGTGCTGTACAGAACTCAGACTCTTTAGTTTAGCACGGGGCCGTGTAGACAAATTTGGACTCTAAACATGTCCTGGCTGATGGAGCGCATCTGGGGAAAGAGGAAGGAGGAAAACTGTGTACGCTTGTTTTTATTGGTCAAACGTTTTCTGTAAACAGCACATCTGCAGCCTAAAAATCTTATCTCTGTGTTACTCTGAGTAGTGAAGCACTCGTGACACAGTGGAGATCCAACAAATGCTCCTTAAGTATATTGTACACAAGCCGGCCTGGTCCAGCTGTTTATACTGGATATAAACAAACCTTGTCTATTTTGTTTCCAACCAGCATTTTCACGAGGTCGTTGCGTGTGCAGTACGTCTCCAACTCGTTGAGCCAGTTCTCGAGCTTGGCGAAGGAGTCCCGCTTCGTCACATCATACACTGAAAACAGACCAGACCAGCCATTAGAGCACTGGTCCACAATCAGCACTCATCACAGACCAGAACAGAGCCCAATCAATATAGGAGCATTAAAACACAGAGATGCATCGAGGCAGCAGGTAGAGTGTTAACAGGTACAGCGTGTGTGTTAACTGGTGGGAATGGCATGTGTTAACAGTTAGGTACAGTGTGTGTTAACAGGTACAGTGTGTGTTAACGGGTACAGCGTGTGTTAACGGGTACAGCGTGTGTTAACGGGTACAGTGTGTGTTAACGGGTACAGTGTGTGTTAACGGGTACAGTGTGTGTGATAACAGTTAGGTACAGTGTGTGTGTTAACGGGTACAGTGTGTGTTAACGGGTACAGCGTGTGTGTTAACGGGTACAGCGTGTGTGTTAACGGGTACAGCGTGTGTGTTAACGGGTACAGCGTGTATGTTAACGGGTACAGCGTGTGTGTTAACGGGTACAGCGTGTGTGTCAACGGGTACAGCGTGTGTGTTAACGGGTACAGCGTGTGTGTTAACGGGTACAGCGTGTGTGTTAACGGGTACAGCGTGTATGTTAACGGGTACAGCGTGTGTGTTAACGGGTACAGCGTGTGTGTTAACGGGTACAGCGTGTATGTTAACGGGTACAGCGTGTATGTTAACGGGTACAGCGGGTGTTAAGAAGTACAGCGTGTGAGTTAACAAGTACAGCCTGTGTGTTAACGGGTACAGTGTGTGTTAACGGGTACAGCGTGTGTGTTAACGGGTACAGCGTGTGTGTTAACGGGTACAGCGTGTGTGTTAACGGGTACAGCGTGTATGTTAACGGGTACAGCGTGTGTTAAGAAGTACAGCGTGTGAGTTAACAAGTACAGCGTGTGAGTTAACAAGTACAGCGTGTGAGTTAACAAGTACAGCGTGTGAGTTAACAAGTACAGCCTGTGTGTTAACGTGTACAGCGTGTGTGTTAACGTGTACAGCGTGTGTGTTAACGTGTACAGCGTGTGTGTTAACGTGTACAGCGTGTGTGTTAACGGGTACAGCGTGTGTGTTAACGGGTACAGCGTGTGTGTTAACGTGTACAGCGTGTGTGTTAACGTGTACAGCGTGTGTGTTAACGGGTACAGCGTGTGTGTTAACGGGTACAGTGTGTGTTAACGGCTACAGTGTGTGTTAACTGGTGGGAATGGCATGTGTTAACAGTTAGGTACAGCGTGTGTGTTAACGGGTACAGTGTGTGTTAACGGGTACATTGTGTGCTAGCGGGTACAGCTTGTGTGCTAGCGGGTACAGCGTGTGTGCTAGCGGGTACAGCGTGTGTGCTAGCGGGTACAGCGTGTGTGCTAGCGGGTACAGCGTGTGTGCTAGCGGGTACAGCGTGTGTGCTAGCGGGTACAGCGTGTGTGCTAGCGGGTACAGCGTGTGTGCTAGCGGGTACAGCGTGTGTGCTAGCGGGTACAGCGTGTGTGTTAACAGGTACAGCGCGTGTCTTAACGGTACATCGTGTGCTAACGAGTACAGAGGGTGTGTTAACAGGTACAGCGTGTACTAACGGGTTGGTATATTGTGCTGACGGGTACAACATGTTCTAACGGGTACAGCATGTTCTAACGGGTACAGCATGTTCTAACGGGTACAGCATGTTCTAACGGGTACAGCATGTTCTAACGGGTACAGCGTGTGATAGCGGGTAGGTATAGTGTGTTAACAGCTACAGCATGTGCTAACGGGTACAGTGTTTTTCCACTGCTTTACTGGAGAAGCTGTTTGCTATGTTTGTATGTACAGTACATTTTTAAAAATAAGACTTGATCACATAAATAATTCAACTGGATCACAATGAACTGTGGTGACTGAGGTGTGTTTAGATCTCTACTTACCTAATATCACTCCCTGTGCTCCTCTGTAGTAACTGGGTGTCAGAGTCCTGAACCTTTCCTGTCCAGCCGTGTCCTAGAAAACATCAGACAAGGCCACTTCAGTTCCTGCTGTTTGAATTAATGCATCTAATTCGACTGGACAGGTCGTGATCAAGCCCTTCACATGCTGAACTGGGTGTGTACCAACAGAGTAATCCATAAAACTCTGCAGCACTGCGGCCCTCTAGGACCTGAGCTGAACTTACATCATCACAACAAGGCAGTGCTGACACCTGGTGGGCAAAGTGAGTCATTACTTTTAACACAGGACGGTGTAAGGAAATAAGTATTACAGCTGTTAACCTTAAGACTTAAGAGTTTAACATTTAACAGGAATCAAGTATTATAGCTATTAAACAGACGTATTACTCAGATATTCATTTAATACATGAAGTCTTACGAGTTTAACCCAACAGGGACCACCTATATGGGTCCTTATCACCTTCATCACTACATTATTTACAGATTAGGTTTGTGGTAATAGGTATAATTCATAGTACTTATAAAATAATTGAGTAATAAAACAAGACTTGCTGTGTCCTACAAAGACTTTAGCACAGTTAAGGGAATTTCACTGATTCTTCTACATGTTTAGATATAAACAAAGTTGTTTCTGACGTTCTGCAGAACCCCTACGGTCAGAACTGTTCAGTGAGAGGATCCAGATGGTCGTGCCTCTTAAAGCTCATAGAAACAAACTGGTTATGAATACACTGCCTGATGTTCAACACACTATTTAAGGCTTTGTGAGAGTTTTGGCTTAAAATATTATATATTATTATTATTACTTTATTAATAATCCCTAAGGTTCACTGGAGGGTTTGCATAGTAAATAAAATGTCTATATTTGTGTTGTAGACATGGTGTCACCTGGTTCCCATCACCACCACTGTAAAGAAATCGGACTCAAAGTTTCTCTACAATCAAACGTTTCACACCAAACCCCTTTAAAAGAATCTCTGTTTTATAAAATTGGTGGATTTTCTCTTAAATTCACAGATATTAACGTGTAAACACTGTAGATGTAGTACTTATAGATGGGGCCAGGCATAAACATCATATGCAATAAACTCACTGGGCATTCTGGACAGATTGAACAAGGTCACCGGTTCAATCCCCTGGACCAGCAGGCCACGACTGAAGTGCCATTAAGAAAGGCACCTAACCCCCAATGGCTGCCCACCGCTCCGGGCACGTGTGCTCACTTCCCCCCACTACTGTGTGTATATGTGGGTGTTTCTCTGCACGGATGGGTAAAATGTGGAGGTCAAATTCTGATGTGTGCAAACACAAGGGGCAAATAGTTCTAATTCTATATGTGTGTCATAGATAACGTGACCCCTGCTTCCCACCACCGGTTCTTAACACCACCACTGTAGAGAAATCTGAATCTCTACAACCACCCACTTCTGACACATTGGTTTAATTCCCCTTTAAATATGATTACTGTCCAAAGGAGATTTAAATCTCCATTTTTGCTGATTTGTATTTTTCTACATCAATTGAACACGGCAGCTACTGTTTACACTGTGTGAACATTTTATGGTTAATGGACCAATAGAAATGCTCCAAAATAGCTTGGTTCCATTGACTTACATTGAAAGTAAATTTGGAGATCCTTGTTTTTCTTTGGAATACATTGGCGATTTTCATGGTTCTATATTATTTGAACACAACAGCTGCTCTTTATACTCTGTGACAGTTTCATGGTGAATGGACCAATAGAAACGCTCCAAAACTTGGAAAAACAGCTTGGAAAAAAATTCTGGTTCCATTGACTCACACTGAAAGTAATGAAAGAGATACCAGTTTTTCTTTGGACAGCGATGATATAATATATACATATATATAATAACAAAAATAAACCGTTCTTCTACCAAGTAATATAGTCTGATTTAAGTAGCCAAGCAGCACAGAGCATGATTCTATAACAGCACTACTATGGTAATAAACTGATGAGTGAATAAAAAATTCGATTGAAGTCTGCAGTGAGATACTCTAAATAAAGTGTAATAAAGTGTCTTGATCAGATTTTCCAATCTAATTTATAAAAGTGAAATAAAATTATAATGATAAACCTTAAATGTACTTACCCATATTGCCAACTTTGCTCTGTTGCCATCTATTGCTATAGTTTTCACTTTGAAGTCCACACCTACGATGGAAAGACACAACCAGTTACCTTTCCTGGTGACAAAGTTTCTGGGCTTTGTCTTATCAGTACTGAATCAGTACCTTCACATTTAAACATCCACTACCATTTATTAGGAACACCAACCTTGTATCTACACTCACTGCCCACGGTATCAGCTCTACTGACCATACAGGAGCTCCACTTACAGACTGTAGTTCATCTGATTCTCTGTATACTTTATTACTCTGTTCTTTAATGATCAGGACCCCCACAGGACCACCACAGAGCAGGTACTATTAGGGAGGTGGGTCATTCTCAGCACTGCATTGACACTGACATGGTGGAGTGTAAGTGTGTGTTGTGCTGGTGTGAGTGGATCAGACACAACAGTGCTGCTGCTGGAGTGTTTAAACACCTCATTGTCACTGCTGGACTGAGAATCGTCCACCAACCAAAACTATCCAGACAGCAGTGTCCTGTGGGCGACGTCCTGTGTCCACTGATGAAGAACTAGAGAAACACAAACTGTGCAGCAGCAGATGAGCTACTGTCTCTGACTTTACATCTATAAGGTGGACCAGCAAGTAGTAGGAGTGTCTAATAGAGTGGACAGTGAGTGGACACAGTGTTTAATCCACCATCCAAATAGTACCTGCTCTGTGGTGGTCCTGATCAAACTAATATAGTATACAGAGAATCAGATGAACTACAGTCTGTAAGTGTAGCTCCTATATGGTCAGTGGAGCTGAAATAATGGACAGTAGGTGTGGAGGTAGGTGTACCTAATAAAGTGGTCTGTCAGTTGATATGTTACAGGCCAGAAACATTTAGAGAGGTAAACAAGAGGTGAAAGCTCTCGCTGAATGGGTAACGTTTAGTTTACTGGTCAATGTACGTATTCGCTAAATCTTATTAAAGCTAATCTGGAAGCTCAACAGCTACACGTGTTGTCTGGCTAAACTCCACGCTGATGTAATGTCTCTGATATACAGACATGTCTTTAAAACCAGCTCACAGACCGAGATAAGAGTTTGACTCACCGATGGTCGCAGCTAACTCTGGATCAAATGTGTCATCCGTGAACCTCAGCAGCAAACTACGACAAGATACAGTACAGTTAGTGTTGTTAACAACATTAGGGTGTAATACAAATGGTGAACACACACACACACACACACACACACACACACACACACACACACACACACACACACACACACACACACACAGGCTTTTTCCCTTCTACAGGGAATCACAGGGCCCTTCCTAACCGAACCCTCGCCACGTACCTGGGCTCGGGACAACACACACTCACGCATTCACTCACACCTACGAGCAGTTTAGAGTGAGGATCCTAACATACATGTGTCTGGACTGTGGGAGGAAACCGGAGTACCCGGAGGAACCCACTCAAACACAGAGAGAACATACACACTCCACACAGAACCACCCGGACCGGGAATCCAACCCAGATCATCTTACTGTGAGGAGACAGTGCTGACCACTACACCACCATACTGACCACTACACTACCATACTAACCACTACACCACCATACTGACCACTACACCACCATACTGACCACTACACCACCATACTGACCACTACACCACCATACTAACCACTACACCACCATACTAACCACTACACCACCATACTAACCACTACACCACCATACTAACCACTACACCACCATACTGACCACTACACCACCGTACTGACCACTACACCACCGTACTGACCACTACACCACCGTACTGACCACTACACCACCGTACTAACCACTACACCACCGTACTGACCACTACACCACCGTACTGACCACTACACCACCGTACTGACCACTACACCACCGTACTAACCACTACACCACCGTACTAACCACTACACCACCATACTAACCACTACACCACCATACTAACCACTACACCACCGTACTAACCACTACACCACCGTACTAACCACTACACCACCATACTAACCACTACACCACCATACTAACCACTACACCACCGTGCCGCCCAAATGGGGAAATACACCAATTTTAAGAAGGACTTGGTAGAGCTAAGATGTATATAAAGCCAATTAGAGTGGTTTGGTGTGTAATGGCTCATTGTACAGACTCTTTACAGCAGTGGTGGTGGTGGTGGTGGTGATGTTTACAGTGGTGATGGTGGTGATGTTTACAGTGGTGGTGGTGGTGACATTGTTTACAGCGGTGGTGGTGATGTTTACAGCAGTGGTGGTGGTGGTGATGTTTACAGTGGTGATGGTGGTGGTGTTTACAGCAGTGGTGGTGGTGGTGACATTGTTTACAGCGGTGGTGGTGATGTTTACAGCAGTGGTGGTGGTGGTGATGTTTACAGTGGTGGTGGTGGTGACATTGTTTACAGCGGTGGTGGTGGTGTTTACAGCAGTGGTGGTGATGGGAACCAGGGCTCACCTAGTCTACAACACAAATTTTATGGGCTACCAAACCCACCAGTGAACCTACACGTGTTCATAATGAAAGGCTGAATGATGGTAAAACAGTGGAACACTGGGAATCATACGTTTGTCTGGGGACTATTTTGCCTCAAAACACCCTGCATGTATCCCTCCACCAATTTAAAGTGGAAAGTCCTCTCCAAGCTATCATAAAACAAAGCCTCAGGCTTCAGGCAGAACTTATAGAGGTGGTTCCTGTCACCACCACTCTGAATGACTCCGCTAACATCTTAACCATTTAGTTATGCAAAAACTTTAAAAAATGGGTGGAGTGCCTCTTTATATTATCACCAAACCCCTGTTTAACGTTGAGTTTCAGTTTCTTCTCGTCATAGACCAATTAAACTGGGTTTTGGGGCATGTTTTCCATCACAGAAGATTAAACGTACAGTTAGATCTAAAACAATAATGTGTATTTTGATGAACGTGCCACCTAACCAGCCAATTAGGAAGCATTTATTGCCCATTTAATGAAATTATATGAGAAACAGAGAGATACTCGAGTTTGGTCCAAAGACTAACTAGAATAAAACATCGAGAAAGACTCAATTTGGCTTCTTCCAACAACTGATTCGTCATTCCACCTTAAATGTGAGGCGCCAGAACCTGCTGATCTATTTTGGACCCGTTATTGAGTGTAAACCTGAAGAAAGCTGTGGCTGAAGTCTTATTCAAATTCCCTGTTCCACCTTAAATGGTGCAGCAGTTACATTCTGAGTCCACAGGCTGTAACTACTGCACCATTTAAGGTGGAACGGGGAATTTAAATAAGAAGTTAATTTTTCAGCAAACTGATAGCGAATCTAACTGCTGCAGTATTTAAGGTGGAGAGGGAAATTGAATAATTCTGTGGCCACAGATTGTAACTACTACACCATTTAAGGTGGAACAGGGAATTCTATAATTCTGTGGCCACAGAACAGAGTGTAACTCGACACCATTTAAGGTGGAACAGGGAATTCGAATAAAAAGGCAACTTTATTCAGCAAGCTATTGAGCCTTCGCAGCAAACTAATAGCGAATGTAACTACTACACCATTTAAGGTGGAACAGGGAATTTTAATGATTCTGTGGCCACAATAACTACTACAACATTTAAGGTGGAACAGGGAATTTTAATAATTCTGTGGCCACAATAACTACTACACCATTTAAGGTGGAACAGGGAATTTTAATAATTCTGTGGCCACAATAACTACTACACCATTTAAGGTGGAACAGGGAATTTTAATAATTCTGTGGCCACAATAACTACTACACCATTTAAGGTGGAACAGGGAATTTTAATAATTCTGTGGCCACCAATTGTAACTACTACACCATTTAAGGTGGAACAGGGAATTTAAATAATTCTGTAGCCACAGTAACTACTATACCATTTAAGGTGGAACAGGGAATTTAAATAATTCTGTAGCCACAGTAACTACTACACTATTTAAGGTGGAACAGGGAATTTAAATAATTCTGTAGCCACAGTAACTACTACACTATTTAAGGTGGAACAGGGAATTTAAATAATTCTGTAGCCACAGTAACTACTACACTATTTAAGGTGGAACAGGGAATTTAAATAATTCTGTAGCCACAGTAACTACTACACTATTTAAGGTGGAACAGGGAATTTAAATAATTCTGTAGCCACAGTAACTTCTACACCATTTAAGGTGGAACAGGGAATTTAAATAATTCTGTAGCCACAGTAACTACTACACTATTTAAGGTGGAACAGGGAATTTAAATAATTCTGTAGCCACAGTAACTTCTACACCATTTAAGGTGGAACAGGGAATTTAAATAATTCTGTAGCCACAGTAACTACTATACCATTTAAGGTGGAACAGGGAATTTAAATAATTCTGTAGCCACAGTAACTACTACACTATTTAAGGTGGAACAGGGAATTTAAATAATTCTGTAGCCACAGTAACTACTACACTATTTAAGGTGGAACAGGGAATTTAAATAATTCTGTAGCCACAGTAACTACTACACTATTTAAGGTGGAACAGGGAATTTAAATAATTCTGTAGCCACAGTAACTACTACACTATTTAAGGTGGAACAGGGAATTTAAATAATTCTGTAGCCACAGTAACTACTACACCATTTAAGGTGGAACAGAGAATTCGAATAAGAAGCTAACTTTAGAATAAAGCCGTTGAGCCTTCCCAGTAAAGTGATAGCGAGTCGAACTGCTGAATTATTTAAGGTGGAACCAAAAACTCGAATATAAGACATTGAGTAGCCTAGTTTAACATCGTATTTCACAAGTAGGTAAGATATCTAACCTTAGTTATACGACTTACATCATTTCATCCACAGACAGGCTTATTTCGCAAGCCTGTTAGCATTAGCGGGCTAGGATACGTTAATAAAGGAAATCTCACATTTAACCAACTGTTAGCTTCCCAGCTGACTAAATCTTAACATTTCCCTGACATTACGATAGTTAACGAATAAACATGATGGGCACATGAGGCCTTTAGGGCTGTGCTTAGTAATTTACCACAGAAAAACAAACTGCTTTGTCTATTTTACCCTGAACTCCACACAGCGATAAGTTAGCTTAGCATAGCTTATCGTTAGCTGCCCGGTGCCAACTTGGTTTCGTAACTGCTTCCGCGGCTTCTGGACGTCAGTCCGAGTAACGGCTAGTCCGAAGCTCCGGATCTAAACTATGACGAGAAATTAAAAGTGTGTTACCTTGATTTTCCGACCCCGCTCTCCCCGATAATCAGTATTTTTAAAGTGGTTAACACGTCGTCGTCCATGTTCTCCTCCGTGTTTACAGTACAGGTGGGCCTCGATGACGTGACGCAGCTGAGCGGCGCACAATAAGACCCGCCCAGTGTCGCCACGCTGGTCATCCGGAGTCCTTAAAGTTATACTCCACAGATTTCTACCTGAAATACTCTGTACAATAGAATAACTGAGATGTAAACAAAGTGAGTGACTCTGTTCTGAGATACTCTGTTCTGGAGACACTGGAGTCAGAATTATTCACAGTGGTGGTGAACATACCAGCACGTCACCATACCAGAACTACACCATACCAGCACGTCACCATACCAGAACTACACCATACCAGCACGTCACCATACCAGAACTTCACCATACCAGCAACTCACCAGCACTTCACCATACCAGCACCTTACCGTATCAGAACTTCACCAGAACTTCACCATACCAGCAACTCACCAGCACTTCACCATACCAGCACCTTACCGTATCAGAACTTCACCAGCACTTCACCATACCAGAACTTCACCATACCAGAACTACACCATACCAGCACGTCACCATACCAGAACTACACCATACCAGCACGTCACCATACCAGAACTTCACCATACCAGCAACTCACCATACCAGAACTTCACCATACCAGAACTACACCATACCAGCACGTCACCATACCAGAACTACACCATACCAGCACGTCACCATACCAGAACTACACCATACCAGCACGTCACCATACCAGAACTTCACCATACCAGCAACTCACCAGCACTTCACCATACCAGCACCTTACCGTATCAGAACTTCACCAGAACTTCACCATACCAGCAACTCACCAGCACTTCACCATACCAGCACCTTACCGTATCAGAACTTCACCAGCACTTCACCATACCAGAACTTCACCATACCAGAACTACACCATACCAGCACGTCACCATACCAGAACTTCACCATACCAGCAACTCACCATACCAGAACTTCACCATACCAGAACTACACCATACCAGCACGTCACCATACCAGAACTTCACCATACCAGCAACTCACCATACCAGAACTTCACCATACCAGCAACTCACCATACCAGCACTTCATCATACCAGCACTTCACCATACCAGCACTTCACCATACCAGCACTTCACCAGCACTTCACCATATCAGCACTTCTCCATACCAGCACTTCACCAGCACTTCACCATACCAGCACTTCACCATACCGGCACTTTACTTCACTGTACCAGCATTTCACCATACCAGTACTTCACCATATCAGAATTTCACCATACCAGCACTTCACCATATCAGCACTTCTCCATACCAGCACTTCACCATATCAGAACTTCACCATACCAGCACTTCACCATATCAGCACTTCTCCATACCAGCACTTCACCATATCAGAATTTCACCATACCAGCACTTCACCATATCAGCACTTCTCCATACCAGCACTTCACCATATCAGAATTTCACCATACCAGCACTTCACCATATCAGAATTTCACCATACCAGCACTTCACCATATCAGCACTTCTCCATATCAGCACTTCTCCATACCAGCACTTAACCATATAAGAATTTCACCATACCAGCACTTCACCATACCAGAATTTCACCATACCAGCACTTCACCATACCAGAATTTCACCATACCAGCACTTTACTTCAACATACCAGCACTTCACCATACCAGAATTTCACCATACCAGCACTTCACCATACCAGAATTTCACCATACCAGCACTTTACTTCAACATACCAGCACTTCACCATATCAGAATTTCACCATACCAGCACTTAACCAGCTCTTCAACATACCAGGACTTTACCATACCAGCACTTTACTTCAACATACCAGTCCTTTACCATACCAGCACTTCCCCATATCAGAATTTCACCATACCGGCACTTCACCATACCGGCACTTCACCATACCAGCACTTTACTTCACTGTACCAGCATTTCACCATACCAGTACTTCACCATATCAGAATTTCACCATACCAGCACTTCACCATATCAGCACTTCTCCATACCAGCACTTCACCATATCAGAATTTCACCATACCAGCACTTAACCGGCTCTTCACCATACCAGGACTTTACCATACCAGCACTTCACTTCAACATACCAGTCCTTTACCATACCAGCACTTCCCCGTATCAGAATTTCACCATACCAGCACTTCACCAGCTCTTCACCATAGCAGCACTTCACCATATTAGAACTTCACCATACCAGAACTTTACCAAACCAGAACCCAACCATATCAGCACTTAACCCTACCAGCATTTCACTTCAGCAGACCAGCACTTCACTGTACCAGCACTTCACCATACCAGCACTTTACCAGCCCTACACTGTACTAGAATTTACTTCACAGTACCACCACCTCACTTTACCATACCAGCACTTCACCATACTCAAAAAATATCTAACAATTAATAAAAAACAAGTAAAACTAACCTTTACTTTCTAACAAACTAATAACAAAATCTTCTGTATTTTAGTGCCAGTCAAAACCACCTCAATCTACCTTAAATAAACATAAACAATACACTTCACCTAAAGTTTCTTTGACCAGCGTCAATGGCCCATTGTCCTGTTACTGAAGTGGGTAATAGCCCCCAGGTTCATATGGCCTACAGGAGATCCCTGATCAGTGCATTAGAAAATTACAGCATTTGAAAGAAATCTATAGCTGTGGGTAAATACACTGACAAAACAATTACTGACTGTTGTCCAAGAGACACCAAGACCATTGTTCTCCTTCTTCTAGCTCCAGCTTAAACGATCCCCAATGTGAGGCTGTAGAAACAGGCCCACTTCTTAAAGACACCAAGCTGACTGATAGAAGCCTGGGTGGCAGAAAAGGAGTGGGGGTGGTATTTTCAGAGTCCTTGCACATAATAGAGAAAGGAGCACTAGCAATTATTCAAATGGGCCATTAGCTATTGGTGTGCCAGAGAGGCTGGTCTTCACAAGCTCTCCAGATCAACCACATGAAGTTCTAGCCACCATGGTGTGCACCACAGACTGTGTGGAAAAACCTGTCCGCTTTTGCCTGGAAAGAGTGGGCAGGTTTATCGGGCTCCATCCATGGTGGTTCATCTTGGCCCCCCTTGCCTTAGCCGTGTCTCTTGGATGGGGCTTCTGCTATCTTGAAGATAGAAAGTCCAACGACATAGTGCAGCAGTTCACGCCGGTCGATGGACGCGCTAAGACAGAGAAGCACTTCTACCAGACCTTCTTCCCCCACAATAAGGAGGTGTTCTCCAGTCTGAGGCTCAACACGGACGGAGTTTATGGAGCTCTGATCTTCACCAGTGAGGTGAACGTGCTCAGCGTTGGTGCACTGGAAGAAATCATGTTGGTGGACGCCAGCGTGAAAGGAATGAGCGTCAGACTTGGAGGAGGAGAGTTTGCGTATGCAGACATTTGTGCTGAGGTGAACCAGCGCTGCCATCCCAACGTACTCTTTGATATCTTGGATTACAATGCCAGCAACATCAAAGTGGTCAACCTTACGTTTCCGGTCCATCATCACTTCAGAATGGGCCCAGTACACCTGGGGCATCTCCTCGGCCAGGTGGATGTAGATAGCAATGCGGTGGTCCAGAGTGCCAGGGCAGTGAGACTCCTTTACTACCTACGAGAAGCCAACGATACACTGGAAGATGCCTGGCTGAATGAATTTCTGCATTTGTTGACCAACCTTACAACATCTGTTACACAGGTATGTGTTATTGATCCCAGTATGGTGCATATCATCATCACGCCAGATGTTTATAATAATTAAACCATTTATTCTATTTATTATTATATCACTAAGCTCAGTTTGTTCTTATCAATAAGTCTATGTTCACCAGTAAGAACAACAGATCTGATTATAACAGGTGTAAATAATCATACATACAATACAAATTAACAAGAATATGTTATTGTGAGAGAAGTAGATCAGATCTTGATCCAGTTTAAAGTTAGGTTCCAGATTTCTCCTGGACGCCCCAGACATTGTATGAATGTATTCAGTTCCTTCAGCAGCAAATCTTGATTTAGCTTAATGAAGTACTGAGCAGTCAAAGCAGGTATTAGATGAGAACTGATAATAATACTGGGTTATTTAGGAGAAGCTTGGAAAGGGTTAAATAAACACAATGACATATGTAAAAGCCCTACTTACTCTATTAATACTGTTTAATATTTAATAATAAAGTGTTTACTGAGTAAATAAAAGCTTCCTATCTGGAACAAAATAGGCAATAATAAGCAGACTTGTAAAAACTATAGACATAGCTAACAATAAAAGATTAAATAAAAGATTTAAATAAAGATTTAAATAAAGATTTAAATAAATAAATAAATACGATTTAAATAAAGATTTAAATAAAGATTTAAATAAAGATTTAATAAAAGATTAAAACTCTGGTTTGTGTCAGTATTTATTTAAATTACAGCATGTAATACTAATCCAGCTCAAATATCACTCACATGAACTCTTTTTAGAATGATTTGTATTTCATTCCTAGTCAAAACAGTCTTTAAGTACTTAAGTTATTAATTATTTAGGAGATATTTCTGAAGAGGGTGGCACAGTGGTGTAGTGGTTAGTATGGTGGTGTAGTGGTTAGTACGGTGGTGTAGTGGTTAGTATGGTGGTGTAGTGGTTAGTATGGTGGTGTAGTGGTTAGTACGGTGGTGTAGTGGTTAGTACGGTGGTGTAGTGGTTAGTATGGCTGTGTAGTGGTTAGTACAGTGGTGTAGTGGTTAGTACGGTGGTGTAGTGGTTAGTACGGTGGTGTAGTGGTTAGTATGGCTGTGTAGTGGTTAGTATGGTGGTGTAGTGGTTAGTATGGTGGTGTAGTGGTTAGTATGGTGGTGTAGTGGTTAGTATAGTGGTGTAGTGGTTAGTACGGTGGTGTAGTGGTTAGTACGGTGGTGTAGTGGTTAGTATGGTGGTGTAGTGGTTAGTACAGTGGTGTAGTGGTTAGCACGGTGGTGTAGTGGTTAGTACGGTGATGTAGTGGTTAGTACGGTGGTGTAGTGGTTAGTACGGTGGTGTAGTTGTTAGTACGGTGGTGTAGTGGTTAGTATGGTGGTGTAGTGGTTAGTACGGTGGTGTAGTGGTTAGTACGGTGGTGTAGTGGTTAGTACGGTGGTGTAGTGGTTAGTATGGTGGTGTAGTGGTTAGTATGGTGGTGTAATGGTTAGTATGGTGGTGTAGTGGTCAGTATGGTGGTGTAGTGGTTAGTATGGTGGTGTAATGGTTAGTATGGTGGTGTAGTGGTTAGTATGGTGGTGTAGTGGTCAGTATGGTGGTGTAGTGGTTAGTACAGTGGTGTAGTGGTTAGTATGGTGGTGTAGTGGTTAGTACGGTGGTGTAGTGGTTAGTACGGTGGTGTAGTGGTAAGTACGGTGGTGTAGTGGTTAGTATGGTGGTGTAGTGGTTAGTATGGTGGTGTAGTGGTTAGTATGGTGGTGTAGTGGTCAGTATGGTTGTGTAGTGGTTAGTACGGTGGTGTAGTGGTTAGTATGGTGGTGTAGTGGTTAGTATGGTGGTGTAGTGGTTAATATGGTGGTGTAGTGGTTAGTATGGTGGTGTAGTGGTCAGTATGGTGGTGTAGTGGTTAGTACGGTGGTGTAGTGGTTAGTATGGTGGTGTAGTGGTTAGTATGGTGGTGTAGTGGTCAGTATGGTGGTGTAGTGGTTAGTATGGTGGTGTAGTGGTTAGTATGGTGGTGTAGTGGTCAGTATGGTGGTGTAGTGGTTAGTACGGTGGTGTAGTGGTTAGTATGGTGGTGTAGTGGTTAGTATGGTGGTGTAGTGGTTAGTATGGTGGTGTAGTGGTTAGTATGGTGGTGTAGTGGTCAGTATGGTGGTGTAGTGGTTAGTATAGTGGTGTAGTGGTTAGTATGGTGGTGTAGTGGTCAGTATGGTGGTGTAGTGGTTAGTACGGTGGTGTAGTGGTTAGTATGGTGGTGTAGTGGTTAGTATGGTGGTGTAATGGTTAGTATGGTGGTGTAGTGGTTAGTATGATGGTGTAGTGGTTAGTATGGTGGTGTAGTGGTTAGTATGGTGGTGTAGTGGTCAGTATGGTGGTGTAGTGGTCAGTATGGTGGTGTAGTGGTTAGTATGGTGGTGTAGGTGTTAGTATGGTGGTGTAGTGGTCAGTATGGTGGTGTATTAGTTAGTATGGTGGTGTAGTGGTTAGTATGGTGGTGTAGTGGTTAGTATGGTGGTGTAGTGGTTAGTATGGTGGTGTAGTGGTCAGTATGGTGGTGTAGTGGTTAGTACGGTGGTGTAGTGGTTAGTATGGTGGTGTAGTGGTTAGTATGGTGGTGTAGTGGTCAGTATGGTGGTGTAGTGGTCAGCACTGTCTCCTCACAGTAAGTTGATCTGGGTTGGATTCCCGGTCCGGGTGGTTCTGTGTGGAGTGTGTATGTTCTCTCTGTGTTTGAGTGGTTTCCTCCGGGTACTCCGGTTTCCTCCCACAGTCCAAACACATGCATGATAGGTTGATCAGTCACTCTAAATTTTCCATGCGATGGACTGGCGACCTGTCCATGGCCTACTCTGCCTTTGCCCGACGACGCTGCGATTGGCTCCACCCCCATGAAGTGGAAGATGTTGGTGGATTATCTTCTATGTAATCTCTTAAGAAACATCCATCCATTGAGTGGGAAAAGGTGGAATTTCCACAGCTTAAGTTCAAATAAGTATTAAAACCTACGAAGAAAATGAGACAAATGTGTAGACCACCAAAACTGCCCCCGTCGGGTAAACAGCACTGTCAGCTTTAGGAGACAGAAGAACGTCCAGCTCCACTCTTGCTTCAGATCTGAAAACATCCACAGTATCTTAATCATACTGATGCTTTGTAAGAACCTCATAATTCTGGTGTTTGTTTTCAGGTGTCCTACTTCACGTCACTGTCAAGGCAGCAGGAGTTCGAGAAAAGCACCAAGTCCGTCACTCGTCTATTCGCCATCACCTACTTTATTGCTATTCTGTTCTCGGTTCTGTCCTGTATAAGGTTTGTATCACAATTTACACACGAATATCTGGGATTCGTCTTTCAGTGTGATTACAGATTCTCTATTGGCTGTGAAACGTGTTTCACTGTGTGTCTCCGCAGGCTCGACGGCGTGAGGAATAAAGTGTGGGTGGCCGGCCTTGGAGTGATCTCCGCTGGACTAGCTGTGCTTTCTAGCTTTGGGCTGCTCCTACTGCTAAATGTTCCATTTGTCATAACCGTGGCATCATCTCCGTTCCTGATACTCGGTGAGCCAAAGAGCTTCTTTTAAAACAAAGAGTTTTTCATTTTTTAGCATCAGAGATTCCTTAACAACGGAATACATTCGGTTTTCAGTATTCTGTCTACTTTTTACCTTTATTGCAGCTTCTCTTTAAGGAGTTTCACTTTTAATAAAGACTCACCTCCGAAGTTCAGTCCTAGAAGCTGGTTCTGCTTCTCATCATCCAAATAATCCCACACCTGTTCAGAGATGGGCGGCACGGTGGTGTAGTGGTTAGTATGATGGTGTAGTGGTTAGTATGGTAGTGTAGTGGTTAGTACGGTGGTGTAGTGGTTAGTACGGTGGTGTAGTGGTTAGTACGGTGGTGTAGTGGTTAGTATGGTGGTGTAGTGGTTAGTATGGTGGTGTAGTGGTTAGTATGGTGGTATAGTGTTAGTACGGTGGTGTAGTGGTTAGTATGGTGGTGTAGTGGTTAGTATGGTGGTGTAGTGGTTAGTATGGTGGTATAGTGTTAGTACGGTGGTGTAGTGGTTAGTATGGTGGTGTAGTGGTTAGTACGGTGGTGTAGTGGTTAGTATGGTGGTGTAGTGGTTAGTATGGTGGTGTAGTGGTTAGTATAGTGGTGTAGTGGTTAGTATGGTGGTGTAGTGGATAGTATGTCAGTGTATTGGTTAGTATGGTGGTGTAGTGGTTAGTATGGTGGTGTAGTGGTTAGTATGGTGGTGTAGTGGTTAGTACGGTGGTGTAGTGGTTAATATGGTGGTGTAGTGGTTAGTATGGTGGTGTAGTGGTTAGTATGGTGGTGTAGTGGTTAGTATGGTGGTGTAGTGGATAGTATGTCAGTGTATTGGTTAGTATAGTGGTGTAGTGGTTAGTACGGTGGTGTAGTGGTCAGTATGGTGGTGTAGTGGTTAGTATGGTGGTGTAGTGGTTAGTATGGTGGTGTAGTGGTTAGTATAGTGGTGTAGTGGTTAGTATAGTGGTGTAGTGGTTAGTACGGTGGTTTTCTCACAGTGGAAGGATGAAGAGAAACACCGGTAGATGTTTTCAGATCTGATGCAGGAGTAGAGATGAGTGCTGTTCTGGTGGGGACAGTTTTGGTGGGCTACCAGGTCTTTCAAGGGGTCCCATTTTCCCTGTAGCTGGTAACTGTTTTCTGAACCACAGGTTGTGGAACCTCTTATGGTCTGTTTTGGCTGGAAATGAGAAAATGACGGGTGGTCTCTTAAAGGCTTTAAAGTGGTGCATGACTTACTTACCAGTTCAACACTGATGATGTGGGTAGCTTGCAGATTGGTGGACAGCATGTTCTACCACCTGTTGACTACATTATCCCTGTACACTGTCAGTAGAACCTAAAGAACCAAACTTTCAACTGATTATTTAGGCTTTAGAGTAAATTACAGCCTACTGACAATTTCTTCACAGTCTAATCCCGTATAATAAGCTCATAACACTGTGTGTCTTTCAGGAATTGGCATTGATGATATGTTCATCATGATCTCCTACTGGCAGCAGACCAACGTCCACGACAGTGTAGAAGACCGCATGGCCTCCACCTACAGAGAAGCAGCCATTTCCATCACGATCACCACCCTAACCGACGTGCTGGCCTTCTACCTCAGTTACAGCAGCCCCTTCCGTTCAGTGCAGTCTTTCTGCCTGTATGCTGGCACCGCCGTTCTGTTCTGCTACCTCTACAACATCACCTTCTTCGGCGCATGTTTGGCCCTGAACGGCAAACGAGAACAAGGCAACCGGCATTGGTTGACATGCATGAAGGTTCCTGAGGACTGTCCTCCAGAAGCTTCCAAAGGATATATCGCATGTTGTTTGGGAGGCGCCTACAACCGGGACACTGGAACCGAGGAGGAACATCTGATGCAGAAGTTCTTCAGGAAGCACTACGGACCATTTCTCACCACACTCTGGGCCAAAGCATTGGTGATCGTCTTGTACGTCGTGTATGTTTCCATCAGTGTCTATGGGTGCACTACTCTGGAAGAAGGCATCGACCTCAAGAACCTGGCGGTGGATCAGTCCTACATAGTCAAATACTATGAAGACGAAAAGGAATACTTTGACCGCTACGGTCCGAGTGTGATGTTGGCCGTGAACGGTACGTTTTCCTATTGGAACGAAGCCGAACGAGCTGAGCTTCAGCTTTGCGTTGAAAAATTTCAAGAGCTTCCGTTCGTGATTGGTCTTTCCACCTCGTGGCTTCATTCTTTCGAAGACTATGTGAAGAGGAAGAGCGTCAACGTTAGCTCAGATGTTGAATTCAGGAAGCATTTGCAACCTTTTCTACAACAACATCCGTTCCTCGCGCTGGACGTTAACGTTACCGACGATAGCATAGATGCCTCACGTTTATTTCTTCAGACGTCCAAAGCTCCTTCAGAGAAGGTGATGCTGGAATCCTTAAGAAAAGCTGCAGACGACTGTCAGATATCTCTGGTGGTCTACCATCCAGCGTTTATATACTACGACCAGTATGCTGTGATTGCCAACACCACCATTCAGACGGTAAGCGTAGCTACTGTGGTAATGTTGATCATCGCCCTCGTACTCGTCCCAAACCCCGTCTGTGCTCTGTGGGTCGCTTATGCCATCGCGTCGGTGGTTGTGGGAGTCGCAGGTTTCATGGCACTGCTGGGCATCAACTTGGATTCCATCTCGATGATCAACCTGGTCATTAGCATTGGGTTCTCGGTGGACTTCTCTGCTCATATCTCCTACTCGTTTGTGTCCAGCACTAAGACAAGCGTGAATGAGAAGGTTGTGGACGCCCTGTCACATCTGGGCTATCCCATGCTGCAAGGAGCTTTGTCCACAGTTCTAGGAGTGCTAGTGCTCTCTGCCTCAGTTAGCTACATCTTCAGAACGTTTTTCGTTATCATGTTTCTGGTCATCTTGTTCGGGCTCCTTCACGGCATCGCTTTCATCCCAGTGTTCTTAACTTTTACACAACTTTGCAGCTCTGAGTAACTGTGTACTAGCCGTCCAGCTACAAATAATGAAGTTCTGCTCTTTTTGAGTTGTAAATCAGCCAATGAGATTAACTGTGTCCACTATTTTGCTAATAAAAGATCTAATATGATGTCCTATTATTCTACAATGCCTCAGTGCTGATTGTTTAAAAGCCTTTATCTTATCAATAAGTGTATTTTCACCAGATCTGATTAGAACAGATGTAAATAATCATACATACAATACAAAGTAACATGAATATGTTATTGTGAGAGAAGTAGATCAGATCTTGATCCAGTTTGAAGAAGTGTAGTCCCAGATTTCTCCTGGACGCCCCAGACATTGTATGAATGTGTTCAGTTCCTTCAGCAGCAAATCTTGATTTAGCTTAATGAAGTACTGAGCAGTCAAAGCAGGTATTAGATGAGAACTGATAATAATACTGGGTTGTTTATAGAAGGAGAAGGTTGTAAAGGGTTAAATAAACACACTGACGTATGTAAAATCACTACTTACTCTATTAATACTGTTTAATATTTAAACTATCTACCTGTGTACATGTAAACTGTAAGTATCTCTGGATAAGGGGGGCTGCCAAATGCTATCAGATGTAAACAGAAAAAAAGCATGGTTCTAAATTCAAATGAATCCTAATGCATCATAAAGAAGACCCCAAGAGACCCCAGGAAATGTGTGAAAATATGTCATTATAATGTTGATTTATTTATAATATAATATTTATTTATAATGTTTCTTTATTTGGGAAAAGCCCACATGATTCTTGAGTCCAAGTGCACAGCCTGTAGATGTTTTCTGTAGACAAAAGCAGTTTTTATGTGTGATTGCGCCAACTGACATTTTCTCATTGGTAAAACTGAAATTATAAATTAGTTATTTTAAGAAAAGTAAGAACCACATTTTAAATCTAATTTATTACATACCGACACATGAAAAGTATGTGTAATTAGGAATATAATTAATAACTGAATTTCCCTCTGGGATCAATAAAGTATCTGTCTGTCTGTCTATCCCTTCTCCGTATAACTGTTTTAGTATCTATCTATCCTTTCTCCGTATAACTGTTTTAGTATCTATCCTTTCTCCGTATAACTGTTTTAGTATCTATCTATCCTTTCTCCGTATAACTGTTTTAGTATCTATCTATCCATCTATCCTTTCTCCGTATAACTGTTTTAGTATCTATCTATCCTTTCTCCGTATAACTGTTTTAGTATCTATCTATCCTTTCTCCGTATAACTGTTTTAGTATCTATCTATCCTTTCTCCGTATAACTGTTTTAGTATCTATCTATCCTTTCTCCGTATAACTGTTTTAGTATCTATCCTTTCTCCGTATAACTGTTTTAGTATCTATCTATCCTTTCTCCGTATAACTGTTTTAGTATCTATCTATCCTTTCTCCGTATAACTGTTTTAGTATCTATCCTTTCTCCGTATAACTGTTTTAGTATCTATCCTTTCTCCGTATAACTGTTTTAGTATCTATCCTTTCTCCGTATAACTGTTTTAGTATCTATTCTTTCTCCGTATAACTGTTTTAGTATCTATCCTTTCTCCGTATAACTGTTTTAGTATCTATCTATCCTTTCTCTGTATAACTGTTTTAGTATCTATCCTTTCTCCGTATAACTGTTTTAGTATCTATCCTTTCTCCGTTTAACTGTTTTAGTATCTATCCTTTCTCCGTTTAACTGTTTTAGTATCTATCTATCCTTTCTCCGTATAATTGTTTTAGTATCTATCTATCCATCTATCCTTTCTCCGTATAACTGTTTTAGTATCTATCTATCCTTTCTCTGTATAACTGTTTTAGTATCTATCTATCCTTTCTCTGTATAACTGTTTTAGTATCTATCTATCCATCTATCCTTTCTCCGTATAACTGTTTTAGTATCTATCCTTTCTCCGTATAACTGTTTTAGTATCTATCCTTTCTCCGTATAACTGTTTTAGTATCTATCTATCCTTTCTCCGTATAACTGTTTTAGTATCTATCTATCCTTTCTCCGTATAACTGTTTTAGTATTTATCCATCCAACAAACAAATCCAAAGAATAGCTTATCATATACTTTTATTTATTTCAGCAACCCATTTGCACAAACATCAAGCACAATTCAAAGTAAAACTCAATCAGACCTCAGGCGTACATTCCTCTATACATCTATATACAAAGATAAAATGTTCCCACGCAATGTCGTTCATATATACACGTCTAAACTTAACTTAAAGGAGACAAAGAGTCGACTCAAAAGGTAGACCTACATAAATAACAGTATAAGATGAAGGTAGAACAACCCAAACTGTACTGAGCTTCGAGACGTGGATTCAGACTACTGCAGCAAAGCACAGACGAAAGCCTGAAACTTCAAACACTCACTGTGAGGTCTTACGATTGTGCGTGACTTTTAAATATATACGTTCCCAATTATTACATCATACAGCATATATATATATATATCCTCAAAATTAGCTACAGTACTGTGCACGTCAGAGACCACCCATACTTTATTTCATTTCCTGTCATTAAATGATCCATATATCTCCAGACACATCGAGTGGTGTTGAGGTTCTGGACTCTGGTCTGGTCAGTCCATTGCTCTGAGATCATCAGCAGCTTCTTTGTTTGATGTGTCTGTATCTCCTTTTATCTGTGAGGAGCTTATTGAACATCTACACATCCTTTCACACCCCTATAGCGCTAGGGTTCTGTGGAGGATGGACAGAAACAAATGTGGATGTTCTCAGACCTGAAGACGGAGCTTGACGTTCTCCTCTCTCTCTCTCTCTCTCTCCAAAAGATCAAAGTGGTGCTTATCTGATGGGGACAGTGTTGGTGGGTCCATCAGGTCTTCCAGGTGGTTGTTAGGAGCTTCTCTATATCTTTCAATCATTTTTGAACTCTAGTTTTGGAAACTCTTGTACTTTTCTACTTATGTTCTCCATCATGTTGGTGGATTGTCTTCTATCTAATCTCGTTTCAAACATTTCTTTGAAAACGAACATGGTCACCTTGACTGAAAACTCAGTAAGGGTGGTCTTTGTTGCAGAGTACTGTACCTCCTAGATAGCAGTCAATGAAACCTATCTTTGGTAAAGTCTGTGGAATTCTGAAGAAGCAACAAGTGACACTGGTGTCCAGATTGAAGTGAGTCTTCTTTTGGACTTCTGATGCAACCCCATCCACAAGCAGGTCAACGAAAACAGTACAAGTCCTAAACTTCTGAAACTGTAAGTATTCAACTTACCAAAGTGCCTTGAGACATTCTTTAGTCCCTCAGTGACATTCTGTACATTCCCCATTGCAATTTTCTGAAGGCCACCGTGAGAGACCTACTCAATGAAACTGACAGCTGTGGCTAAACCGATACCCAGCAAAGTTTCGGATTCGCACACTATGAGTGAATTTCGCTCCACTGCACTCCCTCCACTAGTGGCCGTGGACAATTTCAGCACAGCAAGGACATAACAGCTTTCCAGAAACAGCCCAAAAGTCTTCCATTGAGGAGAAATATAAGACAGTCGGGGAATAGTGCGGACTTTCAAGGTAAAGAAAAGGTAGAGTGCTTCTCATTTAGCTATAACGACAGCATGAAACGTTTGAGTGCTGGCTCAGAAAATATACGATTATGTTTGTGTAGATACTGTCTGGAGTTGAAGCTTATCAAGATCGTCTACTGCGTATGTACATTCGTGAGTTTATATACTACACAGATCTCTCATCTGCTCTCTAACGTCTTCCCCTCCAGGACCATCTGGATCTCTTTGGCGTCCAGCGTCTCGTATCTCAGCAAAGCCTCGGCCAGGTTTTTGTGCTCCTTCGAGCGAGACTTCAGGAGCGTTTTAGCCCGCTCGTACGAATCCTATAAAAAATAAATAAATAAATAAATAAATAAAAAAACCACAGACAGAAGTTTCCAGTTTATTTTTCCCAGCTGTGCAAAATTACACCAAAGTGAAAACAAATGGGGAAAATACACTACTGTCTTAGTCTAAAGTCTTAGTCACCTAAGCTCAGCCTTAATCTGATCAATACGTGCATGTTCACCACCAGATCTGATTAGAACTGATGTAAATAATCATACATACAATACAAAGTAACATGAATATCTTATTGTGAGAGAAGTAGATCAGATCTTGAGCTCCAGTTTGAAGAAGTGTAGTTCCAGATTTCTCCTGGACGCCCCAGACATTGTATGAATGTGTTCAGTTCCTTCAGCAGTAATCTTGATTTAGCTTAATGAAGTACTGAGCAGTCAAAGCAGGTATTAGATGAGAACTGTAAATAATACTGGGTTGTTTAGGAGAAGCTTGGAAAGAGTTAAATAAACACACTGACGTATGTAAAAACATTACTTACTCTATAAATACTGTTTAATATTTAATAATAAAGTGATTTGCTGAGTAAAAGCTTCCTGTCTGAAACAAATAGGTTTTTAAATATAATAATGTCCCCAAGTGCCAAAAACTTTGAACTGCTTACCCTCAAAAGTATCCTTATTTCCTGTTCAATGGCTGCCTGTGTTTCTGGGCTCTGCTTGGCGAGATCAGGGTACGTCATGACGCCCAGCTAGACAAGGCAAATGAGAAAAACACACACACACACACACACACACATACACACACACACACACACACACACATATATATATCAAACAACAGCAAAATCTGTAGCTCAGACAGCTCACAGCTGTAATTATACTTTGAGCCAGCAAGGCATGTCCCAGTTACTACAGTGATCAGAGACAGTGTTGGGTCTCATTATTTGGGACCCATTAGTTTCTTAATTAATTATATAGACTGTGCTTGATCATTTCAGCTGTACTGTAACCAATCAATTCATACTTCTGGTCTAACTGGACGGTAAAACAGAAACGTTCACGTAACCCCAACCCAAATTTTAGACCCCAATCCAAATGTGTTTCAAACCAAGATTCTGAAAATCAACACTGAGTTGTATTAATCTGTCAAACAATAGCGACCCTTATTATATTATGGGCCAACCGTTCTTAAGAAGAAATGTTTTTTTCAGGAGTTTTTGGGAAGAGTCTAACTCTTACCAGTCTTTTATTTTTTGGGATTTGCTCTTAGGCATAAAACAGAATCTACGAAGACTCAAGAGCAGAGGACGTAATAGTTTTGCACTATATAAATCTTTTTGTTTATAATCTTTAAGCACTACATTTAGGTAAGATTAGTGATGAGGCCCAGTACTTCAAGCTGGCAGCTATTATTGTCCACACTTGTTAGCTTTCATATACCGTACATCTACATCACAGCAATCAGATTGTGAATTGAGTGGGTTTTAAACAACATGGGAATATAAAAGAAAAAAAACAAAAAACAAACAAAAAAAAACAAAAAACACGTAATGGGTTTTAGCTGTAACTCTGACTGCACTGGCAACGTTGGTTTAATGGATGTCTTCAGTTGGGAGCCACAAAGCCACATCACTGTGCCATCCAGACGTACCCACATTGAGATAAGATGGGACTGTTTCAGTTCACGTCCACTTTACATAAAGACTCAGTCAGAGACTGCCTCAGTCAGAGACTGCCTCAGTCAGAGACTGCCTCTACCAGTGCAGCTTTTAAAGCTTTGCTATCCAGATTTCAAACAGAGACTCTTTTCTTTGGTGTTTAGTTTATTAAACTGTAAATACTGTTTGACCAGAGAAGGACGGGTCTCAGCTTGTGAGTCTGGTTCCTCCCAAGGTTTCTTCCTCCAGTCTGAGGGAGGTGTTCTTGCCACTGCTGCTTCTGGTTTGCTCACTGGAGGGTATATGTTATAACTGTCTATTTTCAAAACTCTGTAAAGCTGCTTTGAGACAACATTGTCAAGTTTATTTATATATCGCTTTTTACAACAAAGTATTGACAGTCAGTAAATTTGGTCTCCCGTGACAGTTTAACACAATTAACAATAACAGACCTTTGCACTTCATTCATATGCCAATTAACGGTCATTAATTATTGTAAAACATCATCATGGTCTACAAACAGCTTTAGAAATACGGCAGCGCTTGACACTACTGCTTTAAAGGGGAGTGAACACAAACCTTCTCGCTCATGCCGAACCTCGTCACCATCATTTTGGCTATTTTAGTAGCGCTGTCGAAATCGTTTGATGCACCTGTCGGATAGAAACGAAAGATTAATATACATATATCGTCGCTGTCCAAAGAAAAACAAGCATCTCCAAAACAGTAGGGGTGCGTCCGATATCGCCGACCTCCCTACTACTCAGTAGATGAGCGTGGCTAGTATGTCTGAATACTCAGCAGCCATTGAGTAGCAGTCAAACGGTACCCGGAGGACCTCCTGAATTGAAAAAGTGGTACGTTGGCTGTGTGTACGTAGCTACGGCTAGCAGAGGTGTCGAGTAATAAAGTACAAATACTTCATTACCTGTTTAATTCCAGCTTGTTTTCATTCATCTACATTTACATTCCAGTAAAGATTATTGATAGCATTTTTGAAGTTTGACTTCATTATAATACTTATAGACAACTAGTCATCATATCTTCTGCTCCATGAAACACATGTTAATGTTCAGTAGTAACAGATATGCTTCTTTAATATATTTACATTGTACTAAACTACATTCATGTTCAATGGGTGTATATGCATCTGAAACAGGAAGCCTAGCGCATCCCAAATTTATCAACATCAACATTTTAATATAACATTATAGTCATTATGGCTTTTAGAAGAATTATAACATTTTGCTTGACGTTATAACATTTTGCTTGACGTTTGGACGTAGTGCGTCCTAAATTGTGTGGATACTAAAAGTGGCCTATTGAAACTGCCTACTGGTCTACCGCTCAAGCAGTATGTACTGGCTCTAATCTAGTACCTACTGACTTAGTAGGCAACTTTGGATGTACCCTAACTTTTGAGAGGAGAGGGAAAAAATGGACTTTTAATGTAAGTAAATATAAAGAGATTTCATTCTGAGTGATTTTGGAGCATTTCTATTGGTCCATTCATCATGAAACGTTCTCAGGATATAAAGAATCGCTGTCGTGTTTATATGATATAGAAACAGAAATTCACCAACTTGTCATTAGGGCCACTTAAGCACCAGCAGAGCAATGCATACAAATTTTGCAAATACCGCGACCCTAATAAGGTGCTCAGTGAGTGTACAAAACAAAGTATGTCACAGATCTTCATAACTTCTTTTACTTTAGTACTCTCACCACCTTCCAAACATCTGCATAAATAAACCACACTGTTTACTGCATTAATAAAAAGGACTCGTAGTATTTACAGTTGTAAACAAAATAATTAGAGATGGAAGGATCGATCTGCCATGTATTGGTATCGGACGATTTTTAATCAAAATTTTAAAAATCATTTGATCGAGAGCCGATCGATCAAATGAGCCCTCCGCCGAGCTCCCTGCAACTCCTATCTGAACCACTAGGTGGAAACACACACCCTTTCATTTTCAACAGACTGACTAAAGCAGCAACCTCACGAGAACAGGTTAAGCGTTCACCGCATGTGCAGAAAGAAAACATCATCCGTCTGACAGTTTGTTACCGTATGTGATTCAGACTCATCCAGGACAGTTTATAACATCTGTAAAATTAGTAACATCCGCGTCTCTCACTGGAACCAAGACATTTAACTACTAATCTGATACACACTTCAGAGACACCACACAGCTGAACACAGTGAGTATCAGTAAACAGCAGAGCTAGCACACACAGCTAACACAAAACAAACAACCCAGAACACCATACAGACCAGATCTGACCGGTACTAACAGAACAGCAGCAGAAACAGCCAGAGAGCTAAAGAACCACAGTCAGAGTGATTGAGTTTATAGTTCTAGATAAGCAGCTCTTCTCGGCTGTAGAAGACGTTCATTCTGCTGCTTAATGTTCCACCTGGATCCACGCTCTGCTGCTCCTAGTTTTTTCAGATGTGGATCTTCTGGAGCTGTATCAGCGGTTTACTCCCACATACACCAACTTCTAATTTAGTTACAAATATTATGCTGTTTCATATGAGCTCGTTAAAAATGGTAATAAACCAGTTTAGACCAGGTTTCATGACTTGCTTGTGCTAATAATATGTAGCCCTGCCATGTCATATAGCCCCGCCCTCGATCGGTATCGACTATCGGCCGATCGCACTGAAACGTGATCGGAATCGACCTCAAAAACGCTGATCGGTCCATCTCTAATATATTCACATATATATATATATATATATATATATATATATATATATATAAATATATATATATATATATATGTTTATGGCTGATCGCGTTAAAAACTGATCAGCGATCAGAATCGGCCTCAAAAACGCTGATCGGTTCATCTCTAAAAATAATAATATATAATACAACCTGCTGAGGTTGGGATTTGACTAAACTCACCTGTAGTAATGTTCTCATTTCCAAAGATGAGCTCTTCTGCCACCCGGCCACCCATGCTTACGTCCATCTGCGCCAGCAGCTGAGCTCTGGTTTCACTCCAGCGGTCATTCTCCGGCAGCATAGACACCTTTGAGGAACAATAACAGGTAAGGACACAGATTCCAAGACAAAGTAAACACGTCAGTGATTAGGTGTCGTTAAAGATAACGTAAAATAAGATAATCCATTATTAGTCCCACATTGGGGACATTCACAGTGTTACAGGAGCAAATGAGGCACTCAGTACCAACAACAAATAAATAAACAGTATATTTTATACAATATACATAATAAAAGTCAAAAACTCTGAAGATTATTTACAGATAATTGCACACTAACTCTTAATGGCACATGAGCAAATGGAAAAACATTGCACATTGTTATGCTACATTGAAAAACTCTATTGGTTTAAACAACGCAATTAATTAGAAATCTATTTAAATAAATATAAATACTTAGTGTCCTTACAGTATATGCAACTTACACATTTGTCTGGATCATAAAACCTGTTTGCAGCTTTAAAGTCAAACTGATTTATTAAGACGAGATCAGTGCACTAAAAAAAAAAAAACAGCAGTGAGTAACTTACATGACCTAGAGTGGGTCCTCTTGGCATAATGGTGGCCTTGTTGATGGGCATGGCATCTTTGGTGTAGTATGCAATGATAGCATGGCCAGACTCGTGGTAGGCTGTGATCACCTTGTTCTTTTTGTCTATCTCGGCACTCCGGCGTTCTGGGCCTGTATGGGAAACACGGAAAGAAACAAGAGAACATTTACCCGAGCTACAATTACCCAAGTCTTCATTGACTCGAGCTACAATGACCCAAGTCTTCATTGACTCGAGCTACAATGACCCAAGTCTTCACTGACCCGAGCTACAATGACCCAAGTCTTCATTGACCCGAGCTACAATGACCCAAGTCTTAACTGACCCGAGCTACAATGACCCAAGTCTTCATTGACCCGAGCTACAATGACCCAAGTCTTCATTTACCCGAGCTACAATGACCCAAGTCTTCATTGACCCGAGCTACAATGACCCAAGTCTTCATTTACCCGAGCTACAATGAACCAAATCTTAATTTACCCGAGCTACAATGAACCAAATCTTAATTTACCCGAGCTACAATGACCCAAGTCTTCGTTTGCCCGAGCTACAATTACCCAAGTCTTCGTTTGCCCGAGCTACAATTACCCAAGTCTTCGTTTACCCGAGCTACAATTACCCAAGTCTTCGTTTGCCCGAGCTACAATGACCCAAGTCTTCGTTTGCCCGAGCTACAATTACCCAAGTCTTCGTTTACCCGAGCTACAATTACCCAAGTCTTCGTTTGCCCGAGCTACAATGACCCAAGTCTTCGTTTGCCCGAGCTACAATTACCCAAGTCTTTGTTTGCCCGAGCTACAATGACCCAAGTCTTCATGACTCGAGCTACAATGACCCAAGTCTTCACTGACCCGAGCTACAATGACCCAAGTCTTCATTGACCCGAGCTACAATTACCCAAGTCTTTGTTTGCCCGAGCTACAATGACCCAAGTCTTCATGACTCGAGCTACAATGACCCAAGTCTTCACTGACCCGAGCTACAATGACCCAAGTCTTCATTGACCCGAGCTACAATGACCCAAGTCTTCATTGACCCGAGCTACAATGACCCAAGTCTTCATTGACCCGAGCTACAATGACCCAAGTCTTCATTGACCCGAGCTACAATGACCCAAGTCTTCATTTACCGGAGCTACAATGACCCAAGTCTTCATTTACCCGAGCTACAATGAACCAAATCTTAATTTACCCGAGCTACAATGACCCAAGTCTTCATTTACCCGAGCTACAATGACCCAAGTCTTCATTTACCCGAGCTACAATGACCCAAGTCTTCATTTACCCGAGCTACAATGACCCAAGTCTTCATTTACTCGAGCTACAATGACCCAAGTCTTCATTTACCCGAGCTACAATGAACCAAATCTTAATTTACCCGAGCTACAATGAACCAAATCTTAATTTACCCGAGCTACAATGACCCAAGTCTTCATTTACTCGAGCTACAATGACCCATATCTTCATTTACCCGAGCTACAATGACCCAAGTCTTCATTTACCCGAGCTACAATGACCCAAGTCTTCATTTACTCGAGCTACAATGACCCAAGTCTTCATTTACCCGAGCTACAATGACCCAAGTCTTCACTGACCCGAGCTACAATGACCCAAGTCTTCACTGACCCGAGCTACAATGACCCGAGCTACAATGACCCAAGTCTTCATTTACCCGAGCTACAATGACCCAAGTCTTCATTTACCCGAGCTACAATGACCCAAGTCTTCATTTACTCGAGCTACAATGACCCATATCTTCATTTACCCGAGCTACAATGACCCATATCTTCATTTACCCGAGCTACAATGACCCATATCTTCATTTACCTGGGATATAACTGATTAGCCAGGTCATTCTGCTGTCTATTTGTTGTGTACGAGACTAACGTAGCCAACAGGAAATCAGAAACCACCCAAATCTTTTCTATAACTACATCTGCAAAACCTCTCCGCTCAAACCGCATCCAGGTCATCATTCATTTCTCCAGACTTGTAAATGTGGTCACAGTACGACTCACTGTGAGCTATAAAAACCAAACCCCACAGAGGTCTGAATTTCTACATTCAGGGGGACTCACGGGTGAAATGATATGTTGTGTGACTAAATATTATATACCTAATCAGGCCCCGAACGGAAGCTGTGCACCATTGTTTTAAGCCTCAGAGAAGTGACACTCACCCATTAGGATCTTGTCCTTGGCAAACTCCAGCTCCTTCATGGTCACCATGTCCTTGTCATCGACAGCAGCTTTCAGGGCAGCCTGGTTTACCAGGTTCTCCAGGTCAGCTCCAGAGAACCCCACTGTTCCTCTGGCAATGATCTCAGCATCCACAGCTGCAGAGAGTCATGTTTTAAGATACTAGTGGAGGTTATACTACATGCTGTGACTAAATCAATCAATCATAATCATATTACTGTGAGATTATATCATATATACCTGGGTCTACTTTGATTTTCTTGAGGTACCACTTGAGGATCTCTGTACGTCCCTTCACGTCTGGTCTGGGAACAGTGACTTGCATATCAAACCGCCCCGGACGGATCAGAGCACTGGGAGAATTAGAGATATAAACATTATCATCATTGCCTGTGACGATCTATTGAACGTTCAGTAGAACTCCTGTGCACCTCAAGAAAACTCATGAAGATACATACTTATCCAAAGCTTCAGGGAAGTTTGTGGCCCCGATGATGATGACACCTTCGTTTGGTTTAAACCTGCAGAAGCAAAACACATTTGACCCAATTCAGGTCAACAGAACACGACAGTCCACTGTAAATGGTATCAGTTAAAAGCTCACCCGTCCATCTCAGCCAGAAGCTGGTTGATGGTCTGTCGAGAATAAGGGTGCATAGGTGACTCGATCCTCTTCCCGCCCACGCTGTCCAGCTCATCAATGAAGATCACACAAGGAGCATTACCTTTAGCTTCACCTGGTGACGGAAAATGGAGATTACAATAAGGTATGACATTAGCGGGTCACGAGTATCACTACACAGTCTACAGTGGAGTTGGACCAGACTAACACATGCCATCTCTGAATGGGGGGCTCTTCAAAAGAGCTGAGAGTAAATTGATTATTGTTCCTAGTATTGATACTCCATGTTATTATATAAACAAATAACTTGATAAGTGCATTTTCCAGGATCATCTCTGAGCAAGTTCTCTATCTATAATTATCTATCTGTTGTTAACATGCCTTAAACAGGAAAGTGGTTTCGTCATATATATATATATATATATATATATTTATATATATATATATATTATATATATATTATATATATATTAGAGTTTTAGGCACTATATTTAAAAGGCAATACGTAGTGCTTTTCCATACGTGTGTTTATTTAACTCTTTACAAGCTTCTCCTTGTGGAAACAACCCAGTATTATTATCAGTTCTCATCTAATACCTGCTTTGACTGCTTAGTACTTCATTAAGCTAAATCAAGATTTGCTGCTGAAGGAACTGAACACATTCATACAATGTCTGGGGCGTCCAGGAGAAATCTGGAACTACACTTTGTTCTTCAAACTGGAGCTCAAGATCTGATCTACTTCTCTCACAATAAGATATTCATGTTACTTTGTATTGTATGTATGATTAATTACATCTGTTCTAATCAGATCTGGTGTTTTTACTGGTGATCAGACACTTATCAATAAGATGAAGACTTTTAAACTATCAGCTTAGATGCCTTAGACTTATACACAGTGGTGTATGTCACAGCAATTTAAATAAGAGACTGTTTAGCTGTGTGAGTGCATACACTAGTTAGTATATAAAAGTACACAGTTCAGTCACATTATTATGACCACCAGCTAATATCCAGAGGAACCGCTGTGTGCAGTACAGACACCAGCTAGATGGTCTGGGAGGTCCTGGTAGGCTGTCACAGGTATCTGGAGCCATACTGACTGCAGTGCATCCCACAGCTGCTGGAGGGAACGTGGAGGAGGATCCAACACCACCATCCAGGTGGTCCCACAGATGCTCAACTGCGTTCAAGTCTGTGGAATCGGGGTCTAGGGTAGTACATGGAAGTCTCAGTCAGTTATTCCAACCAATGTGGGACATTACTAGTCGTGTGATGTGTCTCATTGTCTTGCTGGAAGATCCCATCCACCCCAGAGAAGACAATCAGCATGTATGGTGTACGTGATCTGCATGGATGGATTAAGACCCAAGTTGGTTGATAGTGTCTTCCACATGGATGGATGGGTCCAGAGAAAACATTCCTCAGACCGTAACACTGCCACCTAGGCACTGCCGCCGTCCCACGTTGAAAGTGGTCATAATAATGTGACTCGACTGTGTGTAACAACATCTTAGGTGCGAGGAGATCCGAGATGCTTACGGAAAAGGTTCCTGATCCGGCTAGCACCAACCCCAACAAACATCTCATCAAACTCTGACCCGGAGGCATAGTAGAAAGGCACATCAGCCTCCCCCGCCACGGCCCGTGCCAGCAGAGTTTTCCCAGTGCCTGGAGGTCCCACCAGCAAGATTCCTGAGCAGAAACATATGGCTTTAACAAGTAGCTACAAACTGCTGGCTAAATTCCTCCCTCCCCCCTCCTGCACGGGGGGCAGTCAGGCTGCTAATCCCACCGCCGCTATGTATGAAGTGCTCTACAATAATATACACCGGCTTACCTTTGGGCAGCTTGCCTCCCAGGGCTGTGAACTTCTGAGGGTTTCTGAGGAACTCCACTACTTCCTGCAGCTCGTTCTTGGCCTCCTCCACACCTTTGACGTGCTCGAACGTGACGTTTTTCATTTGGACGGGGTCCACCGCCGAGTCCAGGCCTGATGTGGTTCGGAATCGCACTGTCCGGAACGGTTAGATTACAGTTCACGCACCAAAGGCACACTGCACACACATATTCACTCTCTCTCTCACTCTCTCTCTCTCTCACTCTCTCTTTCACACTCAAACACAGAATCTCACAGAGCTTGCTGCTCACAGGGATTAGCATCAAACTGTGACATAAGGAGCATTTTTCCACTACACCAGAGCCTCCGGCGCCAGAAAACTGGAACCGGGCAGGCATGTTTCCATTAATCACTGGTTCAGCACTGAAGGGTCCGGTTTTATGGTTTTGGGTTTTGCTCAAGAGCGAAACAACAAGACCTTTAGTTCTCCAGAGTGTTCTTCTTTGTCTTAGTAAACACCAACACCAACAGGACCTTTAGTTCTCCAGAGTGTTCTTCTTTGTCTTAGTAAACACCAACACCAACAGGACCTTTAGTTCTCCAGAGTGTTCTTCTTTGTCTATGTTAACACTAGCACCAACACCAACAGGACCTTTAGTTCTCCAGAGTGTTCTTCTTTGTCTATGTTAACACTGGCACCAACAGGACCTTTAGTTCTCCAGAGTGTTCTTCTTTGTCTATGTTAATATCAACACCTACAGGACCTTTAGTTCTCCAGAATGTTCTTCTTTGTCTATGTTAACACTGGCACCAACAGGACCTTTAGTTCTCCAGAGTGTTCTCCTTTGTCTTAGTTAAAACCAACATCAACAGGACCTTTAGTTCTCCAGAGTGTTCTTCTTTGTCTTAGTAAACACCAACACCAACAGGACCTTTAGTTCTCCAGAGTGTTCTTCTTTGTCTATGTTAACACTAGCACCAACACCAACAGGACCTTTAGTTCTCCAGAGTGTTCTTCTTTGTCTATGTTAACACTAGCACCAACACCAACAGGACCTTTAGTTCTCCAGAGTGTTCTTCTTTGTCTATGTTAACACTGGCACCAACAGGACCTTTAGTTCTCCAGAGTGTTCTTCTTTGTCTATGTTAACACTGGCACCAACAGGACCTTTAGTTCTCCAGAGTGTTCTTCTTTGTCTATGTTAATATCAACACCTACAGGACCTTTAGTTCTCCAGAATGTTCTTCTTTGTCTATGTTAACACTGGCACCAACAGGACCTTTAGTTCTCCAGAGTGTTCTCCTTTGTCTTAGTTAAAACCAACATCAACAGGACCTTTAGTTCTCCAGAGTGTTCTTCTTTGTCTTAGTAAACACCAACACCAACAGGACCTTTAGTTCTCCAGAGTGTTCTTCTTTGTCTTTGCTAACACTGGCACCAACACCAACAGGACTTTCAGTTCTCCAGTGTTCTCCTTTGTCTTTGCTAACACCAACACCAACATCAACAGGACCTTTAGTTCTCCAGAGTGTTCTCCTTTGTCTTTGCTAACACCAACACCAACATCAACAGGACCTTTAGTTCTCCAGAGTGTTCTCCTTAGTCTTAGTTAACACCAATATCAACAGGACCTTTAGTTCTCCAGAAATGCAACTTTCTGCATTTTCACTGGTCAAGTTTGATAGACAGTTACAATATATATCCCCCAGTGAGCAAGCCAGACTTTGGCAAGGAAAAACTTCCTCAGACTGGAGGAAGAAACCTTGGGAGGAACCAAGACTCTCTAGGGGAGACCCGTCCTCCTCTGATCAAACAGTATTACAGATTAAGAAGCGAAATACCAAAAGAAAAGCAGAGAGAATCTCTGTTTGAAGTCTGGATGTTAAAAGTTTTAGAAACTACACTGGTAGAAGCCCAGGACTGTCTGGGTATAACTGGTTGAGCCTTTGGGCAATGCACTGCTGGGGACACTGTGTTGCTCTCAGACTGAGCATAGTTGGAGAATGAGAAATGGTCTTGTAGGACCACTGAAGTTCACAACAAACTGCTACAGCAGTGCATCTAAATAAGGACTTGTCATCTGCTACGTAGGCTCAGAGGAATACATCTAGTCAGCAATAGTTAACTGCCCTACATCGGCCTTTTCCATCACGTCAAAAAACAAAATCGTTAGTCTAAATATTCCCCAATTCTTCTGTGCTGAAATGGAACGATTACCCAGGCAGTGATTTCAGTATTGGAATACTAGCCCATTGAATGGATAAACACTTGAGTACCCGTACTCATCCCTCTCAGCGAGCACTATTACATCACTAATAAACAGAGCAGGATGATGCACCAAGATAGCTTGTTACTGTGTCAACTGCAATAATTATAATAAATAAAAAGCTATGCATGAAAGTACAACTATAGACAAATATTGTTTTCCATGTAATAAGAGAAAGTTGGTGGGAGCGCAAAAGTCATCAATTCATAACAGCCAACAAGTTAAGCTGTCTATAACCAGCAAGCACTGAATTAGATCCTTTAAAGTGGCATAAAATGACCAAAAAGACAAGTAACGTCTCCGAACACAGCTATTATTCTGGTTCCAGCTGACAGAGAAGGACTAAAACCAGATCCCTAAGGTCACCATTAAGTTCAATTCTTGTTTAAAGGTGTGGTGGAAAAATGCCCACGGATGCAAAAGAGTAAATAACTAAAACTTAAAAAAAAAATAACTTAAGTAACACTATTTATGTACATCAACAACAGTAACAGCTGTTATTTAAAAAAAAAAAACAAACATAAAGCATACACTGAAAAATAGGAAGTAAAGACCAGAACAAATGCCTTTACCCGACAGAAATGGTGTTTTCGACAGTCCATACAGTCCCACCAGCAACAGGACCAACAAGATCAGCCGCGTCCTCCTCAACGACTCTACAGAACAACAGACGTTCAACCAACAGGACCAGCGACAGCACCGTTCTCGGAGTCAGTAATCACAAGTACAGTAAAATCACTGTGGAGTTAAACCAGTGTCACCAGAACTTGAACCTGAAATCATGTTTTTCTTTTTTTCTTTTTTTAATGCGTGTGAAATTTGGTGTTATTGAAAATTTGACCTGCAAAACTTTTGGAAATTCAAATTCAGGTCATGGAATTTCAGGTAAAAAATAATTCAGTTTAAAAAAAATCAGGTTGTGAAATCCAGGTCGAGAAAATTCAGGGAAACATCCGGGGTGATGCAAACAAGCGCAGATGTAATCAAACTTGCATCTGACCAATAAAAAAACACCTCTAAGGTCATCAGGAGGGCCATCTTTATCACAGAGTGTGTGTATGTATATAGAAAATCTCTGATATGTAATTTTCTAAGTGGTGGTACAAAGTTGGGAAAAACATACAATCACTACATTTCCTCTCAGATCCTGATCTTTCCATTTCTCCCAGTAGTTTCTATCATCGCCAGAGCCACGCTGAAGACTGAATTTTCACAACCTGAATTTTTTGTAACTGAATTGTTTTTTTTACCTGAAATTCCAAGACCTGATTTTGAAATACCAAATTTTTGCAGGTCATATTTTCAATAACACCAAATTTCAGACACATTTTTTCCCCAAATGCATGATTTCAGGTTCAAGTTCTGGTGACACTGATTTAACTGATTTAATTCTCAAACTGCTTTCACACAGTACCTTGCGTTCTCTGACTAAGAGCCTGAGCTTTCAGGAAGCCCTCAGCAAAACCAGTCTTGAAAGCATCTTGATGGCCATCAGGAATGTTCTTGCTCTTCAAAAGCCTGTCTAAGGTCTCCACATCTTGCCCCTTGTCCCGCGTAAGGAATCCCTGTTAGGGCGAACACAGGTATAAAAATCAAACCAAAGCAAAAACTATTACTACTGCAAACCCTAGAAAGAAAAGGAGAGTCAAAGAAAAACGAGTTACAATGTGTTTTCACTAGAGATGGAAAGATCGATCCGCTATGTATCGGTATCGGCTGATTTTTAATCAAAATATGTGATTGGCTGATATTTCTCTAATTTAGCCGATCCCGAGAGCCGATCGATGGCGCTAAACAAATGAGCCTAATTTTTGTATTTCCAGCTAGTGTTTTGTTAAAACCTCCTCCAGCCAGCTCCCCGCAATTCTTATCTAAACCACTAGGTGGAAACACATACCCTTTCATTTTCCACAGACTGACTAAAGCAGCGCCTCGCGAGAACAGTTTACCTTTGCGTTGCGTCCGTCTGGCAGCTTGTTGCCGTATGTGACACAGACTCATCCAGAGCGTTTTTAAAATCTGTGTTTTTAAAATTAACCGTGTCTCGTGGAGGAATCAAGACAAAGACATTTAACACACTAATCTGATACAGTTTTTAGAGTACGAACAGAACAGCAGCAGCAATTCAATATTCTACATTTAATGATTACAGATTTAGTTTAAAATAACAGAGTCTGAGTTTAATGACTGCAGTTACTGCATTTATTTAATTAACTTTTTTTGTTTTAAATTAAGGGTGTAAATGTAATGATTACAGTATTTGGGGATATTTGTTTGACGTACTTTGTTTATTTACTGTTAATTTAGTTTAAAATATTATACTGTTTCACACGAGCTTGTTAAAAATGGTAATAAACCAGTTTAGACCATGTTTCATGACTTGCTTGCGCTAATAACTACATGTAGCCCTGCCGTGGCTTATAGTCCTGCCCTCGATCGGTATCAGCTATCGGTCGATCGCGTTGAAAGGAGATTGGTGATCGGAATCGGCCTCAAAAACGCTGATCCATCCATCTCTAGATTTTATGTTATCTTCCTCCTTCAGCACGCAAGTGGAGCTTCTTATATCTTCTCAAAAGTCCATGCATGATCACAGCCTGTTTTTAAAATGTTTACTGAACGTTCAACGACGTTTCTGGCTTTAAAGTGTTCAAACTTTTGAATGCATTGTAGGCATCAATTTTATGTTGACAACACTTTAAAAAGGTCAAATAATTTAGTTGATACAATAAAAAACTCTGTTCCTAGAAGTAAACTCAGGTGAAAGAGAGTCTGTGGGCTGTCTGTGTACCTCTCAATATCAGAGTCTCTGCATCTTCTTTTAAGAAACGTCTAAAGATCCACTTTTATTTTCTAGCTTTGAGTGGTGATCATAAATTGTGTGTTTATGTGTGAGTGTGTGTGCATTTTAATTTCTTTAATTATGTTTTGTTTATGAACTGTGAGGCTCTTTAACACATACTACTCATATAAAGAGATCTTGTCTCTGTACTGTTTTCATTTTAAGCTGCTATATGTGATATTTGAGACCTCTCTGGTGGAAAATTGGTAAAAAGTTCACTAAATGATGATAACTGGTATAAATATTAAAGCCATCAGCATCAACAGTGTCTGAACTAGAAGTAATACAAGACTACAGTCCAGCCGTACCTTCATAAAAGATGGAGTGAATGTATCAGTGTCCACTGAGCGGTCGATCCCCCCCTGGAGGCGCCTTGTTTTGGACTTTAAGGTTTTAAATCCTCGACTTTGGACCCAAACTACAAAACACAAAGTAGAAAACTTGTTAAAACCATTGTTCACATCACTGCACTGGTGTGTTTACATAATGGTTTTGTTGGTTGAACATAAAGTGAGTGAAAATTGCTAAGATAAGTTTTACCTGGCCAGAACTTTAAATCTGTACACACTGTCTGGAGAGGCGAAGGGCTCTGTCTGCAGAACACAGGTGAAATCCCGCCCGTCCTCGCACCTGAGAAACCTGAGAGAGCAGAGAAAAGAAGATCACAATCAATCACAGTTTCAAATCGTAGTGAGCAGCTCAAACCTAACCAGCAGAAAGCAGTCCATCGAGGAAACAAGCTGGATTCTAACTCAGAGGGGTTTCTAGCCTCATAGTTCATATATATATATATATATATATATATATATACATACATACACACACACACACACACACACACACACATACATACATATGTGAATATATTAGAGTTGGACCGATCAGTGTTTTTGAGGCCGATTCTGATAGCCGATACCGATCGAGGGCGGGGCTATATGCCACAGCAGGACTACATGTAGTTATTAGCGCAAGCAGGTCATGAAACATGGTCTAAACTGGTTTACTACCATTTATAACGAGCTCATATGAAACAGTATAATATATTAACTAAATTAGAAGTTGGTCTATGTGGGAGTAAACCGCTTATACAGCTCCGGAAGATCCACATCTGAAAAGTATCTCTACTAGGAACAGCAGAGCGTGAATCCAGGTGGAACATTAAGCAGCAGAATGAACATCTTCTACAGCCGAGAAGATCTGCTTATCTAGAACTATAAACTCAATCACTCTGGCTGTGGTTCTTTAGCTCTCTGGCTGTTTCTGCTGCTGTTCTGTTTGTACTGGTCAGATCTGGTCTGTAGGTGTTCTGGGTTGTTTGTTTTGTGTTAGCTGTGTGTTCTAGCTCTGCTGTGAGAGACACTGATTTACTAATTTTATAGATGTTATAAACTGTCCTGGATGAGTCTGAATCACATACGGTAACAAACTGTCAGATGGATGAGGTTTTCTTTCTGCACATGCGGTGAACGCTTAAACTGTTCTCGTGAGGCCTCTGCTTTAGTCAGTCTGTGGAAAATGAAAGGGTGTGTATTTCCACCTAGTGGTTCAGATAGGAATTGCAGAGAGCTGGTTGGAGGGCTCCTCTTCCTGGACAAAATCCTAGCTGGAAATACAGAAATTAGGCTCATTTGTTTAACGGCATCGATCAGCTCTCGAGATCGGCTAAACTGGAGAAACATCACATATTTTGATTAAAAATCGGCCAATAGCGATACATAGCCGATTGATCCTTCCATCTATATCTATATATCTATCTATCTATCTATCTATCTATCTATCTATCTATCTATCTATATTTACTTACTGTATTTGCTTTCTCTCTCTTCCATTCAACATCAACTTACTAAAACAGAGATCTTGTTATTGTGTGGTTTCCATTTAAAGCTGTTCTATGTAACATTTGGGGATTTGGGGACCCCTTTGGTGGAAATGTGTAACTGCACTCCACATACACAATAACAACTGGATGAATCAAAAAATGAAATAAGATCGAGACAGGACGTGTTTTCTGAAGGTGTAAATGAATTATGTACCATTGTTATATTAATTTTAAGACCATTTGGGACTGAAACACTGAGCTGGACCATCTTTTTGAGCCTGTGTATGTAACATTAACAGTTAAAAATGCACGACGTGGCCAGAAAAATTCTAAATTTGATGCTTGTCTTATTTTTTCTGACTCAGTAATGATTTTATTTATATTTTAACAAACAATCTTGCAATTTGCAGCTTTAAATAAGGTTAAACACTGATTCAAAGGTCAGTGCTTTCTGGGGTATTTACATTTTCCCAGCTTTTTTGGAACTGGGGTTGTAGTTTGTGTCTACAGTGTTGATGTCTTCACTTTGTGGTGAAACCTGAACTGTGTACAAAACAACTGTCTCAATGAAAGTTCAATGTACGTTAAATCTAAACACAGTGAGTTTCAGTGTGTCTGTGTCTCCTCACCATATTTGTTGTGAAAAAAGGAGTCAGTGGAAAGGTAGGAGGTCTTCCAGGAGTTTGACTCGGATCTAGGAGGCAGTGATGACACCTCCTGCGTCACATACGGCAACAGCTTGTCCACAAGCTCATCCAGCTGACCCACTCCCAGATCGGTCAGTCCAAGGTCCCTGAGGTTCCATGAGGGCTGCAAGATGTACAAACAGGGGGGAGTGTCAGAAATAACACAGCTTCAAATTGCTTTAAAAGCTAGAGCTCTGAGTTCACAGGACTGGTCCCACCACAGTATCTTGTAGAGCAGGACACAATTAACAAACAGTCAATATAAAATCACAATAATTAATAATATTATTTTATTTATAGAGCCCTTTTTTATACCTGTGGCAGCTCAAAGTGCTTTACAGACTTAATAAACCAGTGACAAAGTTCAGCTTTATAGCTACTGAGCTACTGAAAGTTTTAATGAAGCTCTGAGTTACAGAGAGTCGTTTATTAACTGTGTAGTTAAAGTGACTCTGAGCTGGACTGTCTAATAGAAGCTGAACTGAGCTCCACAGTTTAGAAGCAGAGGAGCTGAAAGAGTCTCTCCAGGTTCTCTGTATGTTACTGAAGGTGTTTCTACAGAAGGTCAGTATCTGCAGATCTAAGATCAGCAGCTGGAACTTAAACAGAGACATCAACTCTGACCATTACAGCGATCAACTCTGACCATTACAGCCATCAACTCTGACCATTACAGCCATCAACTCTGACCATTACAGCCATCAACTCTGACCATTACAGCCATCAACTCTGACCATTACAGCCATCAACTCTGACCATTACAGTGATCAACTCTGACCATTACAGCGACCAACTCTGACCATTACAGCGATCAACTCTGATCATTACAGCAACCATCTCTGACCATTACAGCCATCATCTCTGACCATTACAGCCATCAACTCTGACCATTACAGCCATCAACTCTGACCATTACAGCCATCAACTCTGACCATTACAGCGACCAACTCTGACCATTACAGCGACCAACTCTGACCATGGCAGCGACCAACTCTGACCATGGCAGCGACCAACTCTGACCACTACAGCGACCAACTCTGACCATTACAGCGACCAACTCTGACCACTACAGCGACCAACTCTGACCACTACAGCGACCAACTCTGACCACTACAGCGACCAACTCTGACCATTACAGCGACCAACTCTGACCATTACAGCGATCAATTTTATTACATTGATCAACTCTGACCATTAGTATTCAATTCTGACCACTGCAGCGATCAAACCTGACCATTACAGCGACCAACTCTGACCATTACAGCGATCAACTCTGACCATTACAGCGATCAACTCTGACCACTACAGCGACCAACTCTGACCACTACAGCGACCAACTCTGACCACTACAGCGACCAACTCTGACCACTACAGCGATCAATTTTATTACATTGATCAACTCTGACCATTAGTATTCAATTCTGACAACTGCAGCGACCAACTCTGACCATTACAGCGATCAACTCTGACCATTACAGCGACCAACTCTGACCATTACAGCGATCAACTCTGACCATTACAGCGACCAACTCTGACCATGGCAGCGACCAACTCTGACCATGGCAGCGACCAACTCTGACCATGGCAGCGACCAACTCTGACCATGGCAGCGACCAACTCTGACCATTACAGCGACCAACTCTGACCATTACAGCGACCAACTCTGACCATTACAGCGACCAACTCTGACCATTACAGCGATCAACTCTGACCATTACAGCGATCAACTCTGACCACTACAGCGACCAACTCCGACCATTAGTATTAAACACTGACCATTAGTGTTGAACACTGACCATTAGTGTTAAACTCATCGATCGATCATCGATCAACTCTGCTGTAAAAAACACACAAAGGTGACTTTACATGCGGAATAAATCAGAGCTCGGAGTCTAAGATCCCACCCAGGTAACGTACTTCAGGTGTGATATTAGTAGCTAAAGAACTGAACTCGTCATAACACAGTTTTCTCTGATTTGAGTCTTAATATAAACTTATCTTAGGTATGAATTTTACTTGTTTAGTGTCACTCCTTTAATATATATCCATCCATTTGTCCATTTATCTGATTCTGATTTACTCGAAACACATTAAACAATACTAATTAATATTTACCGCAATAAGGAGACAAAACAGATGGAAGTGGTGCCATCTTTAAATCTTAAAATGAAAGAGGAGAGCGGCCACCCCCTCCCCCCACAGTAGGATCACCAGATAGTTACAGATATGTTATTTATGATCATATATCATCGAAAAACAAGTACCTCGAAAACCGCAAGTCAAAAACATACAGTACTTTTAATGCACGTCAGTGGAACCTGAATGACTTCCAAGCGATTCTGTAGCATTTCCATTGGTCCATTCATCACGAATTCTTTACACACGGTAAAGAACAGCCATCGCGATCAAACGATATAGAAAAATGAACAGAGACAAAAATAGAGACTCTCTGGACAGTGACTATATGACCTTGAAGAAATTGGCGGAAAGTATAAAGTAAAGAATATCCAATTTTAAAACGATGTGTTTCTCAAGTGACAAAAACAAACAAACAAACAAATACACTTAAAATAAATAAATAAATAAAATAAGCATGTACGGACCACTGCTGTTGCTTAGTAACCAGCTGCCAGCAGAACGATATGTATGGTATGGTGAAAAACATGCTGTTGCTATATGCAAGAGCACAGACAAGGCCACAGCACACCCAACACACACTCAGGACCAGATACAAACAAATTCATTAGTTCCCGAACTCAGTGCTCTGTCAGTAACAGCCGTACAGAACACTAACCACACGTTTCTCACCTCTGTGACGTGAGGATCTTGATCTTGAGCGTTCTCTCTGTGCTGAGGTTTGACTGAGCTGCTGCAGGACACCGAGCCCTTCAGTGAGTGCAGGGCATTGATGAGGTGACTCAGTGGGACTGTTACCTGTGAATGGAGAGGACATTAACCAGCGTGGAGATTAAGAAACAGCCATAACCCTAAAACCACCTTCACTCACTGTCCACTGACCATATAGGAGCTACTCCTACAGACTGTAGTTCATCTGATTCTCTGTATACTTTATTACTCTGTTCTTTAATGATCAGGACCCCCACAGGACCACCACAGAGCAGGTACTATTAGGGAGGTGGGTCATTCTCAGCACTGCAGTGACACTGACATGGTGCTGGTGTGAGTGGATCAGACACAGCAGTGTCACTGCTGGACTGAGAATCGTCCACCAACCAAAACTATCCAGACAGCAGTGTCCTGTGGGCGGCGTCCTGTGTCCACTGATGAAGAACTAGAGGAACACAAACTGTGCAGCAGCAGATGAGCTACTGTCTCTGACTTTACATCTACAAGGTGGACCAGCAAGTAGTAGGAGTGTCTAATAGAGTGGACAGTGAGTGGACACAGTGTTTAAACAGCCAGACTTACTTCCAAATAATTTTAGAAGTCATTACTTTCGGTCCATTAATTGTAAAAAAAAATGAAAAGGACAGCAGATGCTGTGCAAAAGTTTGGGGACATTATTACATTCAAAAAGCTATTTATTCCAGACAGGAATCTTTTATTTACTCAGTAAACACTTTATTATTAAATATTAAACAGAATTAATAGAGTAAGTAGAGCTTTTACATACGTCAGTGTGTTTATTTAACCCTTTCCAAGCTTCTCCTTCTATAAACAACCCAGTATTATTTACAGTTCTCATCTAATACCTGCTTTGACTGCTCAGTACTTCATTAAGCTAAATCAAGATTGCTGCTGAAGGAACTGATATACATATACATGAAATACATTCATACAATGTCTGGGGTGTCCAGGAGAAATCTGGAACCTAACTTTGTTCTTCAAACTGGATCAAGATCTGATCTACTTCTCTCACAATAAGATATTCATGTTACTTTGTATTGTATGTATGATTAATTACATCTGTTCTAATCAGATCTGGTGTTCTTACTGGTGAACATACACTTATTGATAAGATAAAGGCTTTTAGGTTAGGTGCCTCAGACTTCTGCATAGTAGTGTAGATTTAAATTATGTCAGAAACTGAAACCTGAAGCTTTTGTTGAAATCACAGCAGTGATTTATGAGTATGTATGTATCATTTACAATAACATTCACTGCGAATACAGAGGTCAGCTGCCAACTTTGCTCCCTAATTACCTAATTTAGACTTTAAACTGATGTATTTTAATGCTTGAGCACCAGTGAAAGGCTGTTTATGCCTCTTGGAGGAGGTAAAGTTAATAAAAACGTACCTAGTACCTTGACTTTGTTTAATTATTCACATTTGATTCGCCCCCCATGAACTTGACTCTTACCAAATGTATTCGTTTTGCAAGTATAAATGAATTATTTCGCTTGCAACTGTAAATATGTCATTATAATAACAAGAAACGAGCTAAAATAACAATATATACACCTATAATGTAAGACAGTAAACATGAAATAACGATATCATAATAACGTAAACAGTTTTAAGAGATTTAAAGCTTTTATTAGCTACACAGCAGCAACGTTGTTTGGCTATTATGTTAGTGACCACCTCAGAAATGAACTAATTAGGCAGGTAATTTGTGTAATTATAGATATTAAACTCGATTTATTTACATATTTACTTATATCTGCGTTAGCATTAGCGTTAGCATTATAAACAAGTTAGGAAAACAGCTGGCTAGCTGAAGTTAGCTCCTCTTCTAAACTGCTCCAGGGAGGTAAAGACGTTACCTGGGGCTGAACGGTGGAGGAAAGAGAAAACATTTCCGATTAAACGACGAAAAACTGCAACCAGGACATTAAATATTTGCTCGGAAATTAGTTTAAATGAACTGTGTCCTCAGCGCCGCTAATCCAAACCCGCTAGCAGTAGCAGCGGCCCGGACAGAGTAGCGCTCCGGCTCCCGCAGCAGCGACACCTAGCGGAGCACTTCCACCTCCACTCCGCAGCCCTCCCGTGTTATTGAGCGTAAAGGGGCACTCCGGCCAAATTTTAAAATAGAACCAATAAAAAGATCTGTTGGAAACATGCTGCAGTAGTCTGAAGAGTAAGGTTTATCTGGTACGGGGCAGCTCCACTGCTGTAGAACACCCTGCAAAAGGTGGGTATGACAAAAGATGCCTTAGGAGAGCCAGCAGTACCACCACAGACCCCACACACACCTCTCTCTCTCTCTCTCTCTCTCTCTCTCTCTCTCTCTCTCTGTATATATATATATATATATATATATATATATATATATATATATATATATATATATATATATATATATATATATATATATGACATGCAATAAGTAGAAAAGAAATGAGGCCCATATTTACTTATTACAAACGTCCCCAGTAACAACACAACATGGGCATTTGTATTTTCATTGGCTCCAGCAGCACTGCTGTGTCTGATCTACTCACACCAGCACAACACATACGTCAGTGTCATTGGAGTGCTGATAATGATCCACCTCACTAATAATGCCTGCTCTGGGGTGGTCCTGACTATTAAAACAGAGGGACTATTAAAATACAGAGAATCAGATGAACTACAGTCTGTAGGTGTAGCTCCTGCAGTGGAGCTGATGTAATGGACAATGTGTGCAGGTAGAAGGAGGTGGTTTTAATGTTATGGCTGATCTGAGAACACCTTTTAAGAGCTAGCAGTATTGTCTATTATTATTATTATTATTATTATTATTATTATTATTATTAGTATTATTAGTATTATTACTATTAAAGGACTCCCTGTTTCCCTGTTGTATTATTTCTCTCTATATTAGTTTTTTCTGTGTCAGAGAATTTAGTTTTTCTTCTATTAAAAGCCTCTGATAGTCTAATTGTCTGATAGTCGGATACTCTGATAGTCTAATTGTCTGATATTCTGATACTCTGATAGTCTAATTGTCTGATAGTCGGATACTCTGATAGTCTAATTGTCTGATATTCTGATACTCTGATAGTCTAATTGTCTGATATTCTGATACTCTGATAGTCTAATTGTCTGATATTCTGATACTCTGATAGTCTAATTGTCTGATATTCTGATACTCTGATAGTCTAATTGTCTGATAGTCGGATACTCTGATAGTCTAATTGTCTGATATTCTGATACTCTGATAGTCTAATTGTCTTATAGTCTGAATACTCTGATAGTCTAATTGTCTGATAGTCTGATACTCTGATAGTCTAATTGTTTGATATTCTGATACTCTGATAGTCTAATTGTCTGATATTCTGATACTCTGATAGTCTAATTGTCTGATATTCTGATACTCTAATAGTCTAATTGTCTGATAGTCTGATGTTCTGATAGTTTAATTGTCTGATAGTCTGATACTCTGATAGTCTAATTGTCTGATATTCTGATACTCTGATAGTCTAATTGTCTGATAGTCTGATACTTTGATAGTTTAATTGTCTGATTGTCGGATACTCTGATAGTCTAATTGTCTGATATTCTGATACTCTGATAGTCTAATTGTCTTATAGTCTGAATACTCTGATAGTCTAATTGTCTGATAGTCTGATACTCTGATAGTCTAATTGTCTGATAGTCTGATACTCTGATAGTCTAATTGTTTGATATTCTGATACTCTGATAGTCTAATTGTCTGATAGTCTGATACTCTGATAGTCTAATTGTTTGATATTCTGATACTCTGATAGTCTAATTGTCTGATATTCTGATACTCTGATAGTCTAATTGTCTGATATTCTGATACTCTGATAGTCTAATTGTTTGATATTCTGATACTCTGATAGTCTAATTGTCTGATATTCTAATACTCTGATAGTCTAATTGTCTTATAGCCTGAATACTCTGATAGTCTAATTGTCTGATACTCTGATAGTCTAATTGTCTGATATTCTGATACTCTGATAGTCTAATTGTCTGATATTCTGATACTCTAATAGTCTAATTGTCTGATAGTCTGATACTCTGATAGTCTAATTGTCTGATATTCTGATACTCTGATAGTCTAATTGTCTTATAGTCTGAATACTCTGATAGTCTAATTGTCTGATAGTCTGATATTCTGATACTCTGATAGTCTAATTGTCTGATATTCTGATACTCTGATAGTCTAATTGTCTGATATTCTGATAGTCTAATTGTCTGATAGTCTGATGGTCTAATTGTCTGATATTCTGATACTCTGATAGTCTAATTGTCTGATACTCTGACAGTCTGATAGTCTAATTGTCTGATACTCTGATAGTCTAATTGTCTGATACTCTGATAGTCTGATAGTCTAATAGTCTAATAGTCTAATAGTCTAATAGTCTAATTGTCTGATAGTCTGGTACTCTGAATACTCTGATAGTCTGATAGTCTAATTGTCTTATAGTCAAATACTCTGATACTCTGATACTCTGATAGTCTGATAGTCTGATAGTCTAATTGTCTGATAGTCTGATACTCTGATAGTCTAATTGTCTGATAGTCTAATTGTCTGATACTCTGAATACTCTGATAGTCTGATAGTCTAATAGTCTTATAGTCAAATACTCTGATACTCTGATACTCTGATAGTCTGATACTCTGATAGTCTAATTGTCTGATACTCTGATAGTCTGATACTCTGATAGTCTAATTGTCTGATAGTCTGATACTCTGATACTCTGATAGTCTGATACTCTGATAGTCTAATTGTCTGATACTCTGATAGTCTAATTGTCTGATAGTCTGATAGTCTGATACTCTGATAGTCTAATTGTCTGATAGTCTGATACTCTGATAGTCTAATTGTCTGATAGTCTGATAGTCTGATACTCTGATACTCTGGTACTGGCTGTTAATGGCGCGGTCCCTTTAAATTCCGCGGTGACGTCACGCCCTCGTTCTCAGCGCCTCCTGTCAGTTTCACTCATGGCGCCTCGCGCTGCGTGACTCGCGAGCCGTTCGGCGCTGAGCGGCGCTCCGGTTCGGCTCGGTCTCGGGTTCGGCGGCGGGGAGCGGGAGGTGAGTGCACCCGCGAGCGGGACAGAGTCCTCCGGTCTGGCGAGGAGAAACACGGAGCGCGCGCGCACTAATGCACGGGCTCAGCGGAGACGTGGCCCCGCTGTTTACACACACATGCATGCATGCACGCGCGTGCACACACCCGTCGTGGAATTAATTTATTCATATATTTATTTATTTATTTATTTATTCCGGCAGAAAGATTAAAAAATGACTTAGTACATCAAAGAAAAATCTCTTTTATTTATTTTTACTTTAATTAGTAGTTTCAACATAGTAAGTCTTTTATTTCAAGATGAAGATTTTAAAATTTTGACCTGTTTTCTTGGAATTTTGATTCATTATCTTAAAAAATGGACTTTAATATTTGAGTTATCTGAACAAAACCCTTAAAATTCTAAAAAATGATATACTTTCTTAATATGTAGGCCAATGTTTTTTAACATCCGAGCTAATTTTTTAAGACTTTCAGTTAAAATTCTGGAAAAATGATAATTACTTAAATAATTCGTACTTTAGTAATTCATTATTTATTTTAGGGACCAAAATAGGTTTGAAGTATTTCAGCGTAGAGAAGTCTGAAGATACAAGTAAACAGTATTGTATGTGAACAGCAGTACAGTGAATGTAAACAGTATTGTATATAAACAGTATTGTATGTAAACAGCAGTACAGTGAATGTAAACAGTATTGTATGTAAACAGTATTGTATGTAAACAGTATTGTATGTAAACAGCAGTACAGTGAATGTAAACAGTGTTGTATGTAAACAGCAGTACAGTGAATGTAAACAGTATTGTATGTAAACAGCAGTACAGTGAATGTAAACAGTATTGTATGTAAACAGCAGTACAGTGAGTGTAAACAGTATTGTATGTAAACAGCAGTACAGTGAGTGTAAACAGTATTGTATGTAAACAGTATTGTATGTAAACAATAGTACAGTGAGTTAAACAGTATTGTATGTAAACAGCAGTACAGTGAATGTAAACAGTATTGTATGTAAACAGCAGTACAGTGAGTGTAAACAGTATTGTATGTAAACAGCAGTACAGTGAGTGTAAACAGTATTGTTTGTAAACAGCAGTACAGTGAGTGTAAACAGTATTGTATGTAAACAGCAGTACAGTGAGTTTAAACAGTATTGTATGTAAACAGCAGTACAGTGAGTGTAAACAGTATTGTATGTAAACAGTATTGTATGTAAACAGCAGTACAGTGAGTGTAAACAGTATTGTTTGTAAACAGCAGTACAGTGAATGTAAACAGTATTGTATGTAAACAGCAGTACAGTGAGTTTAAACAGTATTGTATGTAAACAGCAGTACAGTGAATGTAAACAGTATTGTATGTAAACAGCAGTACAGTGAGTGTAAACAGTATTGTATGTAAACAGCAGTACAGTGAGTGTAAACAGTATTGTATGTAAACAGCAGTACAGTGAGTGTAAACAGTATTGTTTGTAAACAGCAGTACAGTGAGTGTAAACAGTATTGTATGTAAACAGCAGTACAGTGAGTGTAAACAGTATTGTATGTAAACAGCAGTACAGTGAGTGTAAACAGTATTGTATGTAAACAGTATTGTATGTGAACAGCGGTACAGTGAGTGTAAACAGTATTGTATGTAAACAGCAGTACAGTGAATGTAAACAGTATTGTATGTAAACAGCAGTACAGTGAGTGTAAACAGTATTGTATGTAAACAGCAGTACAGTGAGTGTAAACAGTATTGTATGTAAACAGTATTGTATGTGAACAGCAGTACAGTGAGTGTAAACAGTATTGTATGTAAACAGCAGTACAGTGAGTGTAAACAGTATTGTATGTAAACAGTATTGTATGTGAACAGCGGTACAGTGAGTGTAAACAGTATTGTATGTGAACAGCAGTACAGTGAGTGTAAACAGTATTGTATGTAAACAGCAGTACAGTGAGTGTAAACAGTATTGTATGTGAACAGCAGTACAGTGAGTGTAAACAGTATTGTATGTAAACAGTATTGTATGTGAACAGCGGTACAGTGAGTGTAAACAGTATTGTATGTAAACAGCAGTACAGTGAGTGTAAACAGTATTGTATGTGAACAGCGGTACAGTGAGTGTAAACAGTATTGTATGTAAACAGCAGTACAGTGAGTGTAAACAGTATTGTATGTGAACAGCAGTACAGTGAGTGTAAACAGTATTGTATGTAAACAGTATTGTATGTGAACAGCGGTACAGTGAGTGTAAACAGTATTGTATGTGAACAGCGGTACAGTGAGTGTAAACAGTATTGTATGTGAACAGCGGTACAGTGAGTGTAAACAGTATTGTATGTGAACAGCAGTACAGTGAGTGTAAACAGTATTGTATGTGAACAGCAGTACAGTGAATGTAAACAGTATTGTATATAAACAGTATTGTATGTAAACAGCAGTACAGTGAATGTAAACAGTATTGTATGTAAACAGTATTGTATGTAAACAGTATTGTATGTAAACAGCAGTACAGTGAATGTAAACAGTGTTGTATGTAAACAGCAGTACAGTGAATGTAAACAGTATTGTATGTAAACAGCAGTACAGTGAATGTAAACAGTATTGTATGTAAACAGCAGTACAGTGAGTGTAAACAGTATTGTATGTAAACAGCAGTACAGTGAGTGTAAACAGTATTGTATGTAAACAGTATTGTATGTAAACAATAGTACAGTGAGTTTAAACAGTATTGTATGTAAACAGCAGTACAGTGAATGTAAACAGTATTGTATGTAAACAGCAGTACAGTGAGTGTAAACAGTATTGTATGTAAACAGCAGTACAGTGAGTGTAAACAGTATTGTATGTAAACAGCAGTACAGTGAATGTAAACAGTATTGTATGTAAACAGCAGTACAGTGAGTGTAAACAGTATTGTTTGTAAACAGCAGTACAGTGAGTGTAAACAGTATTGTATGTAAACAGCAGTACAGTGAGTTTAAACAGTATTGTATGTAAACAGCAGTAAAGTGAATGTAAACAGTATTGGATGTAAACAGCACTACAGTGAGTGTAACAGTATTGTATGTAAACAGCAGTACAGTGAATGTAAACGGTATCATATGTAAACAGCAGTACAGTGAGTTTAACAGTATCGTATGTAAACAGCAGTACAATGAATGTAAACGGTATTGTATTTAAAAAGCAGTACAGTGAGTGTAAACAGTATTGGATGTAAACAGCAGTACAGTGAGTGTAACAGTATTGTATGCAAACAGCAGTACAGTGAATGTAAAAAGTATTGTATGTAAACAGCAGTACAGTGAGTGTAACAGTATTGTATGTAAACAGCAGTACAGTGAGTGTAAACAGTATTGTATGTAAAACAGCAGTACAGTGAGTGTAAACAGTATTGTATGTAAACAGTATTGTATGTGAACAGCGGTACAGTGAGTGTAAACAGTATTGTATGTAAACAGCAGTACAGTGAATGTAAACAGTATTGTATGTAACACAGCAGTACAGTGAGTGTAAACAGTATTGTATGTAAACAGCAGTACAGTGAGTGTAAACAGTATTGTATGTAAACAGTATTGTATGTGAACAGCAGTACAGTGAGTGTAAACAGTATTGTATGTAAACAGCAGTACAGTGAGTGTAAACAGTATTGTATGTAAACAGTATTGTATGTGAACAGCGGTACAGTGAATGTAAACAGTGTTGTATGTAAACAGCAGTACAGTGAATGTAAACAGTATTGTATGTAAACAGCAGTACAGTGAATGTAAACAGTATTGTATGTAAACAGCAGTACAGTGAGTGTAAACAGTATTGTATGTAAACAGCAGTACAGTGAGTGTAAACAGTATTGTATGTAAACAGTATTGTATGTGAACAGCAGTACAGTGAGTGTAAACAGTATTGTATGTAAACAGCAGTACAGTGAGTGTAAACAGTATTGTATGTAAACAGTATTGTATGTGAACAGCAGTACAGTGAGTGTAAACAGTATTGTATGTAAACAGCAGTACAGTGAGTGTAAACAGTATTGTATGTGAACAGCAGTACAGTGAGTGTAAACAGTATTGTATGTAAACAGTATTGTATGTGAACAGCGGTACAGTGAGTGTAAACAGTATTGTATGTAAACAGCAGTACAGTGAGTGTAAACAGTATTGTATGTGAACAGCGGTACAGTGAGTGTAAACAGTATTGTATGTAAACAGCAGTACAGTGAGTGTAAACAGTATTGTATGTGAACAGCAGTACAGTGAGTGTAAACAGTATTGTATGTAAACAGTATTGTATGTGAACAGCGGTACAGTGAGTGTAAACAGTATTGTATGTGAACAGCGGTACAGTGAATGTAAACAGTATTGTATGTGAACAGCAGTACAGTGAGTGTAAACAGTATTGTATGTGAACAGCAGTACAGTGAGTGTAACAGTATTGTATGTGAACAGCAGTACAGTGAATGTAAACAGTATTGCATGTAAACAGCAGTACAGTGAATGTAAACAGTATTGTATGTGAACAGCAGTACAGTGAGTGTAAACAGTATTGTATGTAAACAGCAGTACAGTGAGTGTAAACAGTATTGTATGTAAACAGCAGTACAGTGAGTGTAAACAGTATTGTATGTGAACAGCAGTACAGTGAGTGTAAACAGTATTGTATGTAAACAGTATTGTATGTAAACAGCAGTACAGTGAGTGTAAACAGTATTGTATGTAAACAGTATTGTATGTAAACAGCAGTACAGTGAGTGTAAACAGTATTGTATGTAAACAGCAGTACAGTGAGTGTAAACAGTATTGTATGTAAACAGCAGTACAGTGAGTGTAAGGTGTAGTTGAAACCAGACCAGTTGGTGTCTGATTTGGTGGCGCAGTTACAATTACCGCACCATTTAAGGTGGAACGGAGAGTTCGAATTCAGCCACGTCTTCAGGTTTATGCTCAATAACAGGTCCCCTCAGAGGACAGTCGGAAAGTAACTGCTCCACCATTTAAGGTGGATCAGCGAATTTGAATAAGAAGCTAACTCCAGAAAGAAGGAAGCTGGGCTTTTCCAGCAAACTGTTAGCAAGTCTGGGTTTAACGGTAACCCTCATTTGAGGCTTGAGTAACAAGTAACTGTAATTCATTTCAGTCAACCTTTATTTGAAATTCACGTGAAAATACATTGAGAGTGATCCTCTTTTTTTAATGCAACCAAACATTCCCAGCAACATTCAAATATATATATATATATATATATATATATATATATATATATATATATATATATATATATATATATATATATATATATATATTACAACAACATAAACCATCATTATAAAAGACATAAAAATATATCTGCAGTCTCCAGAAATCTAGTCTGCGCCCTGAGAGTGGAGTAACTATTTGATTGCTAGGAAAATCAAGCGCCCAAAATAAAGAGAATAATATAACAGTGATAACATATACTGCGAATGTATTACTATATATATATATATATATATATATATATATATATATATATATATATATATATATATATATATATATAAATGTTTTTATATATATATATCGCAGTAATATCGTATCGTGACCCAAGTATCGCGATAACATCGTATCGTGTGGCCGTTGGTGATCCCCACTGTTAAACTGCTCCCAGAAACAAAGAAGGCTACAAAAACAACAGGCTATTTATTTCCCTCCACTAAACCACTACCTGCCGTGAGTGAGTTGGCTTCCTTAGAGCTCTGGCCGCTTCACGGTTTAGTCATTACTCCTCTGTAGTCTCTTTAAGGGGGTCTGTTATTCCGGTAGGGGCCTCTGTTGTGTAGCTGGAGCAGCTCGAACTCTGCCAGGTCTCTGTTGAGCCGCTGAAGAAACTCGACACACCAAGTTGGACAGCCATCTGTTGAGTGTCGTTTAAGTTCACTTGGAGGGTTTTTTCCGCGGCCGTGGACTGTTTGCGATGTAGCCGGAGAGCGGCGGACATTTCGAGTCAGCGTACAAGCCTTATTTTGTCATCGTAAACCTTGTTTTATCGGTTTTTTCCTCCTTATTTCGGGCGAAGTATCGTAACGTAACCGTCGCCGCAGCAGCAGCACCAGCAGCGTTAGCTTAGCTTATAACTTTAGTGGGGCAACGGTTAGCAGGTTAGCATCTCCGCGACCTGATATATTAGATATAACCTAGATATAAATATCGATATTTATCGCTGTGTTTTGTATGTATGTCTATATTTATACGCGTAGTTATATATATATTCGTATGTGTATATAAACAAGTGTAGGCCAGCCGCAGACAGTGGTCGCCGTATACACCGCTTTTGTCAGAATTTAGCTTAATGCTAACTAGCTGTTAATTGTGGATATTGTTCAAAAATATAGGCTGAAGCATTTTTAGCTGGCAGGTTGAGAGTCTGGTTTGTAACAGGAGACTACCACAAGGCTTCTCGTGTAAGAAAGCATTAAAGTATTTGGTCAAGTTTGAGTTTGGAGGTGATAAGATAAACCCAGCCGAGATAGCATAGCATAGCTAGCGTTAGCCGCCGTGCTACACAGAGACACAACAGTCGCAGGCTGAGCAGCTCTCTGAAGATCTTCTCCTTAATCCTTTCCCCCCTTTTTCTGTGTTTTTAGCTCGCCGTGTTTGGCTCAGATGTAACGCAGCCCGCGGGGGTAGATTTCGACGTGGTTTTTTGTGAGCTAGCTTGCTTTTGAGCAAGCGAAGTGTTTTTCTTTCATTCGGAGTTGTTCGTAAATGACCACCGGCAGGAATAACCGAGTCATGATGGAAGGAGTGGGAGCCCGAGTTATCCGCGGACCCGACTGGAAGTGGGGCAAGCAGGACGGAGGAGAGGGCCATGTGGGCACCGTCAGGAGCTTCGAGAGCCCCGAGGAGGTGGTGGTGGTGTGGGATAACGGCACCGCCGCGAACTACCGCTGCTCCGGGGCTTACGACGTGAGGATCCTCGACAGTGCGCCCACAGGTGAGCGCCTCTTCTTGGGCTCGGCTTTTTAAACCCGCGTGGAAAGTTGGAACCCATCTCTTGAGATTTATAAAGGGGGTACTATTGTTGTTTTTATCATGTCTGTGTGATCCAGTCGTCTCCTACCACTGGACCATTCAGGGCTGGCTGATGTGAAAGGGGTAGATGTTTCCTTATAGTGGTGGTGAATGGAACCAGGGGTCACCACGTCTGTGTAACACAGATGTGGTCATTTTATGTGCTATCAAGAAGCTATTAGTGAACATACATGTGTTGTTGCTGTCCAAAGACGAACAAGTCCCTCCAAATTGGTAGCTTTACAGGTGAGGCCCAAAACATGGCTTTACTTTCAATGTAAGTCACCAGAATGTTTCCCAAGCTATGTTGGAGCATTTCTTCTGATCCAGGTGTCTTGAAAATGGTCACACGATGAAAACAGCAGCTGCTGTGTTGAAACGATGCAGAAAACCAATAATGGACCTACGTTTTGCTGTGGGCAGCAATGGTGTGCAATGACATGTTGATTGGGAATTAGGGTTAAATCAGGGAAAAAAAAACTTAAATCTTTGCTAACAGAATCTTTTTAATAAGGTTTTAGGGATAAAAGTTAGATGCTTTGGTAGTTCTGCTGAGGATAAACAGTATAAAAATTGAAGTGGTACGAATGGAAAAGCAGAAATATGGAAACTCAGTGTAGTTTTTTAGGGTTATGGATCTTTTGTTATGAAAGGATTAGTCTATTTCAGTGGTGGAGGAGTCTCGTCTGTTGGTATTCTCATTTTTCCTTTGCCGCAGTGCTTCTTACTCCACGTCTTATTTCATATTTGTTTTCATTGCCACAGAGAATTGAACAGCAGTTAAGAATATTAGGAATAGCAAGAGTACTGGAAGTCTGGAAAGTTAAAGAACCAGTCAAGAAACGTACTAATTTCATTGTGAGGGGGAAACGCAAGAGCTCGGTCTGCTGTCAAGTTCAGGGTATGGTAAACAAATTAGAAAAAGCTCCTCTTCGTTTTTTCCTAATGATATATTACATTAAACAAGCAGTCAAGGTGTATTTATAGTCCAGGCAGCGACTGTCACTCAACAAAAAATAATATAAAAGACTCAAATTGTGTCTGCTGGGGTGTCGCAAGACCCGACTGTGGATTCTGATTGGATAGAGCGTCCAGCGTTCTCAAGCTTTACTTGCTGCTTACGTCCTGATCTCTCAGCATTGCTTTCGTCTTGTACGCCGGAGACAGTGAGACTGCCCATAATGTTACACTGCAGCATCATGATTCAGTTAAAACACACTATTTTAAAAAGCCCTCTGTTTTCTGAGAGTGGAACGTCTCGCTTTTCATTTTGGCCCTTGTGCCAAAGGCCGCTCGCCCTCGGTAACCCAGACGTGGCACAGAAGCTGCACAGCGATATTTTGGGAACAGATGAGGGGAAAAAGTACAACGAGGTCAGCCTTAAGAATGAAGGAAAGTGATTTAGAATCAAATTAATTTAATTTAATACACAAAATTGTGTAAATATTCAGCCCTGCAGACTAGGGATGTATCGCAAGACAGTTAATAATCGATGCAGATACGTCATGACTGAAATTGATTGCGATTTAAAATAAAATGTAAAATGAATGGGCGCAACAATGCGAGGTGCTAAAATATAAGGTGAAAGTCGCGAGCTCAGAAAGAATTTAATTTAATTTCCTTTAATGCTTTTTGTTCACGAGCAAACTGCAACACAGTCAGCTGCTCTCTGTGCTTGAGAGAACCTTCAGCGCTCTAGTTTTCACTGGGGGTGGGTTGACAGTTTGGGGGTGGGACATATGGGCCGAAACTCTATTGGCTGATGGCACTTGGTTTCGTGACTGACCACTCACTACGAACAGCCTCTCAACAAACTACAACAAACATGGTGAATGAAGAGGAGCCCACAGGAGAAAGAGATTAAAACTTTGGTTTATTTAATTTATAATAGTGATTTAATAGTCTTACTACTTATAAGCGTGTATTCACTTAAATTTACTTTGATAAAGAGCAGATTACGCAAAATACAATATTTTGTCGTTTTGTTATAGCGTAGGGGTGTTTAGAGTCCAGTAAGGTCCAGTTAGAGGAGATTCCCTAAGGCCGGTCCGGACCGACATAATTTCTAACACGTGTTCTGATTCAGTGGTGTATCCTGTTTACTGAAGTAGTCTAGTATCAGCATCTTATACCATCAGCTACTGAAACACCACACATACCGTTCAGTATATTTCAGTATATTTACTGTTTAAATGCTGAACTGAATTAATTATTTATAAACTTCTAAAACTTCTTAGTGTTTATTTATAGAAACAATAAATAAAACAGCGTCACAGCGGTCTTCTCCAAAACTAGATGAGCAGGTCTCGGTCCATTCCTGGTGCAGTTTTGACTTTTCTTTTTTTAGAGCTCGTTATTCTTTCTGACTCACTTTAGTTAAGATCCTGGCTAAGCCACCAGCCAGCTATCCAAAACAATAGCCCAAGGCTTATTCGCTAGCATAAATGCCAATCCCTCAGCATATAAAACTGAGAAATGTTTAAAGACTGATTGCAGATAAAATTTTAGTGACTTATGACGAGAAACAAATTTAAAACACCTGAGAGACTTGAAATAACTCTAATTTGAAAATTAGTTTCCGCCTGTAGTTTTTCTTTTGTCCACAAAGTTTTGCCTGCGTTGCATCATGGAATTGCCTTAGCGGCCTAGGAACTAAGAGTTGGGGCAGCCTACGTGTCGGGAGCCGCATACTATGACGTTCTAAATTTCTATCTTATCTAGAACCTTACTAGGTTTTAAGACAGACTCTTAGTTTTGTGTGTCATGCTAACAAACCCCCTACCGCCCTCTCACAGGTATCAAGCACGATGGCACCATGTGCGACACCTGTCGGCAGCAGCCCATCATCGGCATTCGCTGGAAGTGTGCGGAGTGCACCAACTACGACCTGTGCACCACCTGTTACCATGGCGACAAGCACCACCTGCGGCACAGGTTCTATCGCATCACCACGCCGGGCAGCGAAAGGTGAGGGCCGCTCTGACCAGTTCCTGCAGTCGGATCATTTTGGAGGGTTATCGGAAGGTGCTGGTGCTGAGGATGTTTTTTTTTTGGTTGCCAGGCAACAGGGTAGCCACTCCTACGCTTGCAGTTGTGATGTGGGCGTATCAGCCTTTGGAGGATATATGGAATTTGTGTTATATGGAGTTTACAAGTGAGGTCCTAACTTTCAATGTAAGCCAATGGAACCAGAGGTTTTTTCCAAGTGAATTTGGAGCATTTCTATTGGTCCTTGTATCACGAAATGCTCATGCAATGCTAACGGCAGCTGCTGTTTTGAAATGATGTTGGGAAAAAAACCCTAACATAAATAGAGATAGCTGTTGGAAAGCGATGGTTTGTAGAATACAACTGGTTTCATTGTTAGCTGTTGGGGTTCCAGAGATCCAGGTCTGGTCGTTCCTGGGATTCTTTACATGGAACCATATTCTTTCATGTTAATGTACATTGGGATTAATCACTGTGGGAATAACTCTTAGTAGGGGTGTGCCATATCGTATCGTACACAATATCACCAACATTTTTGAATATGGTGAACGATATTATACCCTGAAATATCGTGTCATATCACCCATCACTAATTATCACATCAGGTACTACTTTTACTGTATTTAGAAAAAGAAAAATTCACACTTTTCTCATTTCCCATTATATATCTACTAGAGACAGATTTTATCTCCAGTATCATTCACTTTACTTCAGTCCTGGATTTATGGAGATGTTTGGAGTGCATTATTTAGTATGGTGACATTCTGGATCATTGACTTCTGTTACAATCTGATGAAAATTCTTGTATTTTTTAATATCTCAGTTGGGGGTGTGCCATATCATATCGTATGCAATAATAAAATAAAAATTTAATTTTGTTGCAGTAGTATATTCTTGAATTTTTTTTATTCAATGAAAATACCATGAAATATTGTGATATTATTGTGGGGCCATATCGCCTACCCCTACCTCGTAGTGATGGAGAAGACTCCTTCACTGCTATTTATTGATTTCAGGCATCAATCTGTATGATCAGTTACAGTTTGTATCAGTGTGGTTGACCAAACGAGTCAGGAAATCATGATGGTATGAAAATTTGGGTTGCTCTTGGCTCAGAAACCCCATATGACTCATTCATATTATAGTACTTTTATACACATTATAAATGGCTATTTTTAATGTTAACGTGTATGTTCTTTAAGAGTATGGAAAGCTCACCAATCATACTTGAACAGCATATACACACTGTGGGTTTAGTGGCCTGGTCTAAGTAGCCAGATTTACCTCACCATACAGTACCATGCCTTGTATTGTAACCTCTGGATGTCTTTGTATATTATTCATGTCTGCTGTTTACATTGTGTGAAGAGTTCATGATGAATGGGCCAATAGGGATGCTCCAAAGTAGCTTGGTGAGAATTCTGCTTCCATTGACTTTCATTGAAAGTGTTTTAGAGATGCTTGTTTGTCTTTGGACAGAGACGATGTGTAGCTTCTCTAAAGGTAAAGGTTTGAACACCTGCTGTTGTAACGCTGCTTATTTCGAAAAGCGGGGTCTCCGTGCCGCTGTGATCTTCAGACCAGAGTAGATTTGTCGATTCTTATGTCTGTCAAACTGTCTCGGATGTGTTTTGCGTGAGGAAGGAACACCCTCCTCTGTTTCCACGAAAAGCTCTGTGCGTAATTACACAGGGCTGAAGCGGAAGGGGCTCCGAAGTTGAAGCTTTCAGTGCCGCAGTTTCATTATGTGGGCTTTTTTATGTTGTAGGCTGAAAGGAATAACTTCAGGAGGACAGTTTTAGTACGAGTTAGTTTTGTTTAACTCTGATAAACGTCTGGTGTGAGAGGATCAGACACAGCAGTGCTGCTGCTGGAGTGTTTAAACACTGTGTCCACTCACTGTCCACTCTATTAGACACTCCTACTACTTGCTGGTCCACCTTGTAGATGTAAAGTCAGAGACAGTAGCTCATCTGCTGCTGCACAGTTTGTGTTCCTCTAGTTCTTCATCAGTGGACACAGGACGCCGCCCACAGGACACTGCTGTCTGGATAGTTTTGGTCGGTGGACAATTTTCAGTCCAGCAGTGACACTGAAGTGTGTTTAAACACTCCAGCAGCAGCGCTGCTGTGTCTGATCCACTCACACCAGCACAACACATACTAACACACCACCACCATGCCAGTGTCACTGCAGTGCTGAGAATGATCAACCTCACTAATAGTAGCTGCTCTGTGGCGGTCCTGTGGGGGTCCTGACCTGGTCCAAGCAATGAAGAAAAGCCATTCATCAGCATTTATTACTTTCATGTAAGCCATAGAGACACTAGCGTTCTCACATATGAACATATTCTTATACGTATTATGATTATTTTATATTAATACAATATTTAATAAAATTTAATTCAGTTCAAGTTTATTTGTGTAGCACTTTTTACAACGATGTTGTCTCAAAGCAGCTTTATGGAAGTTTGAAAACAGACAGTTACTTATATATATATATATATATATATATATATATATATATTATATATATATATATGTGTGTGTGTGTGTGTGTGTATATGTGTGTGTGTGTGTATGTGTGTGTATATATATATGTGTGTGTGTGTGTGTGTATATGTGTGTATGTGTGTATATATATATATATATATATATATATATATATATATATATATATATATATATATATATATATATATATATATATAATCTATCCCAGTGAGCAAGTCAGAGGCAACAGTGGCGAGGAAAACTCCCTCAGACTGGAGGAAGGAACCTTGGGAGGAACCAGGACTCTCAAGGGGAAACCCGTCCTCCTCTGGTCACACAGTATCTACAATTACAGTTTACTATTTATTGTACATGACAAATAAACTCTACTGTCTGCCTATAGGTGGGTTCACGAGCTTCACAGAGGTAGCTTAGCCAGTTATGTAGCTCTAGTCAGCTCTTAGTGTCAGCGGGTATCAGAGGGAGCAGCCTCAGCAAAAACAAAGCCGTGAATCAGCTTAATGGTACTTTATTTTAATGTGATCCTCTCGCATTACTGGCCCTTCTCCAACCCTCTCTGTGGTTATTGCTGTTTACTGCCCAGCAGCTCCTTGTCAATGAGCTTGAGCTTGTTTTCAGCTGTTGTTTTATGCCCCCCTAGTTGAGCACAGAAACCCCCATCAGTATGTTACAGTGTACGTTTTAGAACATCCTCAGACCACGGCGTCAGGTTTCATACATCAGACAAAACATTGTCAGGTTATTGCAATCGGTACATCAGACGATACAGGCAGTTTTAAATAGCTCAGGTGAGATCAGATCAGAGCAGAGCAGAGAATAAACGCATGAGGCCTTTGAAGATAAGCGGCTGTAAAGTTCTTTTGTTGATATTACAGATTCTTTAGTTTTGGTGCCAGATTAAAGATGAAAATGCACTGCAGTTACCACGGTTACTGTATCTTGGGTCTGATGAAGATTAAGCTGCACGTTATGGGTGCGTCCAAAATTGCCTACCAAGTTAGAAGGTACTAGATTGGAGCCAGTATGTACTGCTTGAGCGGTAAAGCAGTTGAGCTCTTTCAGTACGCGAGTGTTTATTATCTACCAACGTCCTTTAACAGCCCACCACTTGTAAACTAGGGCTGTGTATTGGCAAGAACCTGGCGAAACAATACGTATCAGCAGTGACGATTCAATATATCACGATATAATACAATATATTTAGCGATTTTTCAAATCCTAGTATATAAACACATCACTATATGAAAAGGTTTGCCAACCCTTACAACAGCATTGCGCCCTTGTGCTGCTTGTTAATGTTGGAGTGGAGCTAAAAATGGATTACACCACTGCCATCTAGTGGTCAGAGGTTTAAACACAACACACAATGATTCACTGTCTGCCCGGAGTCTGTGTATGGATACTGTGTTTTCGAGAATCACGATACAGTATCACAAACAGTATCCCCATATTCGATATTTCGATATTTTCTTACACTTCTACTGGAAACGTCCCGCTGTTCATTAAAAGCTCTGTTCAGACTTTATTGTAGCGACTGAGCTGAGTTTGACTGAATCCATACTCAGACGGTGTTGAGCTGTAACTCTGTGAAGATGAATCAGGAATATAATAATGTTCTACTTCAGAAGAAACATAAGTAGCTCTAACTACAGCAGCAGTAGCTACATACTAGGGTTGTGCGATATTGACACAAAATGATATCTCGATATTTTCAGAAATTTAAATTTTGTCGATAATGATAATAAACAATATTGTGCATTATTTAAAAATGTGTTTGTACTTCTTAAAGGATATTAATATCCATCCATCCATCCATTATCTTCCACACGGGAAAGGGGGGGGGGTCATTGGGGTTGGATCTGGAGCCAGTTCCAGTGTAATCAGATGAAGGCACTGTTTTAGTGAATGACTCGCTTGACGTTTGCTGAGAGTGTTTTGGCAGAGTTAGTGACCGTCTTAAGCTTAGCAGATAAATATGAGGCGACATGTTTATTTCTCTATTTTTTGAGATTAGAATGTGAATATTTCACATTCTTTTTTTTATCAGTTGTTATTACGTTTATTAGGTGTTGTGTTGTCTCTCTGGCTGTCTCCATATGGTGGAGTTGAATTTCTCAACAACAACAACAAAACAGAGGCCAGCAGTTGGTCAGACCTCTCTCGCGGCTACCACCCATAACTGCCCTCAACACTAGACAGGAAACAATAGGCGGCCTCAGCAGCTGGTTTCTTTTCAGATAAGGGTGGCTGTCCTTCCCTGGGGAGAGTTGATAGATATAGCATTACGACAGTGGCTTGTTGGGAGGGGGGGGGGGCTCTTTTGCTGCAAAGGTATTGCTGGGTGTTTCCTTTGAAGGAAGCTGCCAAATCAAGCTCTGCTTGCCAGCTGCTAAGCCTGCTCGATCGGGCCGTGAGGCAGTAATTCAGTCTGTCGTTTGCACGTTACAGACAGGATCAAAGGCTCAGTGTCTTCAGAGAGAGTTAAGCGTTGGCCTGAAAAGCCAGAGTCTGACTGGGAAGCTCAGCTGACTCCTGAAAAGTTTGTTGCTGTCACTGACTGTACCTAATATTGACAATATTGTGATATTGACAAAAAAATGATATCTCGATATTATCTGTAACAATCATAATTGATATTTTAAATTATTTAAAAATGTGTTTGTAAAAGTCTTATATTTTACTACCTTGCACTTCTTAAAGGATATGAATATTTATCCATCCATCATCTTCCACTTTATCCCACTAGTCAGGGTTACGATGGGGCTGGAGACAAGGCCAGCTTCATCAGGTGAAGGCTCTGTTTTAGTAAATGACTCCGCTGGAGTTTGATGAGTGTGTTTTTCAGACTCCTTAGCTGATTTAGATCTGCCTTCATACTCCTTATACTCTGTTTATACTCCTCATACTCTGTTCATACTCCTCATACTCTGTTCATACTCCTCATACTCTGTTTATATTCCTTATACTCTGTTTATACTCCTCATACTCTGTTTATACTCCTCATACTCTGTTTATACTCCTCATACTCTGTTTATACTCCTCATACTCTGTTCATACTCCTCATACTCTGTTCATGCTCCTCATACTCTGTTTATGCTCCTCACACTCTGTTTATGCTCCTCATACTCTGTTCATGCTCCTCATACTCTGTTCATACTCCTCATACTCTGTTCATACTCCTCATACTCTGTTTATGCTCCTCACACTCTGTTTATGCTCCTCATACTGTGTTTATACTCCTCATATTCTCTTTATACTCCTCATATTCTCTTTATACTCCTCATACTTTGTTTATACTCCTCATACTTTGTTTATACTCCTCATACTCTGTTTATACTCCTCATACTCTGTTTATACTCCTCATACTCTGTTTATACTCCTCATACTCTGTTTATACTCCTCATACTCTGTTCATGCTCCTCATACTCTGTTTATACTCCTCATACTCTGTTTATACTTCTCATACTCTGTTTATGCTCCTCATGCTCTGTTCATACTCCTCATACTCTGTTTATGCTCCTCATACTCTGTTTATGCTCCTCATACTCTGTTTATGCTCCTCATACTCTGTTTATACTCCTCATACTCTGTTCATACTCCTCATACTCTGTTCATGCTCCTCATACTCTGTTTATGCTCCTCACACTCTGTTTATGCTCCTCATACTTTGTTTATACTCCTCATACTCTGTTCATACTCCTCATACTCTGTTCATGCTGCTCACACTCTGTTCATGCTGCTCACACTCTGTTCATACTCCTCATACTCTGTTCATGCTCCTCATACTCTGTTCATGCTCCTCATACTCTGTTTATACTCCTCATACTCTGTTCATACTCCTCATACTCTGTTTATACTCCTCATACTCTGTTTATACTCCTCATACTCTGTTCATACTCCTCATACTCTGTTCATGCTCCTCATACTCTGTTTATGCTCCTCACACTCTGTTTATGCTCCTCATACTTTGTTTATACTCCTCATACTCTGTTCATACTCCTCATACTCTGTTCATGCTGCTCACACTCTGTTCATACTCCTCATACTCTGTTCATACTCCTCATACTCTGTTCATGCTCCTCATACTCTGTTCATGCTCCTCATACTCTCTTTATGCTCCTCATACTCTGTTTACACTCCTCATACTCTTCATACTCTGTTTATTCTCCTCACACTCTGTTCATACTCCTCACACTCTTCATACTCCTCACACTCTTCATACTCCTCACACTCTGTTCATACTCCTCATACTCTGTTCATACTCCTCATACTCTGTTCATACTCCTCATACTCTGTTCATACTCCTCATACTCTGTTCATACTCCTCATACTCTGTTTATGCTCCTCACACTCTGTTTATGCTCCTCATACTTTGTTTATACTCCTCATACTCTGTTCATACTCCTCATACTCTGTTCATACTCCTCATACTCTGTTTATACTCCTCACACTCTGTTCATACTCCTCATACTCTGTTCATACTCCTCATACTCTGTTTACACTCCTCATACTCTTCACACTCTGTTCATACTCCTCACACTCTGTTCATACTCCTCACACTCTGTTCATACTCCTCATACTCTGTTTATACTCCTCATACTCTGTGTGGTGGTTTGTTAGGAGATGATGAACAGGTTAGCTGGGATCTTTAACATCTGTTTTCTTACAAAGTTTGTAAACTGCCGTCTTCTGAGCAATGTCAGTCTTTTCAGATCCAGCCCAGCTCCACACGAGTGAAGATGATCCTCGGAGTTAAATCTAACCTTTATCGAAATCCTAGTTCAGGACGATAGATATTTATTTATAATAATAATAGTAATAATACATATTATACATATCAGCAGTAAAGTTTAAAATATGCTTCGTAATGACAGTGTAACAATAACAAACATTTAAATAATATAATAGTTTATCTGATGAGTCCTGGTTTGATCCTGAGAGGATTCCGTCTCAGTGACGGAGATAATTAGTATGCGCTACACTGACTTAAATTCTTCTTGCTAAATTGTAAAACAGGCTGTTGTGCTGCAGCTGCAGGAAATCTATAATCAAGTCAAGACTTGTGAGAGATGAGACTACAGGAGCTGTGAGCGTTACTTCACTGAGCTGCTTATTTCTTCTGGATCGTATCTTTCACATTCAGCTTTCTTAGTCTTTGCCATCTCACAGTTTATCATTCCTGTGTGTGTGTGTGTGTGTGTGTTAACAGCTTTAACATGACCTTTGGTTTAGAATGAATAGGGTTTTCACAGCAGTTTAATTCAGCACTGTGCAATATTTACAATAATGTTTTATTACAATTGAAATAAGTAGCTGTATTGAGTATAAAGTCTGAAATAAATCTAAGGTAGCAGTGTGGATGTACCGCAGCGTATATTTATATATGTATATTTATGTCCCAAATGCTAAATAGACTTTATGGTCTATCGTTCAAAGTTATGAAGTTCTGAGGTGTTGTTTTTAGTATGCGTGTGGTTGCTAAATTGTGTTTTCATATACCGATACTGAGAGTGTGTTCCTGCCATTGCTGCTGAAAGAACAAATCGAGAGGAAACCCTGTCAACTAAATAGTGCCACAGTCAGGTGGCAAATCAGATGGTGTTCTCTACTGAACTCTCTTCAGTAGAGAATATGTAGGACATAACATGACACAGTTTTGCTGTATATAAACTTCTCCACACTTCCAAAGTCCAAAGGACATCTAGCAGCATTTTTGATTTTGGCCAGATGGATATTGATACTGAGCATTGAGAAGTATCATGATATGGCACCTCTTGTACCGTCTACCCTGAGCTGTGGGATGATATGGATATTTTCTGTGTTGATAACGTTTGAACCACAAGAGATATTGCAAATCTGATTGCATCAGTCAATTTCTGAGACGATTCTGGTCTTCTTTGATCTGCTACATGACCAACTTCCCATTGGAAAAACTTGCCCTTAATCCAATATGGTGGCTTCCAATATGGGGGACATAGGCCCCCTCACCCGTTACTTGCTGGGGTATTCAAGTTGTACTCTGCTTCTGTGATTCGGTAAGAGGAGAGAAATGAACGGCCATAGCAGTGAAGCTCGGAGGTTTACAGACGGCCATCTGGCAAAGTGGCTTGCCCGACTGTTGTGGTTCTGCATGGGGTGATATCCAGATGGTAGACTCACATACTGGGGCTCTGTTTTTTAGTGCCGGGAATCAAACAGAGAAACGTTTAAGAGAAAATCAGAGCATGTTGTGCAGGACCTGGTCCCAGTTTTAGGTTGAGCTTAATAGAGTTTGTTGGAAGTGTCAGTTATTATAACTGTTTATTGGTGTAACTGGTTTCTGCTGTTTAAGGATTAATAGGGTAAATAAATATGGGTGTGTATACATTTTCTTTCTTTTAGATTAAATATAATACAAGCCATGACTTCTAGTTTTGCTTTAGCCAGTTAGAGACACTGTATACTGGAAAAGAATTGGTCAGGCCCATGTTTAGGTCAGTTTTAAACTGGAGCTTTCTATCCTGAACTCTTGGTGGTCTGGGATCGTCCAGCCAATTCTGATGTTGACCACTGTGTGTATGTAGAAGCTGTCAACGTCATGCATGTGGTATTGCACGACTAGTTCATTTTGTAACACGACTGCTTCAACCTATTACACTACTTGCCATTGCTCTGTATACTTTATTAACTTATTTTTCTTTTGTAACTATATATATATATATATATATATATATATATATATATATATATATATATATATATATATATATATATATATATATAATTTTTTTTTTTTTATTATTTTTTACATTTACTTTAACTTATATGATTATACTTTATATATTTTGGAATATACTTTTTTGTTATCTTATCTATTGGTGAATGGAGAAAAAGCAAAGTAAGAATTTCATTGTACAGTGTAACTGTTCTTCATATGACAATAAAACTCTTGAATCTTGAATCTAACTTGTTCTTCAATGGTCAGGACCCCCACAGGACCACAGAGGAGGTATCATTTGGGTTGTGGGTCATTCCCAGCACTGCAGTGACACAGACGTGGTGGTGGTGGTGTGTTAGTGTATGTTGTGCTGGTGTGAGTGGATCAGAAACAGCAGTGCTGCTGCTGTAGTGTTTAAACACTGTGTCCAGTCACTGTCCACTCTATCAGAGACACCTACCTTGTGGGATGTAAAGTTGGAGACAACAGCTGTTGCAGGCCTGCATGCAGAAAGTTGATGTGTGGAATTACACAATCGTTCCAGAGTTCCAGTGGAATTCCTGCGTTTGCAAGTGAGCCAGCGATAATGGGCCCCTCCCCTGGACGAGCCCGGAGTTGTTCCTGGGCGCAGGCTTAAATACTCGGGACATGAAAACAGCCTCTGTTGTTTTTCTTGTGAATTTCATGATGTCGTTTAATAACATGTTCTCCTGTTTTTTGTGCAGGGTGCTTTTGGAATCTCGACGCAAATCAAAGAAAATCACAGCCCGCGGCATATTTGCCGGAGGCCGAGTGGTTCGAGGAGTGGATTGGCAGTGGGAGGACCAGGATGGTGGCAACGGTAGAAGAGGAAAGGTAAGAGAAGTTGAGCTTGTACAGTTAGCAGATATTACATGTTTTGTTGGTTTCATAAGTGAACATGAGTCCATACCTCCTCTACAGGCAGTACGATACATATGATACACGGGTTACCATTCAATATATTGCGATATTATAATACTGGAAGGCGATATATTACAATATTTAAATATAATTTTATTACAGCTGTCAGTACAAAGCAAACACACCACTTTACACACAGCTTTGATAAAGCTAATGTTAGTGCTGCGCCCTTATACTACTTGCTTGTGCTGGATAACTCCTCTGTCTAGCAGTATCAGATTTATAATGTAAGCGCCGCAAGCTAATATGCCTGCTCTCAAGTGTCTCCCTACATCTGCACTTACTGTCCACTGTATCAGCTCCACTGACCATACAGGACCTACACTTACAGACTGTAGTTCATCTGATTCTCTGTATACTTCATTACTCTGTTCTTTAATGATCGGGACCCCCACAGGACCACCACAGAGCAGTTACTATTAGCAAGGTGGGTCATTCTCAGCACTGCAGTGGCACAGACATGCTGCTGCTGGAGTATTTAAACATCTCAGCGTCACTGCTGGACTGAGAATCGTCCACCAACCAAAACTATTCAGACAGCAGTGTCCTGTGGGCGGCGTCCTGTGTCCACTGATGAAGAACTAGAGGAACACAAACTGTACAGCAGCAGATGAGCTACTGTCTCTGACTTTACATCTACAAGGTGGACCAGCAAGTAGTAGGAGTGTCTACTAGAGTGGACACTGAGTGGACTGTGTCTGATCCACTCACATCAGCACAACACACACCAACACGCCATGTCTGTGCCACTGCAGTGCTGAGAATGATCCACCTTCCTAATAGTATCTGCTCTGGGGTGGTCCTGTGGGGGTCCTGATCATTAAAGAACAGAGTAATAAAGTATACAGAGAATCAGATGAACTACAGTCTGTAAGTGGAGCTCCTGTATGGTCAGTGTCTCCTGCAGGGAATCCTATAAGCTCTGTAGCTTTAAGTGTGTTGGGTGGACGGTTTCAGCGCTAACTGTTGTAAAACTGCTGGTTGATGACCGTCCTACATGTTTTTCTATGGGCCATTAAACCCAACGGTCCCTACTCGTGAATCTAGAGGCCAGCGCGCTACACGCTGAATCACTGTTTACTGTTATAAATAACAGAGGAAGATTCGCCGCAGCAAATTCATGCACGACACCAGAAGTGATCAAAACGCCACTCCACGCCAGCCAGTCTTTCATAGTAAACAAACATTGCTCCTCGTCCAAGCGCAGCTTTCTTAACGAAACATAATTCACTCGTTTGTTTCAGAGCTGCCTGTGTTTCAGGATGAATATATCTATTTTATTTATTTATTTATTTTTTTTTTTAAACCCACTAGTCATTTAGCTGGGCCGTCAGCCTGTGAAGTAGGTAATAAATCTGAAGGAGATATTAGTACTCTTTAAAGAAGATGTATTCATCTGCTGTCATTCAGCACTTGCTCTCGCTCTCATGTCTATGATTACTAATAGAATCACTGTCGGCAATAAACATTGCATGCAGCTGCCACCGCATTAGACATATAGCCCCTTAAACCATGAAGAAGAAAGGTGACCAAGAATTTGTGTGTAATATTATGTTATGTAATCAGGGATCTTTAAAAACTTATATTAGGTCATCTTTAGGGGTGTGCCATATCGTATCGTACACAATAATATCACCAATATTTGAATATGGTAAACGATATTATACCCTGAAATATCGTATCATATCACCATCCCTAATTATTACATCAGGTACTACTTTTACTGTTTTTAGAAAAAGAAACATTCACACTTTTCTCATTTCCCATTATATATCTACTAGAGACAGAGTTTATCTGTTCAGTATCATTCACTTTACTTCAGTCCTGGATATATGGAGATATTTGGAGTGCATTATTTAGTATCGTGACATTCTGGATCATTGACTTCTGGTACAATCTGATAAATTCTTCTATTTTTTAATATCTCAGTTAGGCATATCATATCGTATGCAATAATAAAATTGAATTTTCATTTTGTTGCAGTAGTGTATTCTTGAAATATTTTTTTAATTCAATGTTTTGTCATATCGCCAAGAGTATCGTCATCACAAAAATACCATGAAATATCGTGATGTTATTGTAGGGCCATATCGCGCACTCCTAGTCATCTTCACTGTTAGATGTATATTATTTTTAAAAAACAGACTGGGACTAAATTTAAAAAACTGACTGGGACTAAATTGTGGTTATGTATCAGAAATTGAAATCCAGGCCTAAATCCAAGAAAACCTGAGGATCCACTTTTCTGGCCGAATTGGAAAAAGTGGGTCACATCGTCACTGTCCAATGAAAAACCATGTCTGTCAATTTCTATTTTCTACATCAGTTAAGTGCAGCAGCTGCCCTTTACATTGTAAAATTTCACATTGAATAAACCAGTAATAGCTTGGACACAGTTCCGGTTCCATTGAAGTTTTGTCCTCTCCTAAAAAGTTGCCATTTAATATATTCATCCCCCCACATAGATAGATACACTGATAGATAGCTAGATAGTCAGACACATTGATAGATAGTCAGACACACATAGATACATACACTAATAGATAGCTAGATAGCTAGATAGTCAGCCACATAGATAGATACACTGATAGATAGATAGATAGTCAGACACATAGATAGATACACTGATAGATAGATAGATAGTCAGACACACATAGATACATACACTAATAGATAGCTAGATAGCTAGATAGTCAGCCACATAGATAGATACACTGATAGATAGATAGTCAGACACATAGATAGATAGATAGATAGATAGTCCGACACATAGATAGATAGATAGATAGATAGTCCGACACATAGATAGATACACTGATATATAGATAGATAGATAGATAGTCAGACACATAGACAGACAGACAGACAGAGATAGATAGATAGATAGTCAGACAGATACACACATAGATAGATAGATAGATAGATAGATAGATAGATAGATAGATAGATAGTCAGACACATAGATAGATAGATACACTGATAGATAGATAGATAGATAGTCAGACACACATCTAGATAGATAGATATGGATTACATAGAACAGAACACTTTATGTAACATAAGATGGGCTTGTGTGTTTGCGGTTTAGTGCTGATTAAAAATAATTACATTCCAAAAATACAGTGCACTGTTTTGGGTTCAATCCAAGCTGTATGTTGGTCACTGAAGAAAATTCAAACTGATGCTGGACTCAGATTTAATTTGGGTCTGTGGGTAACTCTCTGGGAGTAGCTTACTTGCTTACTGTTTGAGATTAGACGGTTATTATTGTAGTTCAGTTAAACGCTGCTTCTGAGTGTTTTAAACAAAATACATGAACGTGCAAACAACTCATCCTGCTTCCCTCTTCTCTTTCTTCTTCAGGTGACGGAGATCCAGGACTGGAGCGCAGCCAGCCCCCACAGTGCAGCCTACGTCCTCTGGGACAACGGGGCCAAGAACCTTTACCGAGTTGGCTTTGAGGGCATGGTGAGCCGCCCCCACAACGCCTACACTAGAAAGGGGGAGTTAGCTGGGCTTTGTTTTCTCTCCCACTGCGCGCACACACACTCTCTCGCAGAGAAGCCCCCCGTTCTTGGGCAGAGGCCCATTTGTGAAACCCAAACAGCCGGCATGTGCAAGGCCCCCATTGTTCAGGCAGCTGGAAGCACCATCTACATGATAAAGGAAATCTGCTGCCTTTTCTTTCTCTGAGAGGACAACAGAGTGGACTTGGAGGTCAAAGGAAAATGGGGCGGGGGCGGGTGGTCTGGTGGGGGGGGAAGTGTGCCTGTTTTTTCTTGAATGTTTGTGCCAGCGTGCTCATTGGCCGGCTACATCTACATTTGAACCAATCAGCTTTCTGAATGAGTAACAGCTTTTGGCTTTTGTTATTTAAACTCGCGCTGGAGACATCTGGCACTAGGTTTATAAAATCTGAGTGGAGGGTCTGGATCAGACATAATTAATTGATGTCTTGCGGGTTTGGGTGGCGTCAGCTTTTATTTAAATACTTCTAAATGATTTTAAATTATTCCGATATCTGTAAACGCTTTGCTTTACCAGTTTCTTATATTGAGATTTAGGTAGAGATCAGCGTTTTTGAGGCCGATTCTGATCGCGATCACCTTTCAGCGCGATCGGCCAATAGCCGATACCGATCGAGGGCGGGGTTATATGCCACGGCAGGGCTACATGTAGTTATTAGCACAAGCAAGTCATGAAACATGGTGGAAACAGGGTTATCTAGAACTATAAACTCAATCACTTTCACTTTTTGGCTGTTTCTGCTGCTGTTCTGTTCGTACCGGTCAGATCTGGTCTGTAGGTGTTCTGGGTTATTAGTTTTGTGTTAGCTGTGTGTGCTAGCTCTGCTGTTTACTGATACTCACTGTGTTCAGCTGTGTGGTGTCTCTGAAGTGCTGTATCAGATTAGTGTGTTAAATATCTTTATCTTGGTTCCCCAACGAGACACGTTGATGTTACAGATCTTACAGAACGTCCTGGATGAGTCTGCGTCACATACACTAAACTACTGTCAGATGGACGATGTTTTGTTTCAGCACATGCCATAAACTGTTCCTGCGAAATGAAACCGTATGTATTTCCACCTAGTGGTTCAGATAGGAATTGCAGGGAGCTGGCTGGAGGGGGTTTCAAGGAGGGTTCCTTGTCCTGGATGAAACACTAGCTGGAAATACAGAAATTAGGATAATTTGTTTAACGCCATCAACCGGCTCTTGGGATTGGCTCAATTGGAGAAATATCAGCCAATCACCGATCACATATTTTAATTATAAATCGACCGATACCGATACATAGGCGGTCGATCCTTCCACCTACACAGAATGTTTATAAATACACTGCATGATGTCTGATCTACAGTTCAATGATTTTGGCCTAAAATGATTATTTTTCAGATTCATGGCTATTTTAGTGTTTACTAACATCGTCGATCCTTCCATCTCTAGTTTTTGGGTTCCTCGTGTTGGGTTGGGTTACAGTAATTCTGCCATTACAGCGTCAATGGAAAAAGTGACTGTTTAATGGGTTCTAGTGGAGAAACTAGAGCACTATAGTCATGTACTTTGTCAGGTAGGCTTGTGCGCGCATGTGTAATACACCCTTGTGTAGTTGTGCCCCCAGGCCGCTTGCCATTTGCCAGTAGTGCTGCGTTGGTAGCAACTTGCCAAAAATGGTCTGAGCTTGTTTTTGGCAGAGGTACATTATCATTGATGTGACTAATAACCTACAGACTGAGGAGTCGCTCACCTTCACTGCACAGCAAGTTATGCAGTAACTCTAAAAAAAGAAGCTACTTCGATCAGCGTTTGTCTGAAACTTGCTGAGAGTTTACTTCTACCTTTGTGTTTGGGGTGGTTTTGGTAAAATCACATGTTCACAGCCTGTAAATTGGTGCTTGCTAAGTTGGTAATTGAAAATCTAATCTATGGCTTCATGTTTTAAAGGGGCATAGTTCAGTGACTGAGATGTAATCAAAGCCATTTAGAGTGACCTGGTGAGAAGTGGTTCGTCTTTACAGTGGAGTTATAGGAGCCAGAGGTCACAGTGTTAGTTCTTCCAAATTGAATAACCAGCACATCTTGTTTGAGTTTGTTAAGAATGTTAATATCTGTTATGATGATGTTAAAATAGTGAAAAATCTGGACAAACATGTTAATTTTAGGCCAAAATAATATCCCAGAACTGGCCTAAATCTTTATATCAAACATCAGGCAGTGTATTTATTATTATTTTGTGTAATAACTTTGTTTGGGGCAGGTTTTTTTTTTGGTAAGAGACATGAAGCCCTTCAGACGTCTGATTCCCATCACCACCACTGTGAACAGTGCTAATCATCAAGACGTTTACAGTCGCTGGTTAATTTAAACAGTAAAGGAAACCACACGGTGACTGCTGGCTCCTATAAACACCACTGTAAAGGAAAATTTCCCCACCGTTAACCACTCCTCTCCAAATCACTCTAATACCCTTTAATACAGCAAGTTATAGATCTACCGATTTAACAAGAAACTGTTTATAGGCTGTAAAAGTATTTGAGAAACATAGTATAGTATCAAAACTTTAATAAACACAAAATTAAAATGTAAACAATTGTTCAGAGCGGTTAGCACTGTTTATGGTGGTGGTGGTGTGGACCAGTTGTCTCTAGAGTTTAACGCCATTAAAAACTCTACTGTGTAAAGTTATTACACAGAATGTTTATAAATACACTGCCTGATGTCTGATCTACAGTTTAATGATTTTGGCCTAAAATTATTGTTTTTTCAGGTTCATGACTATTTTAGTGTTTACTAACATCATCACCATTAAGACTTGTACATTCACTGGTTATTTCCAACAATAAATAAAACCACACGGCGACTGCTGGCTCCTATAAACACCATGTTTAGAAAAAGCTCCAATAACATTAACCACTCCTCTCTTAATCACTCCAAATTACTCTGATTACATCTCAGTTACTGAGCAATGCAGAGTTCAGTTTAGACTAGAGATGGACCGATCAGCGTTTTTGAAGCAGATTTCAACGCGATTTTTAACGAGCTCATATGAAACAGCATAATATTTTTAACTAAATTAACAGTAAATAAACAAAGTAAATCAAACAAATATCTCCAAATACTGTAATCATTACATTTAGACCCTTAATTTAAAACTAAAAAAGCTAATTAAATAAATAGTCATTAAACGCAGACTCTGTCATTTTAAACTAAAACTGTAATCATTAAATGTAGAATATTGAATTGTTGCTGCTGTTCTGTTCGTACCGGTCAGATCTGGTCTGTAGGTGTTCTGGGTTGTTTGTTTTGTGTTAGCTGTGTGTTCTAGCTCTGCTGTTTACTGATACTCACTGTGTTCAGCTGCGTGCAGTGCTGTATCAGATTAGTGTGTTAAATGTCTTTGTCTTGGTTCCAACGTGACACACTGATTTTACTAATTTTAAAAATGTCCTGGATGAGCCTGTAACGTACGGTAAACACTGTCAGACGGACCTGTTTTCTATCAGCGCATGCTTTTCTCGCGAGGCCGCTGCTTCAGTCAGTCTGTGGAAAATGAAAGAGTGTGTATTTCCACCTAGTGGTTCAGATAGGAAATGCAGGGATCTGGCCGGATGGCTCCTCTTTCTGGATGAAACTCTAGCTTGAAATACAGAAATTCGGCTCATTTGTTTAAGCTCTTGAGATCGGCTGTAAATTGGAGAAATATCAGCCGATCACATATTTTGATTAAAAATCGGCCAATACCGATACATAGCCGATCAATCCTTCCATCTCTAGTTTAGACCATGTTTTATGACTTGCTTGCGCTAATGACTACATGTAGCCCTGCCGTGGCATACAGCCCCGCCCTCTATCGGTATCTGCTATCGGCCGATCGCGCTGAAAGGTGATTGGTGATCGGAATCAACCTCAAAAACGCTGAACGGTCCATCTCTGGTCTGTATCATAGGTAATGAACAGGTAACGAGCTAAAAGCAGTCCTAACGCTGACCTTGTTGGTCATTTTAAACCTTATAATATCACAGTCCATCTAGTGCTGTTCAGTTCATGTAAAGTATAGTCCTCACTGATAACATGCAAACTGTGTGCTGCCTTTGGAGCATATCGTGTTTCAGAGGCCGCAGCTGTTTACTTTTAATATTTACACCAAAAAGATGAACATGGTGTCGTGTGTGAACGAGGCTTCTCTGTAGACGAGCTGAAGTAAGGCTCCCTGTGACAGTGCAAGTAGCATAATATTTAAAAAAAAAAAAAGGATAATCAAATCTGTGCTACATTCTGTTCTGGAAATGTGAATGAGGTGGTGGTGTTTTTTTAACTTTTCTTTTCTTCTCTCTCTTTCTCTCTTTCTCTCTCTCTCTCTCTCTCTCTCTCTCTCTCACTCTCTCACTCTCTCACTCTCTCTCTCTCTCTCTCTCTCTCTCTCTCTCTCTCTCTCTCTCTCTCTCTCTCTCTCTCTCTCTCTCTCTCTTACTCTCACTCTCACAGTCAGACTTGAAATGTGTGCAGGACGCTAAAGGTGGCACCTTCTACAGAGACCACTGTCCAGTGTTGGGTAAGCACTAGAACCTTGCTGTCTCATTAATGTGTGTATATTGTAATGGTGTGTAATTAGGTGTCTGACAACAACAAAACAACAGTTATAGTTTTAATGATAAAAATAATAATAATAATAATTTCTGGAGATGCAAGTATCGATCAGCTATGTATCAGTATCGGCTGATTTTTTTTATCAAAATATGTGACTGGTGATCGGCCGATATGTCTCCACTTTATATTATTATATTTCCAACAATTTGTTTGATTAACTTTGCTTATTTACTTAAATAAGTTAAAAATATTATGCTGTTTCATATGAGCAGTATCAGTATCGACCAGTATCGACCGATCACGCTAAAAGGTGATCGGCGATCGGAATCGGCCTAAAAAACACTGATCTTTAATACTTACTCTAATAATCGTAAATACAACTGCCCAAGTTTCCCAATTGGAACCAAAGAAGGGAACAGATCACGCCCAGAATAGACAGAATAGACCTCAGGGTCCTGTTAGTGTTCTATAAAGGTCTAAATAGCCTAAAACCAGCTTATCTATGTGATCTAGTACAGCGATATGACCTAAAGGAACTCTTAGACCTTTAGGAAGTGGTCAGTTAGTCATATATATATATATATATATGTATATATATATATGTATATATATATATATATATATATATATATATGTATATATATATATGTATATATATATATATTAGTGTGTCTGTGTATACATTTATTTATATATAGATATTTATTTATATACATATAATTTATTTATTTATTTTTTGTAAAACTTGCAATAACTAATAAGTAAGGTGGAATAACTACCACAAATATTACCGGTTAGCTAAAACAATAACTACTGATTCTGTTCTCTTACTTTTAAATACAGTTTGATTTGCCTCCACTAGATGTCAGCACTCTATTGAAAGAGCAGCGTTCAGGCATATGCTGTAGTGGCACATGCTCCCTTTAAAAGCCTTCTTGGCCCCGGGCCATAATTGACTCGGTCCTGTCCTCGCTGCTGCTGCGAGGCTGAATGATACGGAACGAAGTCGCACGACAAGCACTCAGTGACGCTTCTACGTTTAAACATGCGTCGACGAATTAAGGAAGAGCTGATAAATCTAGATTTGTACTGGTTTCGGTGCTCGTTAGCACATCCTCTTATTTACTGCGTTGTCTATATGAGCGGTTCTGCTGGCGTGAGGTCATGGTAGTTATATGTTGAGGGCAGGTAGGTCATTGGCCTCTGCTCTGCTCTTACTGCAGAAGACTACTGCTATGCAAATGAGCCCTCTGACCAGTCACAGTGATTTGAGCTGTGAGCATCCTTCTGTGTCCAAGTAATTCACGTTCAGCCGGCAGTGTTTATATACCGCAAGGTTAATTACTATATATGAACAGTGTTACGGCAGCATCGTGTTATATCTGTTAATGATGCCGCCCCAGGTGAGCAGAACGGGAACCGGAACCCGGGCGGCCTGCAGATCGGAGACCTTGTCAACATCGATCTGGACCTGGAGATCGTTCAGTCTCTGCAGCACGGCCACGGAGGCTGGACCGACGGCATGTTCGAGACGCTCACCACCACCGGCACTGTGTGCGGCATCGACGAGGACCATGACATCGTCGTCCAGTATCCCAGCGGCAACAGGTACCGCTGTTAAGATAAATATGTAAACTGTAGGAGTTCGAGTGAGAACGCTGAAGCAAAGTTGACTTTATAACCAAAACTCCCGAGTAGGAAACTTTATTTTCTACTGAAAACAGAATCGCTAAACCAACAACTCCTCATTAGAGCAGACAGAGAGTCCTTTCCTCAGCCCGAACTTAAAGGGCCAGCAACAGCCTGCTTAACAGTGTCTGTGTGGGAATACTGTTTATACTAATACTGCCCCATATATGTATGTATGTATGTATGTATGTATGTATATGTGTGTGTATATATATATATATATATATATATATATATATATATATATATATATATATATATATATATATATATATATATGTATATATGTAGGTATGTATGTGTGTGTGTGTGTGTGTGTGTGTGTGTGTGTTTAATTTATTTGAAATACAGTTGTGTAATGTTCTGATAGAAAATAAATCAGAGGATAAAAAACAAAATTTTTACATTTTGATATCTTCACTTCTCACTTAAAGTAAAAAGGCAATAGTGATTTGATTTAAATTGTGATTATATATCGATATTGATTTTTTTTTTTCCCCCCATATCGCCCAGCCCTACAATACATATTGTGATACAGCGGTCATGATTCAATATATTGTGATATACTGCAATACTGCAAGCAAAGTGATATACAGTGATTTTTCAAATCCTACTATTAAAACACACCACTATATGAACAGGTTGTAATGCTTACAATAGTATTGCGCCCTTGTGCTGCTTGTTAATGTTGGAGTGGAGCTGATAATGGATTACAACACTGCCATCTAGTGGTCAGAGGTTTAAAAACATCACACAATGATTTACTGTCTGCCAGGAATCTGTGTATGGATACTGATACAGTATCACAAAACATAATACCCGATATTCTATATTTTCGATATTTTCTTACACCCCTAATGTCTGTGGATTAGTGTTTGGAGATCTACCCTGAGTTTGGAGGCTGTAGGTTAAATGAGTCCATAATGTTTAGTTGGGCTCAAAAATGAATGGGACTCTATGGGGAGAAAAAGAGGGATGGGGGAAAAAAAACAATAAACAGACGAATGTTGGTCAAACCAACACTGCAGTCGTGGTCGGGGGTCCGTCCTGAGTTTGTGTATCTGAAACTGTCTGTCGGTGGAGCAGAAGTTCAGTAGTTGGACGAGCACTTTTCTATCCTATTCATTTTCTATGGGAATTTTTTTGCATGTAAACTGTTAATTAATAATCAATACTATGTTTTTGAGAATCGATACAGTATCACTAAACATATCACTATTTGATATTTTGATATTTTCTTACACCCTATATATATGGGTGCACATGCAGTAGTTTCTTTCAGGATATTTGCTTATTCATAAAATTTTATTTCTTATTCTTATGTTTGCATGTGCAAAAACAGATGTAAGCAATCAACCTACTGCAGCATCTTGTCCCTGTTTTAAAAAGTGTGATCTGTATTCAGTGTTGGCTTAAGCAGCTGCTCTATAGAGATGAATGCAAATTACTGTATGGAATTCTTCGGCTATACATTAACCAACTATATATGATGTACTAATCAGTCTCTATTCTTGAAAGTACATGTGTAGGTTATGTGTTTGTTACAACTGAAGTTGATCACTGTAATGGTCGTCTTACTGGGTTTCCTAAAGGAAACAGTCCACTACAACAAGAACAAAGAATATTGTGTGATCAGTTTTCAGGTTGAGAACCTCCTCATACTTTAAATCTGATATTTAATTTCTATTAGGGGTGTAAGAAAATATCGATATATCGAATATCGGGATATTATATTTAGTGATACTGTATCGATTCTCAGAAACACAGTACCGATACACAGATTCCTGGCAGACAGTGAATCATTGTGTGTTGTGTTTAAACCTCTGACCACTAGATGGCAGTGTTGTAATCCATTTTCAGCTCCACTCCAACATTAACAAGCAGCACAAGGGCGCAATGCTATTGTAAGCATTGACAAACCAGTACATATAGTGGTGTGTTTTAATAGTATGTTTTGAAAAATCACAATATAATTGCTTTGCTAGCAGTATCGTGATATATCGTGATGTATTGAATCGTGACCGCTGTATCACAATACATATCGTATCGGCAGGTTCTTGCAAATACACAACCATAATTTTAACGTTTGTTCTGCAGGTGGACGTTCAACCCAGCCGTGCTGACGAAAGCCAACGTGGCGCGCAGCGGGGAGGTGGCGGCCGGCGCCGAGGGAGGCAGTTCTCAGTTCATGGTTGGAGACCTGGTCCAGATCTGTTACGACATTGACCGCATCAAACTGCTGCAGAGGGGGCACGGGGAGTGGGCCGAAGCCATGCTTCCGGTGAGCTGCTCTGACCGCTGCGTCCTTTATTCAAACATTTAGCATCTTTTGTCATCCGTCAAGTTTCAGCTTGGCCCTTAATCAGAACATGAGGGGCGAGTAGGCAAAACCCTACAGCCGTAATGCATTCAGGAACGTTGTGCTATCACACCTAATCACATCAGCTCGTTATCAGGCACTTCATGAATTGCATCCAGCACTCGCAGCACAGTACAGCGTAGGTGGCCCCAGTTACTGTTATTGATCTCCGACACTGGACTACCCAGGACTGTTTTAAGGGTTTTCTCCTGTGCTGAATCTTCGCTTTTGTGTCCTGGTTCTTTTGAAGTAACAAAAGTTTTAATGAGACACTGTGGCCAACATTTGATCTAGTTTTAAGAGTGCTTTGGTGGCACGCTGTTTTCCAAAGCGAGATTACCTGGTTTAAAGACTAAGAGAACCCCTTTCTGAGAACGTTTTTTTTTTAAACTGTTTTAAAATGACTCTAAAAAGGCTGATATCTAATATACTGTTTAAGCAACATAAATAACAAGCAGCTTAAAGCTACAGCTATCGACGTAGATGGTTATTTAGATGTTGTACCTCAATCCGGCTTCTTTTCTCTCACTGAAAGACTAAAAAACTCTCGAATAACTAATGACTATAATCTAGAGCTATCCAGGGAGCTGGTTATCAAATATTGTACCTATTTTTGCTTCTTTTCTTTCCCTGAAAGAGTAAAAACACACTCAGATAGCTGATGAACTACTCAAGCGACATAAATGACAATTAGCTAAATGTAGCTATCAATGTAGCTGACTATCTAGATGATGTACCTCACTGTTGCTAATTTTCTCTCACTGAAAGAGTAAAAAACTCTTAAATAGCTGATTAATTACTTGAGAGACATAAATAACACTCAGTTATAAGCTACAGCAAACAGAGTGGCTGGTTATCTAGAAATTTTACCTCATTCTGACTTCTTTTCTTTCACTGAACGAGTAAAAAAAACTCAAAGAGCCGATTAAATACTTACGCAACGTAAATAGCAAGCAGCTTAATACTACAGCTAGCAGCAGAGCTGGTTATTTAGATGTTGTACCTCATTCTGGCTCCTTTTCTCTCACTGAAAGAGTAAAAACTCTTAAATAGCTGATTAATTACTTAAACAACATAAATAACAGGCATCTAAAAGCTACAGCTATCAAAAAAGCTGGTTATCTGGATATTGTGCCTCATTCTGGCTCTTTTTCTCTCACTGAAAGAGTAAAAAACTCTTAAATAGCTGATGAATTACTTAAGTAACATAAATAACAATAAGCTAAAAGCTACAGCTAGCAGCAGAGCCTCACATCCAGATATTGTGCCTTATTTGCTTATTTTCTCTCATTGAAAGAGTGAAAAACTCTAAAATAGCTGATTAATTACTTAAGCAATATAAATAACAATCAGTTATAAACTACAACTATCGAAGAAGCTGGTTATCTGGATATTGTACCTCATTTTGGCTTCTTTTCTTTCACTGAAAGAGTAAAAACAACGTAGCTGGTTATGTAGATATTGTTCCTCATTCTGACTTCTTTCACTAAAAGAGTAAAAACGCTCAAGATAGCCAATGAACTACTTAAGCAACGTACATAACACTCAGTTATAAGCTACAGCTAACAAGGTGGCTGGTTATTTGGATGTTGTACCTCATTGTTGCTCCTTTTCTCTCACTGAAAGAATAAAAACACACTCAGATAGCTGAATAACTACTTGAGCGACATAATTAGCAGTCAGCTATAAGCTACAGCTAGCAGCAGAGCTGGTTATCTGGATGTTCTACATAACTGTTGCTCCTTTTCTCTCATTGAATGAGTAAAAAACTCTTAAATTGCTGATAAGTTAATAAAGGGATATAAATAACAAGCAGCTATAAGCTACAACTATCAACGAAGCTGGTTATCTGGATATTGTGCCTCATTCTGGCTCCTTTTCTCTCACTGAAAGAGTAAAAACTCTTAAATAGCTGATTAATTACTTAAACAACATAAATAACAGGCATCTAAAAGCTACAGCTATCAAAAAAGCTGGTTATCTGGATATTGTGCCTCATTCTGGCTCCTTTTCTCTCACTGAAAGAGTAAAAACGCTCAAGATAGCCAATGAACTACTTAAGCAACGTAAATAACACTCGGTTATAAGCTACAGCTAACAAGGTGGCTGGTTATTTGGATGTTGTACCTCATTGTTGCTCCTTTTCTCTCAATGAAAAAACACTCAAATAGCTGATTAACTACTTGAATGACAACACTCAGCTAAAAGCTACAGCTATCAAAAAAGCTGGTTATCTGGATATTGTGCCTCATTCTGGCTCCTTTTCTCTCACTAAAAGAGTAAAAACGCTCAAGATAGCTGATAAACTACTTAAGCAACCTAAATAACACTCAGTTATAAGCTACAGCTATCAAAAAAGCTGGTTATCTAGATGTTTTACCTCATTCTGACTTCTTTTCTTTCACTGAACGAGTAAAAAAAACTCAAAGAGCCGATTAAATACTTACGCAACGTAAATAGCAAGCAGCTTAATACTACAGCTAGCAGCAGAGCTGGTTATTTAGATGTTGTACCTCATTCTGACTTCTTTTGTCTCACTAAAAGAGTAAAAACTCTCACTCGTGTCCATTGTGTGCTGAATAAGACAGACTCATGATTTTCTTTATCTAATTTAATAACAGATGTAAGGGAAGTACTTATTAAACAATAGCTCAGTGGCTAGGCTAGCAGTCAGGATTGGGTTTAGGCCTGAAAGCCTTCTCGGTTCGATAAATAAGCTGATCTACAGCAGAGTCACATTAATAACGTCATCTGTACTTAACACAAAGCTCGGATTCGTACCCAGCATTGTTTCTGGTTTGCTGTGAATTTGACGCTCACCAACTTCTCAAACTCCAACTTCACTGCTGTGGCTTATTTATTGAATGTTTAGCGCCGCGTTCCTTCTCTTTCACAGAGCGTGTGGGTTAGGGGGGGCTGAGAGCCGCCGAGTGGCCTTGGCTGGCGTGCTTAGTTTATGTTTCTTTGAACACCATGCCTTTGTTTTCCTCGATGGACAAAGCCTAACAGAATTCCAATAGCTCTAGCTATGAGCAATAGAAATGAGAACTGCTGCTGCAGGCTCAGGAGCCTTTGGGTATGCTCCTCCTAAATGAGCCTCATCTCATTTTTAAAAGGCAAACCATGGACTTATCGATTTTTTATTTTTTTTTTCTCAACCCTCCCCCATCACTTTGTTTGAGTGGTGTTGTTTTCTGGTGGCGGACTCGTAGGTGAACTTCCTTCTCGGTTTTCTTCTCACCAGACGCTGGGGAAGGTGGGCCGAGTGCAGCAGATCTATTCCGACAGCGACCTGAAAGTGGAGGTGTGCGGCACTTCCTGGACCTACAACCCAGCCGCTGTCACCAAAGTGGCCCCTGCTGGCTCTGCTGTTACCAACGCCTCTGGAGGTAGCCCTCATATCCACACGCACCTGTATTTAAACATCTCTGCATCTTCTCAGCTGCCCCAAGAGGCACGCTAAGCCCTGCTCTCCTCCTCAAAGTCAGTAGTTTAATGGTTTCAACCTCGTCCAGGAGCTGAGGGAAAGAGACCGTAGGCTTAAAAGCATTGCTTGTGTGTTCTGTGCCCAGTTAATTATTCTAAAGCAGTCAGACTCTTTTTTTTTTTAAATTGGACTAATTTGCTGATCTACAGTGGCTCAATATGGATTACAAGCATACTGCAGCTTAACATCGAGGTACACTGTTAAAAAAAAAAATCAGTAGCTCTTATTCACCATGTTGGTCATACGGCTATAAACTGAATTCCCAAGAAATGTTTCATATGTTGTCTCTGAGGAGAGTGCTTACTTAAGTGTGGCACTGAGTGTAACAACATAAGCTGCATTACTTGGGGTCAATAGCCAAGTGGTCCTCTCCAAGGAGGCCCAACTGAATCAAGTAAACTTATTTTTTTTCTGAGTGACACCTTTTTATTTTTAGAATAATACATAATATAAAATAATACAACATACTAGAAAGATAGCCTAACCCCACTCTTCTACATACACAACAGCTTGGTTATAAATAACTATACTTATTTAGACTGATGGTTATGTTCACCTTTGTGAAAACATCATGTCAGAATTAACTTAATAATGTAATGATCAGAGAAATACACTGAGAATGCAGAATTAACCTTTTGTGGCAATTTTTTTAAAGAAATATTTTATTCTAGTTTTTAATGAAAGTTTTAATAGAAAAAATATCTAGAATAAAAAAATTTTGCCAGAACAAGGTTAATTCTGCTTTCTTTGTAAATTTGTTTGATAATGACGAACAAGAGATAAATAAACAATTAGTAGAAGAGTGCAGGTCAGTGTGTTTGAGGGTCTGCCCTGAGTGAGTACTGTGTGTGTGTGTGTGTGTGTGTGTGTATGTGTGTGTATATATATATATATATATATATATATATATATATATATATATATATATACACACACACACACACATATAAACCATATTGTACCAGCTAAAGTAAAATTTTGCAACACAAGGTTAATTGTGCATTCTGTGTGATCTACACATAGAAGAATCAGTGTGTACTATCTTTTGGCCCCCTGGTTTACGTTATTAACGTTAAGTCTACTATTAATTACTGTTACTAGTGTAACATGGTTAAGTGTGAGGTGTTCAGAGTTTGAGGTGAATGTAACAGTATAATGCAGTGTAGTAGTTGGTGTGTGTCTCTGGTGAATGCATCTGTTCTTTCTTTTGGTCATCAGAGCGTCTGTCTCAGCTGCTGAAGAAGCTGTTTGAGACTCAGGAGTCTGGAGACATTAACGAGGAGCTGGTGAAGGCGGCAGCCAACGGAGACCTAGC